>OY998142.1:7567737-7703537 GCA_963921925.1 Sphagnum tenellum
CCCAAAATGGGCTCACATGAACCCATTTGGACACTTAACATGCAAGTTATAGCGAAAAGACGGGTCGAAGTCAAATTGGCAATTTGATTTCCAACCATTAAAAGTCGAGAATCATCCCTAATTTCCTTACGTTTAGGTAGTGTGCAACATACCGTTGAAAAACTTTCGACAAGGGCTATAACTTTGCTTCAAACCTCATTTCAATTGGAGTTTTGCATGGGCCCCCAAAGTCACAAGAATCCCAATTGTGAGAATTTCATAACTCCCACTTGGGTTTCAAAACAAAATGACATTTAGGTGTAGTCCCATGGCTAGGCACAAAATATAGTATATGGGGGAAGTGGTGGCTTCCTTGAAGTTCGAGTTGTGATGAGTCTTCTGAGTCCGTGTTTACATGTGGCTTATCCGTGCACCAAAGTGCTAAAATTACACACTAACCAACTTGTTGTTTGGTTTGTGCAGGTCCATGTGAGTAAGTGAAGTGCTTGTCAATCTTCCTAATCTCATCCTAGAGCTCCAGCATGCCCTTCTACCTTTAAAGTGTTGTGAATCAGGGAGCACACCCCAACTCCTTTTCCTTCCATTGTCACTTTTGAATTCATAGTTGAATCCATCAAGGAGTTTGGGGGTGTGTCATTTGGAATCCCCAACACATTTGCCACTTTCTATGAATTTTTCATTTTTCACAAATGTAATTTAATTCAAATTATTTGCTTAATAAAATTACAAAAAGACAACACGACAAATCAAGGATAATGAAATGGTTCTAAATTGGACAAACGATATTGAATCATTTATAATGTATAGACTAGGCACAAAGCTTTTAGCTATCATAAACTTTTTAAAAATGTGTCCTTAGTCTTATAATTATTACTATGGCTAGTAGGAGCAACAACCATCAACATGATGGGAAAAAAAAGTGTGATGGTGTGCATATGTAGTACACATAATAACCCCAACAATGACAACCAACCTTAAGTAACATAACCACAAATTTAAACAACCCCAAAATTAAAAATCATGGTGTTTAAACTTTGAACCAAAGACATGAACATGTCAAATGTTGTTGGAGTGACAATGACTCTTAATTTCATGTGCTAGTCACAACATTCTAAAATGTAAAGAACCAAATCCATGCACCTTTATTCACCCAAAATCAATAGAATGGAAACAAATGTAAATTGATCATAGAAATGAGGACATATACATTTTAAAATCTCACCATTGGATTTGAATGCAAAAACATGTAATCTACCAAGTTTAGCCATTGCACACACTTGCAACATGATATTATTACTGCAATATCAAACTTGTAACACCTAATTATTATTGAACATTTGATGTGTTTGCTAGATTTCCCATTTAAAAGATTAAACCCATTTCATTGATGAAAATTGAAAGACACATCATAAAACCTTAAATTGAAGCCTTAGAGTTGAATATTTTAGCATGTTGAAGAAAACAACAGGGAAAAACAAACTTATTTAACAAATGTAATTTTTTTATAAAAATTGTTACAATAGGCATGTCAAGGTTTTAATCAATTACAATTGCATGTAACAACATTGGTGCAAGTGCAACTTCTTTTTTTAAATGATTTTTGGATAATGAGGTTGGTGTCACAAGCACAAGACTTCCTCGATCCTCAATTCCCTTGGACATTCAATTGATGACCCTACCAAAATCATGCTACTTTTTACACTATAAAAAATTATGGGCAAAACAATGAAAATGTTAACAAAAATGTGCTCATCAAAATCCATTTTGTAAAGCTGACCTTTAGTGTTTATAGTTTATAACAAGAAAATTTGACCAACTAAACAAAACTCAATTGTCACCCAAACTGAAAACTAACAACTATGTAACTTAAACTATAAGTTGTGCATCCAAATCATGAAACTCTAGTGCTTTCAATTTTCAATGATGGATGTTTCAATTTTCTAATTTCCAAACCAACCTTCAAGAATCACAAACACATAACATGACAATTGATTTCAAATCGAGCACCTATTTGCAAAGAAAGAACAATATGTAACATTTGATTTCTTGATTTTGGACTTTCAAAAATTGGACATACAAAAAACTAAAAATCGAAAAAGTTACCAAATTTATGAAATTTCATATTTGTTGCCACCATGAAATTAATATCTTCACCCTTGTTCAATAACACAACATGAACACACCAATCTCCAATGCCTTCAATTTCAATGTCCATCATAAATGTTCAATGCACAAATGAGAAAACAAAAAACCTTACATTACATTCATAATCATGAAAAAATAAAAAAACTAATTGCAATATGTGAAAAGAATTATTGAAGTTTTTTTAAAAATTAAAATTTTGATGAGTTGTAGATTTTCAATTTGTGCGAATCTTTGAGTTATTCGTCTTCAAAGGTTTTTTACAATCCCAATTTTTTTTTAATTCACCCTTGCTAGGTAACTGGGTTTATACCTAAATCAATATTTGTTGGGTATAAATAATAAATTTTAATAACTATGCAAGGTTGATTGAAACCAAATGTCAAAATACTTAAATACATTGTGGGGTAATTATGCCTATCACCAAACACCTTCTTATCACTAAATGTGGGAATAATTACCTTGCCACCTTATGGCCAAACAACTAATCATTTGTCATTAATTGTCAATGATTTTATGATTGAAAATTCAATGAGAAAAAAAAAGTCTAACTTAATGATGTAGTTATGTTCAACCACATATGCAATTCATTATGGTTTTAAAATGATGTGTTTAGAAATAAAAAATAAGTGTTTGGTGATAAGGTGGGAGTTGTCACATAATGTGCACATAGATTCACAAAAATATGTTTAGAGGATGTTCATAGGTGTTTGGGAAAAAGCGTGGTTTCGGGGGGGGGGGGGGGGGGGGGGGGGTTGTTGTTCCAAATTTATGGGTTCAATATTTGACATAAATGTTTGGTGGGGCTTACAAGTGTTTTGGTAAAAGGGGTGGTTGGGGGGCAGGATCCCAATTTTTTGGGTCTAATATGTGAGGGAAATGTTTGGTGATGGGTTACAAGTTGTTACAATATCATGCATGCACACCATATGACATGAACCAACATAAACTTGTTTGAATGGGTGTTTTTAAATGTTTGGTTTAACGTGTGATCTAGGGAAAATTTACAAAGGTTGATATTCATTATGCTACTTGTAACAATTTAATTACCAAATCAAAATACACATTTGTGTTCAAGATATTGCAGTGGGTTGCAATTTAGGATATTGTCCATAAATATATTGGAAAGATTTGTAGAAGATATGAGAGAAATGAAAGGTTATACATACATATAATATCTCAAATGGAAAAGGTCAGACCATCATTTTTGTATGAACCTTTAGTCCTCATTCAAAAACCAAAAACTTCAAATGAGGAAGAAGATAGAGGAAATATTGATGGTGCAAAACCATTCAGTATAAGAACAGAAAAGGAGGAACAAACATACCTTAGAGGAGGGAAGGATAGTCCCTAGAAGGAGGTTGGTGGTATGACATATGCATAGATTAAAAACCAATAAAATATGTTTTACAATAGGTTAGTTTTTAAGAGTATGCATCTATAGCCACATAAATAGGGAAGTATATACAAATTGAGGAACACAAAAGTTAGGAAGTTTAGCAAGATCAGATTGAGCTTGCATCAAAACTATAACAATAGGAACAAATTCAAATTACATCAGAGTTGCAACGATAGGAACAAACTCAAATTACATTAGATTTGTTATCACATTACTAGCTACAAGTTGCATCAAAGCTGTAACAACAAGAGTATACTTACATTACATCAGATCTATAGTCATAGTAGTAGCCACAAGTGACTTCAAAATTGTAATCATAGGAGTAAACAACAACACATCATTAAACAACTGCACAAGTGTCAACAAAAGCACAAGAAGAGTAACAACATACTTTGCATATAACAAAAAATCAAACATTGGGTCAATTTGAATTATAACATGTACAAATAGATTAAACTATAATACATATAAATTAGATTGTAGTATAACAATATTAACATCACATTTTTTACTCACAGGATAAAAAATAACATTAGATTTAGCTTTCTTAACATGTGTTGATCCATAATTTTGGGACATAATTCAAAGTACGGGTGGGGTAATGTTAAGGGAGTAATTACTCATGGTAATAGTTAGTTAATATATTTCTACTTACGTAGTAATTGTTCTAGGAATTATTAATTAGATTACATAGTTTCTATCACCATTTGAATTTGAATAGATCATAGGATTATTATTTTTAGATGGTTATATCTTGGAAGAAGAAAAAGAATGAGAAGTGGATTATTCATTTTAGAACATTAAGTTTTGTGGGAGTATGAAACAAAATCATTTTTTTTTTTTTGGAAAAACTTCAATTCCATAACCAAATTTGTTGTTTTGGTGTTTTTCTCATACTTTCATGATTTGATTTTAATTTTAAAATTAGATATGAATAGATTTGAAAGAGAAAATTTTATTAATATTAGTTTTATGATATGTTTTAGTCTAGAATTAATTAGAATATAAGAATAATTTTTTTGTATTTACTAGCTTCCAATTAAAAAAAAGAGAAAAAATGTTGTCAAACCAAGAGAGGAGAACCCAATGTGCAAAAACTTCCAACTAGGAAAAGAAATACACAATGTGTAATAGCTTCCAACTAGGAAGAGAGAAAAAATGTGGTGAAAGAAAAAAATGGTGAACAAGAAGGCCAACTTCATGACAATTGTATTCAAACACCAGAAAAAACCAATTACAAATAATGCAAGTAAGCTTGCAAACTCCTAGCTTGAGCTTGTGTGCAAGAGCACCAACACCTACAACATGAATAGGAGGAGGATAAGGGGTTAGGAGCTTTCAACAAGTTTGAACTAAAAATAGAAAAACACAATGAGCACCAACATCAAGCCCTTATTTGGAAATGCTATTAAAGCTTGGTGAGGATAGGTGTTGAAGTTCAACGAAGACGATTCCAACCAACTGTTTGCACAACCAATAGTAGCCGCTGAAGTTCAACAACACAAACAAAAGGGGTGATTACCACAAATAACCAACTACTTACACATGCAAGCTTGCACCATTACGAAAGAGATGGCAGCACCTCCCCTCCTCCTTTGTTTGGAATTTCAAGGGTTTTCAAACTATTACACACCCATTATTGTAAATTCAAAACCCCATTTTTTTACTAAAATTTGCGCCATAGATTTGTTAGTGAATGGTAATGTTAAGAAAATGGGAAGATTTTGCACTTGAAAATGTTTGGTGACATGGCAAGTAATGTGCACTAAAAAGATGTGAACAATTTGTTTATGGGAGGAAAATTGTTTCCTTTTACACTGTAAATTGTTGACTCAAAGATCACAAAGTGTATGGGTAGATTTTTTTTCAAAACATTAACCCCCTCCATTTGACAAAGCATATCTTGTTCATTTTTGGGTCAAATTATGCAATTTTTGTGTCATTGTAAGTGTTAGGTCAAGGGTTATAATTGTTCTTTGAACCCAAAAATCAAATTCCCAATGTGTGGGTATTTGACCTCCTTAGAGGCACTAAATGTTTTGTGATAAGCGTAGTTACCCTAGTGGTGTTATGTTTTCATTATTTACATTGTTGAATATAATGGAATAAACACACACACAAAAGGATTTGATATAATTGGTAGAATGAATTCATTGATTAATGTTCCTTTAATAAATTGCAACCAAAATAATGAAAAATGAATGAAATTGTTAGTCACATATGGCAAAAAATGGAAAAAATACTCAAAATATTAAGGGTTGTGTGACAAACATAAGTAATATAGTAATTTATAATGAAAGGAAAATTCATCTTTTTAGTATAATTTGAAAACTATGGATTTGGATGAGGTCATTTTCAAAAATATTTTTTGAAACACTTGACATAAAGGGGTATTTTGTGGTATGCTATGAAATAATGAAATATATATATACAAACAATAAAATAATCCTTAAATATTCTTTCAATATTTAAAAATACTCTAAAATTATTCTCATAATGACTTTCAAGCATGTTATTTAGATTTAAATAAAGTATATAATTTACTTATTAATTTACAAGTTGTGCCTTATATTTTTCTACACACCATTTAGAAATGGAAGTTATTTCCCCAAGGATTTTTTTAATGTGGTATTTAAATGTTTTCTCTTTTCCAGCCACCTTGCCAAAAAATTGTATATAGAGATCAAAAGATATGATATACACATCTTTTAGGAATTTCCGAAGGATACAAATCCAACATGTCAAGTTGTTTGCGTTTTCAATGTATGCAAGATTGCAATAGAAATTATTCATGTAGTCAATAACTATTTGATCAAAAGGTCATGGGTTAGCCAAAATTTTGAAACCTTGGAAGAAGAATTGGAAATGATGCACATTGCCTTTGGTTTTAAAATAACATTTTTTGATAAACATTTATTAGCACCAAAAATTGGGATCATAGGTAGGGATTTTTTTGGGGATAAAATTTATCAACAATAAATTGGGAAAATGTTGTAAAAGTGTGTTTTTTTGGCACAAATTGGAATAGTTTTGCTAATTTTTTGGAGAAATTTGCAAAATGTTTTGCATCAAAAAATTGAAGAATGATTCATGGATGTTGATGTTTCAATAATTATGAAATCAATAACTTGTCCAACTTTCAAAGTGATTGGTTCAAATTTGATTGTGTACCCTTATTATTGGAATTTTTGAGGACATATTATCCTGTTTATAATATTTACCAATAATAGTTTTTAATATTTCATTTTAATTACTTATTTTGAGTTAAAAAAATAAACTCATAGAACCTTGCATCAATAGGGCATACTAATTATTATATATGGACATTATTTGCAATCTTAGACAATAACAAAGGGTGCAATGCGTTCAAGTGGCAAATGAAAAAAATTGAGCATCTTGAAATTTGTCCTTCAACTGAAAGAACATGTTTCAATGAAAGTATTTGTGACTAAATGACCAATTAGCTCATATTAATGCATACAATAATATTTATAGCCAAATGGATTTATCAAACCTTAAGGTGACATGCAAGAAGGACTCATACATAGGTAAGTTACACAATTCAATATTGGGCAAATGGAACATTTCAAGTTTAGTTGGTGTGCCAAATTAATTTCATGGCCAGAACTACATTCGTGTCATATTTGTCACACAAATTTCAATGCACCCAATGAAGTTTCATTTTCTTAAGACTAATGAATTTCTTTTATCACAACAAGGTAGTGGGATACAAAGTTCTACACAAATTTTGGACAAACAATTACATTCTTTCAGTTCCTATTGCAAGCTAAGATGCAACACCAAAACTAAGTCATGTTGTGGGCTAGCACCCAAAAGATGTAGTGAGTTTAAGTTTTATAAAACATTTTGAATCGTGTAGTATATCACGAAGGCATTTGTTGAATTCTGATGAACATTTCGGAGTCATGTCCTGAAACCATCAACTAGATCTCTGACAAAGGGATTGTGGGCGCATGAATGACCTTGCCCACAAAGCCAAAGAGGAACGCATACTTTCGTTCAAGATATTATTTTAGTGAAACAAGTTAGTACACTCTTTGGGAAGAAGTAAACCAAGAAATTCTTTGTGGGCATGAAGGAAATATCACAAATATTATCTATAGTTGTATATGGTAGCCATTAGAAGACATAACTTGTAGGATAACAAGAAAAAAATTTAAACTGTAAATTTCCAACTATTCATCTTTACCATGTGGAATAAAATTTTCAATTCTATGAAAGAAAAATCCCAGTACATAATTTAACACCACGAAGCACATGTCAAGGTCTAGGCCAGTCCATTCATCTACAAAAAAAAAAGGTGGATTACAGAGAGTATGTATATGTTGAACTAACTCGTAAAAAATGACAAAAAATAATCATTCATCTTGCACATGTGAGAAATAACTTGGATGATAAAAGAAGGTGACAAACCTTGTTACAAAAGTGATGTAAGGGTCGCAAATTATGCATCTTTGAATGTGTATCATATATGACAATGTATATACAATGATGCGTCTCCACATTCGTCAAATGATATTGATGATAATGGCAATGGAAATTGCAAAACTCAATCACAAAATGTGAAGTAACAACAGACAAAATGAAAAATATTCCAAGGGAAATAGGTACCAAAAAGATGAAGTCACAATTCCCAATGACACCTATGAACATCCATCCCTCAAAATGTGAGACCAAATGAAAACTACACATCATTCTAGTTTCTCCCAAAAATTCCAATGTGAATTCCAATGTCCCCACATTAACACTTGATGAAGAAGATGAACATTTCTCAAAATGTGAAAGGGGACCAAATGAGAACTACATCTTTTAGTAATCTCTCTCTCTCTCTCTCCCTTAGACTTGAAGGTCTGCATGCAAACCTGATAGTAAAACTTTTGATGTTATTGAAAATTCGACACAAATACTTAATAAGTATTCAAAAATTTAGCAAAACAAAAAATAATTTAATTTATGCTGGATCTGTTCAGGTACTATGGTACCTATCAAAATCCCATCAATTCCTATTTATCTATCATTCTCTCATATCATGTTAAAGCTCCTTAGAACAACAAAATTTACTACCTACTCAAGTCTCAAAACACCCACCAGCCTGTTTGGAAAAACCAAAACACACACACACACACATCCATTTTTGTTAAGTTTTGTTTTTTTTGTTTTTTTTCCTGGCTAAATTTTTATTCAAAGTGGCTACAAATACGTGTTTTTTTTTCCCTCCCAGTTTTGTAGTCGCCAGAATTTGAGAAATTTTTTGGGATTTTTTGAGATTTGTCTATTGGGTTCCTCACATTGGTAGCAAAAAACGTGAAGGATTGATTCTTTTTAGATTTTACTTTCACATCTATTAAATAGCCATATATTTGGCTAAAATCTTGTTGTGATTGATCGCCAGTTAGGCTGCTACATTACAAAATTGGGAAAAAAAAAAAAAAAAAAACAAAACCCCGTATGTACATACAGAATGCCCACCCCAGTAAATAAGTGCGCAGGTATAGGACCATCATCATTTCCCCGCATCAACCAAGCTCCTTTTCCCCTGCGCCGGCAGCTCGCTCGCTCGCTGGCTGTCTCTTGCAATCCCGCTTGATGATGACGCCCACCAACGTCCCTCCCAAGGAGCTTTTGTTTGCAAGTTCTCGATGAACTCAGCCATCGCCATCCTCACGAGAGAGAGAGAGAGACAGACAGAGACAGACAGACAGACACACACACACACACACACACACACACAGTCTTGAGAGCGACAGCAAACGGACATGAGTTCTGCTTTGTAGTTCTTGTCTTTCGCTTGTATTATAAGCCTTCCCGTGGACCTTCAAGCTCAGAATCCAAAAGAAAAAGAAAAACCCGTAGTCTGCAGAAAACTTGCTTTGAGTTTTGGTAATTTTGCTATTGGATTGCGAGTTGCTTGCTTCAGCACAGTAGAGTAGCTGCTGCGACAATGAAGTCGTCGTCGTCGTCGTCGTCGCTGCAGCACAACACGCGTCGTTTAAAACCATTTTTTAAGGGAGTCGGTGGTGATTATAAATGCAGTACTAGGTCTTGGGTTGCGTTTGTTTTTTATGTTCCTTGTCTTTTGTTGGTGGTTTTGTGGTTGGACGTGACGGAAGCTCACTTTAGAGTTGTTGTTCCCAGTGGATCAGCATCGACGGCTTCCCAGCAGCGACGAACTGCGCCTCTTCCTGCTGCGGAGGAGGAGGACTTTGTTGACGTTGTTGTTTCTGACTTGGGTCGTCGTTCGGATCCGACGTCGTCTCCAGCTGCTGCTGCTTTGAAAGTGGACTTTTACAAGAACGCATGTCCGCAGCTGCACGAGATAGTGCAGAAAGTGGTGGCGACAGAATTTCAGTTGGATCCTACCAGTCCGGGGCCTCAGTTGCGTTTGTTTTTCCACGACTGCTTCGTGGGAGGGTGTGATGCGTCGGTGCTGTTGAACTCGACGGATGTGAACCAGGCAGAGAAAGACGCCGCTGTCAACTTTAGTCTCGGCAGCTTCTTCGTCATCGACGAGATCAAGCAGCAGCTGGAGCAAGAGTGCCCGGGTGTCGTTTCCTGTGCAGACGTACTTGCCTTGGTCGCTGTCTACTCCGTCAAGCAGGTAGGATACTACCCAACCATCCACCCACATTCCGTCTGAATGCCGAATGAGCTCAGAACAACACCAGTGGTGCTGCAGCAGTCACAGCCGCAATGCCGTTTGCAACCAACCGGGTGCTGCAGCTTGATCATCTTTCGTAGCTCCAGAACTCACATAGAGTATCTGAACGTTATGCTAGCTAGAGAAGTGCGTGTTTCCGGGAGAATAGCGTTGTTTACAGTAGAGGAGGTAACTCCTCCGTGTATGTGATTCGACCTGCAGGCGGGAGGACCATTGTATGAGATTGATCTCGGACGCAGGGATGGCCTTACTTCATATGCCGCAAGCTCCGAAACATTTCTGCCTGCTTTCAGTCTCAACGTCTCGGGCTTGCTCGAAGACTTCCATGTCGTGGGTCTCAATCTCCTCGACTTGGTTGTTCTTTCGGGTGAGTGATCCCATCCATGGTCCTCACCCATCTCTTACCCATCTCCCATCTCACCCATCTCTCACCCTAACTTGCAGCAGGGACACAGTGGCCCTCATCACGAGGCAAAAGCTCGGATGCTGCAGATATGCATTTGGGTGATTCAAAAGAATCTAACACTTTGGGTTCCCTAAAATCTTTGATTTAGTTGCAAGGTGATTGACTGCAGCTGCTTGTGACACTGGGTTTCAGATTCTAAACTGCTGCATGAATGAGCTAAGGGTCTGTTTCCATTAGGTTGTTGTGATCACAGTTACACCATGGGAAGCCACTGTCATAGGGCATTTGTTCTTGCTGGAAAGACAGTCGCTTTTCATTGGAGAGCTGCAACTGCATTAAAAATATGTGGAGGGACTTTATGGAAATAAGGGGCCCTAAGGTGGGAGCAAACGAAGTCTCGAATTTTCATAAAGCCCCAGTCCATGGGCTTTTCACGATGTAAAGACTGATGAAAAATGAGAAGTCATGTAAAAACCACAATGAAAAACAAGAAGCCGTCCAAAGACCATAGTGAAAAATGAGAAAACCCCACTTAAGGGGATGGAGAAATGAAATCTTGTGTGGGAGGTGTGAAATTCCTTCCCACGATGTCAGAGGGAAATTCCATGCTGAAATGCCTGCCCAGTTTAGTGTAGTTAAACTGGGCCAGGTCTTTACTTAATAAATCATGTTAAGAGTTCTGGGAACACGTATTCTCATGAAAAAAACACAGATGTCATTGTATGGTGAGTCACAGTTGTTACTGTGATTAAAGAATCTGTGATCACAGTAGCCTAATTGAAAGATATCCTAATTCTTGTGTGGATTTTGTAGGTGCGCACACAATTGGACAGAGTCACTGTAGCAGCATCATCAATCGAATCCATCCACGCATCGACCCTGAGTACCCCAAGTACTTTGGTCAAGAGCTTCTTGCTAACTGCACTGACAATGGAGCTATCCGACTACCCAACTATGACAGCAATACTCAGTTTTTCAATGACCCAGTCACACCACTCAAGTTTGACAACCAGTACTTCAAAAACCTCAAGAATAAGCTATGTCTATTCACATCAGATATGTCTCTCTTCAATGATGCAGACACGAGAAAACTGGTGGAACACTTTTCTAGCAATCAGGAAGCATTCTTTGAGCAATTTGGTATCTCTTTGCACAAGATGGGTAGGATTGGTGTACTCACAGGGACTCAAGGTCAGATCCGCAAGCAATGTTGGGTGCGAAACTCCAACAATGCCAATCCAACACTCAACCCTGTTTCCCTCAACTTCACCAACAGATTTGGATAGGTGCTTCTGAACTGTTGTTCAATCCAACAACAGGATTTGAGTTTACTTGTTAAAAAAATAAACATGCAAGTTTTTCTTTGTACTTGCAGTTTCTTGGATGATCATGAGTGCAGCAGAATCAAGCATTCACAAGTAGTTCAACCCAAAGTGCCTGAGGGCAGCATGTCTCTTCACCAATCCTTTGCTGCTGCTGGCCCACTACATCACTATGAGCAACTGTAGCCAGTTAATGTTTCCAATTGTGACTCTGTGGTACAAGACAAAGGAGCTGCAAGAGACTTCAAAATCTCAGAACCTGCTTTGTGAACTGCTTGTGGACTTTGTCAAATAGTGATCACTAAATAAGTCAAGGGTGTCTGTGTGCGCACCCATCAAGCATTTTAGGTATGAAACGGTGTACACCCATCTAGCATTTTAGATATGAAACTGTGCAAACCCATCTAGCAATTGAGATATCAAACTGGAAATATGTTCTTAATTTTGTAGCAATTTGAGAGTAGTGTTTTTTTTCTAAACTGAGTTTCTCACTGTACATGGTGTTAGTTAGCTGATGATACTCATTTGGTTGTCTAATGTGGAATAAACTTGAATTTGACACTGATTGTTGATCACTTCGAGGAGTTCAGGAATTTTGCTGTAAACATGTACTTTTTTTGGGTCATAAGTTTGGTACTGGAGGAATCCATGGTTCTCAGCTCACTCTGGAGTTCGTAGAGTTAAAAGGATGTCCCTGTCTCAGCAAAGGGATGATGTCCAAGAAGAGAGGGAGTGTGGTGGAAGGAGTGAAGAGATGATGAGAAAGCAAGAGGAGTTATCACAAATGTATGTGGGCAGTTCACAGTTGGATGTGGCTGGTCAGAATTTTGGTTCAGTATGTACTCTCCTCACTGGCTGCACTCTGAGGACACTCTTATGTTGTGCCCTAGCATTTCTGCAGAGACTACTCTGGAAGTGTTTTTCTTGTCTGTTCTGTGCTCCTTGGATGAGTGAAAGGCTGCCTTTTGTGAAGATGATATGGACCTTTAGCATGAGTGCTCAAACATGAACTTGACAGTCGGCATTGTAGCTTGTTCTGCTGCATACATCATCAATGTATTGTCTCATTTAATGGAGGCATGATTTGAGTTCTGCCTGGTGAGACCATACCTGTTGAATGTAAGGTTGTGGCTGGGAACTGGCTATTCTATCATGAAATTTCACCTTTTTCCATCTCCAAGTGCATCTTTGTGTCAATTGGGAAGGAACAAGCAAAGTGGACTTCATAACTACCAGGGCAACATCAGCTGTCCCTCTCTAGTCTTTAATTGGCAACCAAAGTTTCTCAGGTGGTGGAAGCTAGTCTGTCTGTTGTTCTCTGCCAGATCTTAGCAGGGGCCAGATGTTCTCAAGATACCAAAAAAGTGCTCTTTCATGATGTGCAATACAATATCTTCTTCTGACAATGCAAGACCACCTTGCAGTGTACTCCTGGAAATTGCGTCTACAGAGAAGAATTGGAGGTAATGATCTTATTTTGTCTCTGTCCTCTGAAGAAGCTCTGGAGAGGGTAGAGAAAGCAATAAAGAAGTAACCCAAACCCCTTCATCTCACACACTATCTGATTTTTTTGTGACTTCTGGTGTCATGAATTTATGATACGGTCATGCAAAGTCTGAAATTTCTTAATGGACCTGAAATGTTGAGGTTTCAGCTCTGTTGGGTCTGTTACAGATGTGAGTTGAGGGAGTGTGCGAGATATCTGCAGTGTGCCCAGGGTTTTTCTTTTATATTTTGAAGAGTTGCACATTTTGCAACCTTGGGAAGGAATGGATCGGGCATTTTGCGAAAATGCCAAGGCTGTGAAGGAAAATAATGCAACCATTTGTTTTTGACATTGCAAATTTGGCCAGACATATGTTCATCTTGTTTGGGTGACAATAGAATACTTTTGGTGACCAAAGTCTATGGTCTCATTCAAAATTGGTGACAAACAAATAGATAGCAATGAAAATTTGGCTATATCATACATGGCATATTACAACTTGCTAAAAAGCTTCACTTCATCACATTATGGGGAATCGAACTCCAATCATCAAAGACTCTACCCATAGTAACGTAATGTCTCCTATAAGTTGATAGGTTAGTGACATTCTCAAAAAAGTTGGAAAACATATCTAGATTTCAGATGAGAGAACTTGGAAAGGATTGATCACCAAACCAGTGGAGATCATGAAAACAAAGGGCCAATAAGTCCATGAAAAATATTGGGTTCATTGCTCACATACAAAAACAAAAAGTTAGAAAACCACAAAGTTTCAACATTTGCATTTTATAGACAATGAAGCAAAGCTTCAACCTCACCCCAAGTTACATTATCACAGTGATGTTTCTTTGGGTAGTGCTTTCACCTTCAAAAAATTTAGAAAAAATTTCAAATTCTGAAAATCTGTCATGGGTCTACCATGGGTTAGCAACTACAAGATAATAACAAATTACACAAATTTTTTAATGTTAGATGTCGAATTTAATAATTAAGGGATTTGGTCATGTTGAACCTCATTTTTTGCATGCTAACATTTCTTGTTCCCATAAAACTTTTCAACTTTCATCCCCAACATAGCAACAATAACTTGGCTTTTCTTTGCGTGCTTCAACAAAGAATCCAATTTGGAAATCAAGGGTTCCTTAGCCCTCAACTTTAAAACAAACTGTGCACCTAACAAAGGTGACTTGCCCATCACCATCACCATAGATTTTGCCCATGGTAATCGTATTACCCACATAACTTAAAATTTGCGACCAAATTCATATTTTCGCTTCTTCATAGTGGCCTTTGGGAACTTAGGGTCTTGTTCCAAATCCACAACAAATGCAACTATAACAAGAGTTGCATTGCGTGATGAAGCAACACTAAGAGTAGGAACATTATTAGATGAAATATCATTTGGATCGGGTTCAACAATAAACAAACATGATAGATTGAAGGGTAACAAAAAGAAGAGGAAAAGGTTAGCAAGGAAAGTAGGAAGTTAAGAACCAAAAAAAACCTTATACTTAAAATTTGCAAGAGGCTTTAGTGGTGCCATGAAAGTTTGAAACAAAAAATGTCGAATAGTTTGACAATTGAAAGCACAACACACTTTGAACAAAAGCCCAAATTCGAAACAAACACAAGAGAAATGTAAAGCCCTCAATTTGAAAAAAACCCTAGATGATTCATGCATTTCACAAAAGGCTTTGATTTGAAATTAAAAATTGAAGCACTTTATAGAAGTTCAATTTGAAAAAAGTTCAAAACCTTGGAGATTTTACAATCGACATCAAGTTGAATTAGCCATCCATCATGACATCGCTTTACAAAACCCCATCTCCCAAACATCATCAAACTTTACATTGTCACCTTTTGAAACTTTAACATGTTGCACATTCATGATTCATAGTTTCACAACTTAAAAAGTAACATGTGAACAAATGAACAACAATATTCTTCATCTTGAAGCTTCATTATCAAAACTAAATGAGAGTTCCCAAGCACTACAATAAAAAACCAATGTGCATTATGCACTAGGCAAAATCCATATTTGACCAATAGACACTTAATTACTAAACTTGGAACTCCCAAATCTTGGCTACATGGGGTGGGTTCTCATTGCTCAATTCATCTTTAAAGTCTATAAGGTTTAAAGGTGTGGCAAATTACAATCATAGATGTTGATGCGATTGGCGAATCTCATGGTCACTTATGTGTCAAATTCTAATGACCTAATGACCTTTAAGGTTACAACTTTTAGGTGGCCTCCCCTTTTTCCGTGTGTGAACATTAGCAACTTTCCCCCTTCCAATATCAGTTGTTTGGTGATTTGACCATTTAGGGTTTTTTCTTTATGTGACACTTGTCAACATCTCAATGAACAAGGTAGTGACATCAAAGCTTTAAAAATATCATCTTGGCGAAATTCACATTTTTATTTTAAAAAACCCTTGGACTTTTTTGTTGGTTGATTTTTGGCAAAATTTGCTATAAAAAAACATCGAATGTGCCTATAAGTTTTTTTAAAACTACAAATCTCTAATTTTTGCAATTGTTTTGTCTTGGGTTTCCAACATGTCTATATGTCATCCCTTTCTATGTCTTTCTAGAGCTTCATTCAAAACTATATCAATAAATTCAACACAAAATTTACTCACAATAAGCCATGTTTGCAATGTCAATTACACAAGTAATTAGTTATGGTCACTTTGAAATGTGGCATACTTTTGTGTAATTTGTTTTTACCTTAGATTTGCTTACTTATATGTGCATGGTAAGTATAAAATAAATTATGAAATGTTAACTCTTACCTTGCAAATTGGGTAAATGTTCATAATTTTACTCTTACTTATAATGATAATTTTGCAAAACCTTTATACCCTTACATGTACTTAATTTGGATTCTCTCAAAGTCTATATGCCTTTGCCTAGCTGATATATTATATGAAAATTTGTATTTACCTTTATCCAATTGATATATTAAAATCAATATACCTTCCCACCACTAATTATGACAATATGTGGGTGTTGCTCCAATTAGTTCAAATGGCAAGCCCTGGTGCATTTTATGTATGGCTTGTATGGGCAGTTGATGTTTGCCCACTAGAAGACAAGTTCAACAAATAGTTCAATGTATTTTTTTAGGGCTTTTCTAAGGTCATTGTTTGGGGGGATTATGCTTGTAAGCCCCATCCACAAATGACGTTCATTTTTTTAAATAGTTAATTACATAGGATAGGGCCTTTAATTTTTGGCTATTATGGATGGAAACTTTCTATGCCTTAGGGGCTACAACCATAAAGCACAAGTAGATATTGTTTAATGTATCTAGATTGCACCTTCTCTAGTGGAATCTCTCTCCTTGGCACTGGGCAAGGCATTTTGAAAAGCAAAAAACCCAGCCACTTTGGTAAGCATTTGGCTTTTTTTAAAAATTTGTTATACCCAATGGATATGACTTGTGTATCATTTAATGCTTATGAAAGTTAATGCTCAAAGAGTTGCAAGTCGTTCTTGGAATAAACACCCTTTGGTTTCAGTTCAGGCATGCACTAATGTGAGGAACACCCCACTCCTCCTCAGGCATTACCTTACACATAACATCCCTAATGGCAAGCTTTAGCCTTCAAAATATGTAAATTGGACCAATTCCCTTTAGTAATAATTAGCTTGATTTGATTGTTCTATACATAATACTAATTTGGGTCATATATTTGTGGTGTTTGGCAAAGTATGTCGTATTTGCTACTTTTGATTCTCTTTTCCATTGGATGTGAAAAGAATTGTTTGTTAGGAGTTTTGCTAACTCCAAAGGCTCAAGGCATGTTAAAAATAGTTTCCCCATCCCATTTACTTTTGTCACCTAGCTATCATGGGGGATGTTTTATGATGGGTCTTCTCCACCATAAAGACCCATGTATTTAAAAAATTGATTCGAAAGTTGCTTAAAAGCCAAAACTAGTCAACACTCCTTTGAACTTGTCATAAGGGAACCTTTGAAGGTGCAAACAATAGAAGAAATCTTGTCCATTCCAACTAAGTTTTGAAACTATTATGCAATTGTTGTCTAAACCATTTGAGTTTGACCATGTGTGTGTTAATCCCATATGTCCATGTAGTTGAAAATATAAATAGTTGCATATGCGACTTGAGTATGAGTGCATTCACCTTTTAGTTGTATTGGAAACTACATGCTACAATTACTAGACTTCTAGTTGAAAATGCCAACAAAAAATTGACATATTTCATGTAGTATTGTTTACACCAATTGATGGATGATAACTTAATTATTTTTTATAAATACATTATATTTTTTGTAACTATCAAAAATATACTTTTCCAATTGTATAAAGTAGCATACAATACACATGGCATTACTAAAGATATCAATTGAAATATTACCAATTTAATATATTTATCCATGGGCTTTAAATTTGGTATTCCATGGATCTTCCTTGCTATTTTCTATGGATAAATGAATGCAATGGGTCTAACTACCATCTTGAATACTATTCTAACCATTTTTCTTAACATTACCATCCATGTTCCAATGTCCATTGTCTAATAATAATAAGACAACCAACCAAGCCAAGATTTTAACAACATGATGTTAACCTTAAACTATGATAGGGTTATGACCAAAAATTTTATGTTTTAGGAAAATTGAAAATTTTTCATTAACAAATTTATACTTCTAGAAACATAATGGAGAAAATATGTCTTTTTAAATATTGAATATTGAAAATAATAGTGCTAGAAAAAGATGTTTAAATACATAGATTAATGAATTCTAAAATTTATTAATAACAAAATTATGGACCACAAAAAAAGTTGGAAAATATGTATCGACAACTCAAACTTGCATTGTAATATGAATTGATAGAGTCAATGTCATGGATTAAAAAGGAGGAAGACTACATTGCCCCTAAATTCAAAATTTACATCATGCCACATCATTAGTCCCCAAGCTACCACACAAGGTTTGTGCAACCAATAGAGTTTCTTCGCTATTCAATTTTAGTACACCTACCAATGTTTAATTACTTTTTATATGTGAAAATTCAAGTGAAGGTTCTAATCCACACACAACATGTGTTTCAATGCAGTCATCAAATGTGTTTGCCATAACTCTACAATTTCTAAGCTCTTTGTGAAGTATAAGCTTCCACAATGGCATCTTGGGCTCATTATAAAAACATTGTTAACTTGTGAAGGGAAAATAAAAGGCTCATTGAATTCATGTAATAAATGTTGAAAATTTGCAATTAAAAATTTGCATCATCTTATTTGTCTGTGGGGTTGCTTCTATTATCAATCCCACTTTTCACCAAATTATAGCAAAATTAAAGAATGGGTGAAGACATGGGACATAATTTAATTTCAAAATCCACTTCAAGACTTCAATTCATATTGGATCACTCCAAGCACACATCCCCGATCCCTTTTGATTATTGGAAAATGAATTTCACACAAGAATCGTATGGAACCAACATAGTGCTACCTTTATTTTCAACCTGGAAGCGGTTGCCATATGCTTTCATTTTTTTTATACAACAATGCTATGAATTAGGGGGGAATTGAAAGGTGGACCAAGTCTAAATCATTTAATGAAATACTAGCAAGTTGATGCGTTTAAATGGTTCCCTTACCCACGTGGTTATTTTGGCAATTTTTTGCAAGTTTATTGGAAATATTATTGGTTTGTTACATGTAGAAGGTTTAATAGTCAAGCCCATTCAAATTCAATTCTCCATTCTCAATGCACACCTTTTCATCATTGTATTTGCTACAACAACAAAAAAATAATTTAATATGAAATGTGCAACAATTCATCTACCAATACCACCCATAAGATAAAGGCTTGCATACATTAAAAAATATGTATGACAACACAAAATCTAGGAGCATGATAAATGCAATTAGGGTTTTAGCAAGGATATATAGATCACACATCAAGTGTTGGAACTATTGGAACTATTTCAATATTCTAGTGGAAAAATCAGAAATGCTGAAACCTAATTGACCTGCAACTAACTAAATCAAAATCCAAGTTGATGATAATTATGTTGCTTGGGGTTTAAGGATTCAACCCATAGATAACATAACTTGGCTTTTGGGTTTTACCTTATCAACAAATTGACTTAAATTTAGTCTTGTAGGGTTGAACCAAAAACAACCAAATTAAGATGCAAGGAATAGTGTTGAAAAAAAACTCACTATATTCATGGACCCATGATTTTTATATTTGAATAAGCTAAAAGGAGCCAAAAACCATGTCGAATACTGGTGAAAATTATAATGTTTTTTACATATGTTTTTATTTTGAAAATTTAAATTTATTTTAATGATTCCAAGTTGTGCTAAATGCCTAATATGAGTTGAGGAATTCAAATTAAAAATTCACTAAATTAAATTTTTGGTTTTGGTTTTAGTAAAGGAGTTTTGAACTTGAGCAATAGTTAGGTTAGAAGTAGTGAAATTTGCAAAGGACTAGGTAAATGAATTTTTTAATAAGTAAATTTTGATGGTAAGAAAGCTTAAATGATAATAACCTATTATCCACAATCAAAAAACACTAAAAATTTAAAGTTACAAAATTTTTAAATTTTAAAAAAATTCAAATTATGTTTTAAAATTTCCAAATTTCAAGAGTCTTACCACATGTAAATAGGGTGTATTGTATATGACATTTGAAATAAAGTTGTAACTTATGATACAAAAAAAAAAAAAACTAAAATATTTAACATATTTTGGTATGATTTGAAATTATGATAATTTTTCAAAATAAAATGTGTAATTTAACAAAGTTTGTAGGCTTTGAAAAATTCATATCTGTTCAAAGATGAATAATATAAAACATGTGATGTACTGGAAAAATTATATGTATTTTAAATAAAAATTTGCGAAACATTTCATTCAAAAATAAATTCATACAAAAAGCTGAAAATGAATTTAAAAAAAACATTCATAATCCTTTTTTTAAAGTAATCCCATTAATTCCTTTGAGTGTATTTGCACCATAGAGTCATTAATTTATAAAGGGGAACAATGCAAAGCCTATTCAT
Organism: Sphagnum tenellum; assembly: GCA_963921925.1. NCBI lineage: Eukaryota > Viridiplantae > Streptophyta > Sphagnopsida > Sphagnales > Sphagnaceae > Sphagnum > Sphagnum tenellum. The sequence goes on from OY998142.1 coordinate 7,588,224, forward strand.
TTGGTCCCACATTTTGAAAAATGTGCATGAAGTGCTTTTATATTTTATTATGAATTATAGTGAGTTTTTTTTCATATGAATGGTTTTTTTTTTTTTTTTTTTTGGGAGAACTTAGGGTATGAAATAATAATAAATACTAGATTTTCTTTTCCAAAAAAATTATAATGGAATACCTTTAGCCATTCCAACATCTTCTTGGCAATAAATATTTGCAAATTTTCACTTCAGTATTTATTTTGATTTTTTTTGAAATTCAAAAACTTGGTCATGTAGACTTGGAATATGCAAAATGACCATCGACATTATGTACCAACATTGTGGGCAGTTAATTTTGATAAAATTTGACATTTGTTGAAAATAATTGAATTATTGTTGAAATGATAAAGATATTAATTGTTAATTAGTAGGATGGAGAGGGCCTAATTTAAATTAGGTAAAGGAAAGATAAAAGAATGATAAAGGTTGTGAAAAAACTTAACACATAATGAACCCCCAAACCTGAAGCCCAAGCTATTAGGATCATTAGGCTATGAATGTGCACATTTGGAACAACACCCATGTAGTATTGTGATATGAGTAGTGAAATTATTCAGATGTAGCCTATGATAATTATGATGATTTTCAACATGTCAACTTCATATTTTCACAAAATTTTATTTCACTATTTTGAGGATTGTTTAATGACGAATCTGACCTTAAAGTAAGGTAGTATGTTTATAAGATTTTTTTTACCCCTATTTGTGAAGTTGAAGGCCTTGAATTCTAATATGATAATTATAAATAAATAAAAGAATCAAACTTCATGATGCCACAAAAGAGCAATATGTGGTAGATGCAATTTGCATTTACTTATGAGCTATTAACTTTTCATGCATAGCCATGCAAACAAAGTGTTTCAATCTCCAATTGATTATTGTTGCATACATGACATTAATGACAACAAAGTGACTTCTAGAAAGGGTTTTCCTGTGGAATCAAAGCAAGATGCACTTTATTTCATTTATGATATTTTCAAGTGAATTCATTTTGAGGATTTTTTCAACTCCCATAATGTTTTGATTTTATAACATGGTACATTTGTATACAATTTTTTTTGTTTTCAAATGCAAATTCAATTTTTTTTCATAACACATTTTTTATTAGGTGGGAAAAAAAAATGGAAAAGGAAAAACTTCAAACATCATAAATTATGTATGAAAACACAAGCATATGTAATGTAATATAAGCCATTGCCAAATGAAAGTGTTGTATATCTTATCACCCTCAAGTTTGGATGTTTATAAAAAAAACGAAGATATTGCAATCTCACTTTCCTTAAAAATTATGATTGCAAAAAGTGAAGATATTACACCTCCATTGGAATTAACGATTATAATTTGCACAAAAGTGAAGGTATTGCACTCCCATTGGCACTACAAACTATGGTTTACAAACAAATAAAAACAATGCCTGAAACATTAACCTTACATCCATAAACCCTAAACCTGCGTATGAAAGCCACAACAAAGATATTGCAAAATACTTGTCATCTTTGGGTGAAAGTTAACTTACATGTTAGCAATCATGCATAGCAATACTTGCAACCAAGGTACTCCTCATATTGCTAGTGATTAACCTTAATTCAAAGACGACAAATATTTTGCAATATGTTCACTTTGTTACAAACTGGCATGTTTTTCTGCATATTGTGAGTAGGTTTAGTTAGTCCATACATGTAGTTGGCCGCACATGAGTATGTAGGTAGGCGAAGGAAGATAAGACCTAGATGTTGTCAATGCAATACCTTTGTTGACCATCCATCACTATCCATCCAAATGATGCATTGGTTGGTGGCAGTTCATTGCGGCCACAAAATGGCTGCCAAATTTGACCTCAATCACTTACACAAAAATGTTCACTTTCTGGTGAGATTATGCCCGTATGATGTCAACTGAATAACTTAACAAATTGTTGTCGTCTACTAACTTTGCTGACTTTGCAACATTTGGAATGGATTCATAGGAGATATTTTCATTACCTTGCTTACTCTATGTCCAGTTCGACCCAGCTGGACCCATATGCTTAGAACCTTCAAGATGTTGAGTTGCATCAACAAGGTGCTTTTCCCGTGAACAGTTGTAATTAAGATGGAAATGCCTTAATTCATTTCTGTTGGGAGTGTTGGAAACTCTTGCATAGGACTATGAGCTTTATTTTCCTTCAGAAAGTCAGGGACAGATGTCATCTTCTATGAGATCATATCTTCTACATCTTCTATGCCAACCCTTTGGAGTTATCTGTAATGTCCTGCGATTAGGAGGCGAGAATGACCATTTTCGGCATAATAGGGTATCAAATGCGTAACTGGGAATGAAAATTTTACAAAACTAAATAACTGGGACCCAAACTAGTTTTTCCACCAAGTTTGGTGGTAATCTGAGTTTCATCTTATCTTTTCCTTTTGCCTGAGCGCCTCCACTCCTGCTACATATATTTTCACTGCTCAAAATGTACAATGATTACAATTACTCTTGAGGCTTGTGCATTAAATGCTGACTTTCAGCATTTCATACTGAGATTTAATAAAACTTCCTTACTTTGTAGATATCACTGAAAGAGGGGATAGAGGGTGAAAGCAGGCCCAAACACACGGTGAAGACAGGGTGACTTTATAGATAAATCTATTGCAAGACAAAGGATGATCTATAAGGTGACTCTAGCTACAGCTGGGAACACAGTGTGATGGAAAGCCAAAGTTTGTGCCAAATCTGTGCTTACAATGGCTGAAGGACAACCATAGTTTGGTTTCCCTGGAAAAATGGACAATGCTGGACACACATGTCCCCTCGAAAATCGTCAGAGACTGGGGAGCAACAAAACAATTTGAGCAGCTTAGGGTTTTGAGAATAATAACATGAAAATAACATGTTTAGAATGAAGTTTGGGCACTTAGAACAATTGCTAGAATTGGGTGCCAGGGCATTGGAGTGAGATGCGGCTTGGTGACTATCAAACCAAACATTTAATGTTTTATTGCACTTAAAGCAACAGTGAATGAATGAATTCTCACACTCCTTGTTTGGGTTAGAAAAAACAAATTATCATCTCAAAGTTGAGCTTGCCAATGATCACCATCCAAGTTGATCTTCACTCTTTTGAAGTATGGTACACTTGGCAACACGAATTGCAGCAGTTATAGACGACCCACAAACTTACTCTCTTTGGAGACTTTGGGTTGGTTTGTTGCCCTCATCCCATTGGGTTTTTAAAATGGTAAATCTCACTATTCTTCTCCACTGGCACAAATACCGTTGAACACTACAACTGTTTATTACTAGAATTGACTTGGGTCTTTGTTGTACGGGGCCAGAGTTTCTCAGCCTCGAAGCTAGCTGGATTTTTGTGCATTCTGTCAAGCTTGTCAGAAACCTTCTAGACTTATAGTACTAACCCGAGCTTGCTAAATTCTCACTCTCACTCTGCATAGCAGAAGCAACTCGATGCTAGTTTATAGCATGTTATGAACTCAAGCTCAAGGGTTTTGGCAGAATTTTTGTTCCCCCTATAATACCCTACATCCTAAGCCCTAACCTCTGACACATAATGTTCACCAAACATTTCAGATTGCTCTTTCCTAGTAACTCTTACTGACTTGTCTGGAACTTGTAGCTTTCTTTTGGCCTGCTTCTTCTGTTGCTTCCCCACCAGTTGGACTGAGTAAGTTATGAGTCTCATGTTTGTTCATAGTAGTCTCATTTTCATGTAAACACTTTTTTTAACAAGCTAGTATTTAGCTGGAAGACAGTCATTGGGGAGGCAGACTTGTCTTATTTTGTCAGCTGGGCTTTCATCAGTAATTGTCCAGGCAACCTGTCGGAAATCAACAAGGAAGGATCTCAGATTACACAAGGTTGGAGATGATTTCCAACCAAGTGCAGAAATTTAAAAAAAGGAAGCACCCTAGTGTGCACAACAAAGGGTGGAGATGATTTCCAACCAAGGGCAGAAATCAACAAGGAAGCACCCCAGTTTGCACAACAACACGGGTGGAGATGATTTCCAACCAAGGGCAGAAATCAACAAGGAAGCACCCCAGTTTGCACAACAACACGGGTAGAGACAATTTCCTATTTTAAAAAGGCAACCCAAAGACAGGGGAGCCTGCCTACAGATTGGGCTAACTAGTATGCATCCAATTGATAAGCATGTGATTTCCTTACAAATGATTTCTCTACAAATGGAGAAGGGACACAACCAAACGGATTGCTATTATTAGAGCGCCATCCCTCATCTCTGATGATCTCTCTGCAAACAAAATGGAACACGAGTACAACTAAAGGATTTCTTTTAGCAATTAAAGCCGTCACAGCTACAGACAATGGCCCCCAATCACTGCAATAAACCACACACAAGTTAATCTTCTATGTTTGCTTTCATCCGATCTACCACACTTAAATCTATTGTGATAAAAAGTCTCCTCTCCTCCCTGTACATAAGTGATTTCACTAGATTTTGAGAAAATTCACTGATCTTAGTAAAACATGGACTAGATACAAAATAATGAATCCATTAGTTTAGTGAATAGGGACTAGTGAACTAGGCCCTCATCACATCAGCTCTTGCCCACTCAGATCCAGCCTTCAAACAGTTGCAAGACTTTGTTTCTAACTGGAAAAACAAAGACATTTGCTTGACTTGCTTGACTTCCAGTTCCTTTTAGTCAACATAATAGGGATTTAATTGTAGAGACAAGAAATTGGTTGAAAAGGCAGGCTAGGTTTCCACTTTCCACCTTGCCTTCCTTCTTCTTCCCAAAGCCCTCAAAGAATTAAAAAAACTTACACTGTAGGTGACCCTCAACCCCCCCCCCCCCCCCCCCCACACTTTGTTGAACAAAAAATATTGCCTAGCCAGGCAATTTCTCTGTTTTCTCTTTTGGTGGGGGGGGGGGGATCGATGGGATGAAACCAATCAATACCCTTAAATAAATATGTATATATATATATAATGTAGATTAAAAACGTTCTTATAATGACAAATGGTACTAAAATAAAAAAAGGTTCCAAGACCATATGATAAGAATTTGTTCATGATAATTAAACATAATGAACATAAATAAAATGCCAAAAGTAATACAAAAATGCATATATATATATATGCTATACAATGATTTTGGCACATACCCTCTTCTTACCCGTTTCTAAACAACTACCCTCTCCCAGGGAAGGGTTAACCTGCGACTCCATCACAGAGTTAAATATGAGTTACACCGTAGTTAGAATGTGCATAGTTGTCATAGATATGGGAGTCCACGTACAATCCTCCAAGACGAGAGGCGAGTAGCCGCCCTAATAGGTGGCGAAAAGGTACCCAATGCTTAGTCATGCTTAGTTGGCAAATCTCACGTCATTCGCCAGGTCAGAATTGAGATGGGATTCATTGGCTTTTTACAAAAAGCCAATTTCTCTCTACTTTGAGTGGCACCCCCCCCAACTAAACCCTAAACCCTAACCTCCCCCCCCCCTCTCCCCTCGCCCTTTTACCTTATATAGTCAGCCAGGGCAATGAAAAAAGCCGAACTCCTTTGTTTCATTCCCACCTGCCCCACGCACTCCACACTACCCAGCCGCTCCCACAGCCCTCTTAATAAGGAAAGTCTTAAAAAGCGGGGCCATCCAGAAGATTTTTTTTTTTATTAAAAAAACTTTAGAAATGACCAGAAAATGGAAAGGGAAGCAAGCATTGAAGGTGCCTATTACACAGGCTAACCTCCCCTCAGTTGTCCTAAACTCCCTGACAACACTCTCTACCCCCTTCCCCAGTCAACACCCCAAGCAAGAACTAGAACCCCAGAAAAATCATTAAAAATTAAGAATAAAAAATAGAATGGGTACCACAAAGTTGACTTCTTCTTTATTTTAATATCATTAATTTAAAAATAAATAAATAAATAAATAAGTAAATTTCTGAGAGGTTTTTAAAAAAAGAATCTGGATTGCCAAACAGAGATTTGATTTTTATTTTATTTTTTCCCAGAATGGTGAGAAATTAGTACCTACGTGTTTTTTTGGTTGGGTATTTCGGTCACCAAATTTCGAAAATATTTTTAAAGTTCTCAAATTATATGTTAAGTTCCGTTAGGCAGTGAAAAATGTAGAAGGAGGCTTTTTTTTAATAAAAAATCCGTTCATTATTTTAATAGCCAAATTTGAAATTGAACAGCCCACTTCAGCCATATCACAAATTTGATTTTTTTTAATTAAAAAAAACTGTTAAAAATTTCTGAGGTGGCTATTAGACTTAACAGAGATCACTCCTTTTTTCACCAACCGACTGTTAAAGTTAAGGTCTTTTTTTTTGGATAAATGAATTTGGAAAAGAAAAAGTGCTTTTAGGTTAAAGATAGCAGGTAACCATGCAATGCAGTTCCTCCAAGGAAACTGCTGGGCACACGCTCGACACACGCTCGTCCACGTGAGTGAGCGTTGTAGCGATGTATATAGATGGCGGGCACACGCTGCAGATCCATTGTGTTAATTTTTGAGCTTTTGTCCTCTGGTCAACAGTTTCCTAGTGTGTGCTGTTGTGTGTTCCAGGAATCATTACGTTCAGAATTCGTGTCTTTCGGAGTGGAGTGTGTTCCAGGAAATAATTGCATTTCAGAATTTTGTGTCTCGCTCGTCGAGTGCAACGTTCCAGGAATAATTGCGTGCAGAATTTGTCTCTTGTCGACGAGTGTGTGTGTGTGTGTGTGTGTATTCCAGGCATAACTAATTACGTTCAGAATTTGTCCCTCGCCGAGTGTAGTGTTGGAAGAAGAGAGTCACATTTCGCCGGCGTAACTTGCCATGACGTCGCAGCACTGCAATCTTCCTCTTCGTCTTCTTGGTGGTGGGGATCAATGTTGTGCAAGAATGAGGAAATTGGTTCCGTTTGATTTGGTTGTTGTTTTGGTTTTTTTTCTTGGGTTGATTGTGTCTCCTTTCTCTATGGTAGCTGAAGGAGCTCACTTTAGATTTGTGCCGAGAACTGCGCGAAATTTGGCTGAAAACAGTGACAACCATGCGGTCGCTGCTGGATACCTTGCGCCTCCTTTGGAATTTGGTTTTTACCACAAGACGTGTCCGCAGTTGCCCGAGATTGTGAAGAAAGTTGTAACAGCAGAATTTGAACTGGATCCCACCAGTGCGGGACCTCAGCTGCGTTTGTTTTTCCATGACTGCTTTGTGCAAGGGTGTGACGGTTCCGTGCTTCTGAACTCCACCAAAGTGAACCAGGCGGAGAAGGACGCGTCCAACAACTTCAGCCTGTCGAACTTTTTCGTCATCGACGAGGTTAAGGAGCAGCTGGAGAAAGAGTGTCCGGGTGTGGTTTCTTGCGCGGATGTCCTTGCTCTGGTCGCTGTCTATTCCGTCCAAGCGGTACGTCATTGTTGCGCTGCAGCAGCTTGCATTCTTAAAAGTCTATGGGCTTTACGAGATTAGCTTCGGCTGTTTCTTTCACAGTAATTCCGATCCTTCAACAGATAAAAACAACTAACCGCGCCAGACGGCTTCTTCTTCCTCCTCCGTGTATGTAACAGGCTGGAGGACCGTTGTATGCAATCGAACTCGGACGCAGGGATAGCCTTACTTCCTATTCCCCAAGCGCCCAAACATATCTGCCTGGTAACACCCTCAATGTTTCAGGCTTGCTCGAAGACCTCCAGACTGTTGGGCTAGATGAAGTCGATTTGGTTGCACTTTCAGGCGAGTCATTCATCTCTCACTCACCTCATGGTTGCCTTAAAAATTATATCGAAGTCCTGCATTAAAGATTTCAAGTTGGTCTGATCGGCCTCCTCAGTACGGGTTACAACGCCTAATTAAGACAATAATATTGCAGGAGTAATTCTAAATCTTTCTCCAGTACAGGATGAATTGCCCCAAGCCGCAGGGGCAGCCTAACATAAGCTCGTGCTTTTTTGAAATGTGCAGGCGCACACACTATCGGACAAGCTCACTGCAACAGCATAGTCGACCGACTTTACCCACAAGTCGACCCTCAATACCCCAAGTATTACAGTAAGCAGCTAGTGGCCAATTGCACTGACAATGGCTACTTCAAGCTACCCAACTACGACAATAACACACAGTTTTTCAACGACCCGATAACCCCGACCCGATTCGACAACCAGTACTTCAAGAACTTGGAGGCGAATCTGGGCCTCTTCACCTCGGACGAGTCTCTGTTCAACGACGAGCGCACCAGAAAGCTGGTGGAAACCTATGCTAGCAACCAGGATGCGTTTTTCAAGCAATTCGGCATCTCTTTGAGAAGGATGGGCAAGATTGGTGTTCTCACCGGGACTCAAGGCCAGATCCGCAACCAGTGCTGGGTCCGAAACTCACATAATGTGGACCCAGCTCTCGACCCCGCTTCCCTCGACTTCGTCAGCTGAGTCGACTTAGCCCCCTTAACCAGTACTACGCCACAGTACTCAAAGTCCACATTACAACTCCCTCCCTCAAGAGAGTTTCAACAAGTCCAAATTACAACTCGCTCAACAGGACCTGGAGTCCCCATTAGAACATGTTGTTGTGCTGCAAGCTTTTCTTTTCTGCTGACTAGTTCAGAGAAAAGATTATATATTTCTTTACAAAATCTTTGTGTGCTTTGTTTAGACTAGTGTGAACCCAGTGCATAATGTACCCCGTCGATCCCCCACCTGGTCCTTCGCATTCTCACTCCAGTTTTAAACGGTGACGAACTCTTTTGAGAATTGAAATTTCATGCATCCAATGAAAGGCCCAAGGGTGCACTCAAGGTGCCTTGCTTTTATTCCTTCTAAATTTTGGGAGGAGGGGCGGGGGGGTTTGGAGGAGGGTTTCTTTTCATTTTTCTTTGGTTTCCAATGTGTTCCCCAACATAATATTACAATATGTTTTTTCTCACTTCCACCTATTAAGACTCCTAAAACCCCACCCCCACCCCCTCCCCCCTCCAGAAAAAAATAAAAATCATGACCCTCCTAAACCCTTAGCCCATGCATCCATTAGGAAAGAAAAAAGGGCACCCAAATCTTTTCACCGACCCTCCAAATCCCAAAAATATCTCCCCCAACACCCTACCATCCCCCATCCAAAAGTTGATATTTTCAACTTCTTAGACTGTCCACCTATTGAAGCCAGTCTTGGACTGTCCACCCCATTTTGGGGGTTGCAGAATGGGCCTCGCAGAGATTATTAATGGATCGAAATGGATAGGTTCAGACAGATGCACGCATAGACGAAAATCGTGGTGGTTGCCCGTTGCTTCATTGGCCTCTCCCTCCCCCACCCCCCAAAACCCCATCACAAACTTATTGAATTAATATATATGAGTAGAGGTAAGAATTAATTGATTAATTGATCACAAATTTAATGACCAAAATTTCTGCTCTTATTGATTCAAAGGTTCAGAGTCTACTTAATCATATGCATCCTTTCTTTTCTTCTTTTTTCATTTAGATTCTTTGAGTTTGCTAATATTATGCACCCTCTTGAATCATGTATTAAGGTATGCACTGATTTCTTCTAGCTAGCTTAGGGGGACTGCAAAAACAAAGAGTAGCTGGAAAAAGGGGTCTAAACCCTAATTTCAAATTTCTCCCAGGTGCTTGACAATTCTCGAGCTTACTAGACTTCTTGAGGTGATTAGAAAACAGTTCACAAACATGGGATAATATATCTATCCCATTTAGGGTTAGATTTTTGAAACTAGGATCAAATTACAAATCATCATAATTCAAGAGTATGCATGCAAGATGAACTTTGGGATTTATTTATGTCATTTGAGTGTAAGCAAGATAAAGTGAAGAGTTGGATTACTTTCTTAAAGCAAGTTTCAAATTATGGGTCCTACACAAGATCTGAACAAAGACACACAATTTATTTTTTGTTTGTGTTTTTTTTTTTTTCTCAATCTTGCTTTCACTCACTTTTAAGATTTTTTTGTTTCTGCTTGCTGACCACCAATCTTCACTCTTGGGAGATCAGATCTCAAATGAATTAATAAAAAAAATTGTTCCTTCTGTCTCTTGTTGAATTTTTTTCTTTCCCACCTAACAAATCTGGACTAAAACTAATTAACATACTAGAAAATGATAGATGAAGCTTTGGACTGCCCACCATTCATTCATTCATTCATTCATTCATTGTGTGTACATACAAATTGTCAACACCTTTTGGAATGTTGGAGCTTTCAAAAACTTGAGATCAAATTTGGACAAATTTTTTGGCTGGCCACTATGTGTACCAAAGTGACACTAGGGTTACTGTTGGAATTTGGAGGTTTCAGAGGTATAGTACACATTGACACTTTGTGTGTACCAATCTAATATATTAAAGCAAACATTGTGGTGTCTGTCTGTGGTGACAGCAGGGCAGGGCGGCTAGGGCAGACACCCGCTCACTGGATCTGATGGTGGCCCGCAGCGACAGCCCGTTGATTTGTGGTCCCATTTGAACCAATCAGATGATTCTGTCTGTCTGTGATGACAAACAGGGCAAGGCAGGGCAACCACTGCGGCGGGCCGGGCGTGGTGCCATTTCTATTAAAGAAATCCTTGGGGAAAACCAGTGGACCTGCATCTAATCAAACAAAAATAAAATTTTTAAAAAAATTATTTTCATTATAAAACATATTTTAAAAACTAGAATCTTTTTTTTAAATAAATAAATAAATAAGTAAATACATAAAAATAGAAAAAAATGAAGATAGACAAAATAAGAATAGAAAAAATAAAAACATGAAACAAACATAAACCAAAAAAAAGGTGAAAACGCAAAAACTATAAAAAATGGAATAGAAACAAATGAAATAAAGAAAGGAAAATAAAGTAAAATAATTTTAAAAGAATTTTTTTTCCAAAAATGAAGAAACCAAATAAAGAGTAAAAAATAAGAAAAAATAAAACTTATAAATATTGAAGAAAAACCCTACTTGAAAAAGAATGAGATGTGTCTTCTTTTTCCAAACTTCAAACTTGCATTCAAATAAAAATATATATAAAAGTGAAAAAGAAACACTTTATTTTTATTATACAAAATAATAATAATAATTAAAAACACATAAAAATTAAAATTTAAAAAAGCTAAAAGTTTCTAAAAAAAACTAAAACATGAACCAAGTTTAAAGAAACCAGGGGACTTCACAGTGGCCGAAGGTCACGCGCACCCACTAGTTGTCAATAAGCTAATTGTTGCAATTCTGAAGCTTTCAAAAATTTGGATCAAAATTTTGGAGTATAGATTTGATCATAAACAACCACTACCAGCTATGAACAGATTATCACAGCTCTCCAAAGTTGTATTATATTTTCCTTTTACTTTTAAACCCAAAATACACTGAAGTTTCCTCAAGGGAAAAAAAAGAAAGTGGGGGAAGGGGTTTAGGGGGGAGATGGCAAAAATATGGTCAAAAGTTCATTTTTTGGGGCCATGTCTTTAGGCAACTAAGGCCCACTTTACAATAGGAGTCAGGCCCAAAAAACTTGGGGCCAACTTTGAACATATTTGGGTTGTTGTGTGGCCCCAAGTTACTAATAAATGCTCGAACATTGGCCCCAAGGGTTGCGTGCCTGGGCTCCCCAAATTCGATGGTATCCTTCTTTTCAGTCTTGGGGGCCAATACAAGGCCAAAGTTCAGCATTTATTAGTAACTTTGGGCTGATTGAAAAGATTTTTCCTAGTTCAGCCTTGACTCTTATCGTAAAGCCCTTGGGGCTGATTTCAACTTTTGCACCAATAGGAATGCTTTGATTTGGGTTGAACATTGGCCATGACTCCTATTGTGAAGTGGGCCTAAGCTACTAGAAATTTGCACTATCTTGTTTTAGCATGAGTAGTTCATGTCTAGAATATAACAGGTACAACAGATTTCCCCCCAAAAAATGGGATTTCCTGATTTCCGCAATTCGTACCCTGTGAAGGTACTCTTTCTTTGTATAGCTTTGCCCCAAGGAACAAGGTGTTTCTTGTCGTGTACTGTGTTAAGCTTTTCTTTAGTTTCCTACTCCTCCTTCTCTTTGTGTTCTTCGCTAAGTTGTAGCCAAAAAAAAAATGCAAGAAACTTTTTGTGTTGTCATCCTCTTTGCATAATTATGTTGCAACAAAACAACAAATGACAATGATGCATTTGAGTGCATCCTCCTCCTCTCTTCGCACTTTAATGTGAGCTGCAACAAAAAAAAGAAAAAACAACAAAAGGAGGGGAGCTTACCTTGAAGAACACTCTACAAAGCTCCACGCATATGAAGCTCCTCCAAGCCTATCTCCTCACTCCTTTCAAGCTTTGGAGACTCAAAGCTCTACAACCTTAAACCATGGTCCCATTGAATCTCGAGCACTGGTGATGGAGGGGAGCGCAAACACAAAAGAGGGATGAGTAGAATGAGAGAGGTAGATAAGCTGGTAGGAGGAAGAGCGATAGGTAGGTTGGAGGGGTAGGTAGGAGTTCCAAAACAAAAATGGTGTCAAGGGTGGCAGGAAAAAAAAACTAAACCAAAGGGAGCCTAGGAGAAAAAACAATGAGCTCCCATTGGATGGGACTTACTACTATATCTCATCCAAGATTATCAAGTCAAAGCAATTTATTCCTTGCCACTGGGGATGCTCTAACATATTAAGTCTCATTTTGATGGTATTTTAAGTGGTGTGGGTCTAGAGTTCAAGGTCTGACTTTTTATCTCTTCTTCAATTGTACGTGTAATAGGCCACACCATCTCCATGATTTGTGTGACAATCCTAAGAGAAGAAAGGGTGCTAGTGCCTTTATGTGGGTCCTTTGTTTTTTCTCTTTATGCACAAAGAGGGCCTAACTTACTTCAAAGACCATGTTGCATTGCAATATGTCAATGCACCAAACCTATGGCACCAGATGCACCATGGAGGATGGATTGTAAGTGATCACAAGCATTTCTCTGTTGGGCTTTAGTTCCATACCCAACCATGGTGGCTAGCTCAGTTGCTGCTTTTACTAGATCCGCACTAACAACCAGCAAAACAGGTTATCAGTAGGTAAGTAGTAAAAACAGCCCTTTCCTATGTAGAAACTATAGAGCATGTATTTGGGTAATAGTCACCTATTGTTTTAGGTATAGGTCCTACCTATCTACCTATATATGTAGAACCTACTCCTTACATAATGGGTTACCAAGGTGAAACCAGAGATATTAACTCAGTTAAGTTTCATCCAGAACTGAATCATAATGGGCATCCAATGGATGGTGCACTGGCAGGTGCTTGTTCACTCTGGCCCCAAAAAGGTGACATATAATATGCAAGTCAAGGATTTTGTTATAACCCAAAAGTGAGCTGCCACAAACAATGTGGACTTGTGAAGTTCAAAATTGCTTGAAGTTTCAAAGGTTGGAAAAGAGAAAACCTTAAGGAATGCTTGAAGACAGGTTTTGAGCAAACTTTGACCCTTTGTGCTTTTCCATTCCAGATATCTCGGTGAGCAAGGACTAAAAGTATGTAATATGTTGGCATCTTCCTTTTCTGAAAAGCACATAGTTGGCATAGCAAAATAATGAAGTTTTTCCGTAAAGTTGGGGGTGAGGTCTATGGGATAAATGTTCTTCATTCACTACAATATCCTCACATAAGTTTTGTGTATCTACAAGGTACAAAAGATGTCCATGTACATGGAATGATTTCAATAGATTTTGAGTGACTTCAATGATCATAGTGAACACGACTTAACTTAACGAGTATACAATGAATTCACTGGTCTAATGAATGAGGACTAATGAAGTGTATCCACATTATCTAGTATTAACTAAATCTCAAATAAATGGCTCCACTATACACACGACTTCATGGATGGGCCCTAGCATGGAATGGTTCTTCTTCTCCTGGCTAATCCTACATCACCCATTAGGGGTTGCGTCCCATATGGAAAGTCCCCCAAAAATTTCATTTTAATGCCCTTGGAGGGCATTGCCAAAATGCAGACCTGCCCCTCGGTTGACACATTGAGGAGCAGGCCCTTATTTTAGCAAGGTTATTGAAGAAAAAGTAACTTACATTTGCAACAACAAAAGCTATATTACCTTACTTTATTAATCATGCAATCCCATTTAACCCAAATCTTCTCGGTTTACTTGTTACATTATTGTTTGATTTTTCTTTCTAAGTTATCATGATATTGGTCCTATGGATGTTTGTTTTGGTTTTTAAAGGATACTTCTAAATAAATATGTTTGAAAACTTTGGATTCTTTTTCAATTGTTAAAGAGTACTGTAGTACCTTGATATCTTGGCCACTAATTATAATTTTTTTAGAAACATTTTTTTAATGGTTATTTCAAAGGATAAAAGTTTGTGAAGGAAAATAAAGAATCTTCCAATATAGAAATATTTTACTTTTAACATGAAATCTTCAAATCTAATTAGTATTCAATAATCATCTATCGAAGTTGTCCCATCTAATGGTACTTTAAAATCAATTTATAAACTTATTGTCGTTGAAAACTTTGTTCCCTTGTTTGGTATAACACCGAGGTACATCATAACCCTTGTAGGTCCTCCTAAAGCATTGTGTAACAATTTTGTGATCACTTTTTCTTACTTTCTTCAACAAATATTCTTTCTACATAAAGTTTATTCGAGTTAAGCAAATGATCCTTCTTTTAGGAAAGGTCATTTGACACCTTCCAACCATCACTTCTTGAAAAAGAGAGAATTTGTGTGGGCCAAGATGGTGTTGCTTTTTGACACAAATTCTAAAGGGGATTTGAAATCTAATCTTGCTCCACTATTACAACACAATTCATGCACCACTTGCAATGTCATTACAACCCTAGCCCTTTAGCTATTTAATACAACCTTTTATGTCCTAAGATTTCTCTTGTTATTTGCTATCACGAATAACAACCACTAGATAAGTCGGTGATACACAACATTTTATAACATATTCTATTGATTCAAAAATTTAGTCACATGTGACAAAAATGTAAAGGAATGAAAAATATATATTTTGCATGTGACCATAAGATTATTACATGTCCCATTCCATGTAAAGTCCCCCTAACCACCAAGTGTTAATTTGGCTTTTACCTACTACTTGGATTTTTACACAATATATTAATTCATTGTAACTTTGGTTTCCATTATTCTCAAACTTATCTTGTGCAAATAACCTATATTGGTATATGATTCTAACTAGATATGTTTGAAACATGGAACATATGATGGGTAAACATCTCATTCCAATCATCAATCCATATTTGGAAGAAAAAAAATCATTTTGTGTTTAGACATGAACGCAACAAATTTATAAACTTAAAAACTCATAATTTCTTTAGATTTTATCAACTCACCATCCAAAAGTGTACCAAATATTTTTGCCTTTTTTTTATTGTTCACTTTATTTATTAATTTAATAATGTGATAGTTGTAGTGGAATTTTCACAATGCATGGTATAAATCACATAGCTTGCCATTGTCAATACAAGCGCTAATCATTCTTGAAGGAACTTACATTTAGTTCATAAGTTGTTTATAATCATGCACACCATCATCGTGTTTTCTTTTGTGGCAATTTTTTGCATTGCAACAACAACAACAAAAAAACTAAATTAAACTAAACTAAACTAAACTAAACCAAACCAAACTAAACCAAACCAAAAGAAATTTAGAACAAGGGAATTGTTTGTTGTTGTGTTCCCCAAGATATGCCCAATATCATCATGCTTTTAGCTGATATGCTTTGCTCAAAGTAGTTGTCCTTTCACCTATATAGCTTGGCCAAAGGGAAATCACTCAACCTTCCAATAGAAACTTCTTTTTGGAGAGCATCCAAAGGTTTGAGTAGGTTTTTTTTTTTTTTTTTTTTTGTGATGGGTAAATCAAATGGCTCATTGCAAACCCCCCCACCCACCCCAAAAGGTTAAGGAAGCACTCCATCTTCACATAGAAACTACTATTTTAAGGAAATTTGATTTGATTTCTTTCTCCTTTTTTCTGGGTTTTGGCAACATCAAATCAAATGAGTTCATTTGCAACCAAAACAAGCAAAAAGTAACTTGATAGGCAACCCCCAATCTATTTAATAGAAGTGCCAATAGGTACCTATTGTAACATCAAGTACCCTAAAATTGGGGCTATATGTGATTGTGGTCATATATAGAGGTACTTCCATAATAGGTTAATAAAAGGATTAAAAATATTTCAAAATTATTGGGTGTTCTCATTAATGAGCCACCTTCCCATCTTTTTCAATATATTATAATACCTTTATCATTTTTTCCATAATTAAAATAATAATAATAAATTTCGAAATTTCAAAAAAATTACTATCTGCCCTAACGAAAGTTTTTTAAACTTAATTTTAAAGTTCTGAAATTTATGTATCACCATGTTCATTTGTCCATAAGCACCTTTGATCTTAACCATCACAAGTGAATTCCAATAATAAGTATTTACTCGAAATCAATACATGTTTTAAATCATCACAAATGACTTGTTCATTTTGTGAGGGTCTAATTTAACAACATTTAAACTACTACTTATTTGTACATATATAATCACACAAGTACCAATTTTTAATAATATGCTGAATAATTATTTTATTATTTTTACTATAATATCTGAATTTTGGAAAAATTTGTCATTGTAGGGCTGAAGTTAAAAAATGAAATATATATATATATATATATATTCATTTGGACTATTTTGAAATAGTCATCACAACAAAAAGTGTCTCTATATGCCAAGTGATTTCACTAGATTTTGAGTGAATTCACTAGTCTACTGAATGAGAACTAGTGAACTGCACCCACATTTTGTACTTGTGAATAGAAATATTATAATAACACATGAGATAACATGGCATTTGTGTGAAAGATATTCTTCTTTTTGTCAATTTTGTACTGTAATCAAATTATTGATAATCCACATGAAGATTTAGCCAAATTTGGCTACAAGCTAGATATGAAAATAGAATTATTCCATCTATATTTTTGGGTACATATTTGAACCATGTGTAAAAACTAAGAGATTTTTTTTTAAAAATTAGTTGATTTTTTTTCTTATTTAAAATCTAAAAAGAACTTGATTTTAGCACTTTTAATTTTCATTATAATTTTTTGGCTATATATAAGCAACCAAAAAAAGGTTGGTGAAAGCACAAACTAGGCTTTCAAAAATTGGTTTAGCATTGTCAATTGGTTGTCATTAATGAATTGAAACTTAGTAATGAAACTGGATTGATGGATGAATTATTCTACCCACTTCCACATAACATATATGACCTACTTTTTAGAATGGGGTCAAAGAGGAAGGAAGAAGGGTAGATTGACCTCTAGGGTACTCATTAACAAAGACAATTCCAATAACACGAAAGATAATACATTAGTGTACTCATATTATGGCGTACTAATGGGATCATCATTGCACAAAACTACACATGTTTGTCAACTTGTCATTTTCTCACTTGGTGAGTGCATTTTGGGAGTGAATTTGTCTTCTCAAACTAGAGCTCGAATGTGATGCACATGTTTTAACCCTGAAGTTTGCTCATACATATGCAACAATCAATGTTACACATGATCAAGTATGAAACATCCCCTTGCAAGATTACACAAATCTCTAATGTTGCATATGATCAAGCATGAAACATCCTCTTGCAAGATTACACAAGTCTTTAGCATTGCATCAAGCATGAAACATCCTCTTGCAAGATTACACAAATCTTTAATGTTGCATACGATCAAGCATGAAAATTCATCTTGCAAGATTACACAAAACATTGCTTAAATGCATCATAGATTTCCAATAGTTAGTTCCACTCTTTGTAGCTTTCCTTTGTAATCAAATATTTTGAGTTTGTTAATGATAATTCTTCCCAACTACCAACTTTCCATTGCAAATTGTTGTTTGATTGACATGGATGTTGTTTTCTCTTGTAACACTCCATCATTTGGTGTACAAAAAAGCATGATAGAAATGCAAGAGGAAACAAGCATTTTGTTATTATGATAGTAATGCAAAATCCATATCCACCTTTTCTCTACTTAGGTGACTTAGATCCACTCGTACTTTCATTTGAAGCTGATGTTGTGGGTTTCTTCCCTTTTTGTTGGGAGTTAGATTTTTGACCTTGGCACCATCTATAGAACCTTGCACCCATAGTGTATTGAGGTGCTGAAGATTTTGTTGCTAAATTGTATGCTCCTGGCCCTGGTGAGTCTTCCACTCCTTGCTTCTTCAAAGCTTGTGCCATTGAGTATGCTGGAGCACCTGATGATCCATGAAGATTGTATGCCCCCGGTCCAGGATTTGTGTTCTTAGATGAAACTCCCATTCGCTGTCCAAGAGAGTAACTTGGACCATATGAATTCGGATGAGGATTGTAAGTTCCAGGACCCGGGGTTTTGGGTTCTTGGTGTGTGTTTAATCTATCAGCAAGGCTGTAGCTAGGAGGAGAAGTTTTGGTGAAGTCCACATTGTCATGGTATGTACCTGGGCCAGGAGTAGAGTCTTTTTGGTGTGTACTTCTCCTTCCTGCAATAGAGTATGCCGGTCCTTCCTTGAAGCGTTCTCTTAGATTGTATGTTCCAGGTCCAGGATTGGAATTGGGTTGATGTGTGTTCAATCGTGCAGGCAACGAGTAAGCTGGTGCTGTTGGGGCAGTGAGTGTGTCAACTGGACTATATGCTCCTGGCCCTGGGATGTCTTCTTGACAACAGTCTTCCATGTTTACATGGCTTGAACCAACTTAACACCAAAAGTGTGATTGACCTGTACAACACTTGTCCAGCATAGTTTCAGCAGAAATTGGATACAGAAGCAATCATCTTAGATGAGCTGGCTAAGAAAGAGGCTAAGAAAGCTGGCTGAGTTCATCATCACTAGTTGATGCTAGGTCATAATCTTCAAAGCTCATCAAAAGGTTTATATCAAATTTCCATCACTTTCATGCCACTCCCACTGTTATATAGTGCAATTAGCAATAATGGATATATATAGTTCACTATTAGACTGGCAGATTACAACATGATGCATTTGAGAGGTCTGCAGCATATTAACATCGAGTCAAGTTGGGTAGTGTTGCTGCAAAAAAGACTCAATTCCCACACATTCTTACCAGATCTGCAATACAGACAAAGTTCACAACAGTAGTTGAATTGGGATGACCTCATAAGGTGCTGGAGTTTTGAACCATGGTGCAATACTACAAGTCATGAGCTTGAGTTTTGAAAGCAAAATTTAGATAATGTTGAGAAGAGAAAATTATGTGCATATAATGCTTGACAGTGCCATTATATCTTCTTCCTCCACATTTTTATCTAATGTTATGTTCACTCTAGCATGTTATTTTTCTCTTCCAAGTATGTTGGTATGTAGATTCTGCTGGGCACATCGCAAGGATTATACTTTCCTACATGAGGTACAATAATGCGCTAGGTAATCAATTTGTGTTCAACCTCTTCTTCCTAGGTTGTGATTTGCTCAGCCAGCCCAGGTTCAAGAGGAAAGGTGTAAGTATGGGGATGGTCACTGAAAAGGAAGGTTGTCCAACAGTTGGAGAAGATAGGGGTTTGGTGGTGTGCTAGTTCATACTCAACAGTCATGACCCTTTGAAAATGGAAACATTTTCCTTATCATCAAATATCGTTGCAGCCCTTAACTCTCTCCCTCTTGAACTCTTGCTCGAGTTGACAACATTGGAAATATGTGGAATAGAAATGGAAGATGTGGGTTACAAGGACATCACCTCTCTTTGTTCATTTTTTGGCACCAAATCCTTTTGGAACAGCACTTCCTCTGCTCCTGAGCTGATGAACCAGGATTGAAATCCCCAGCTGCTCTTCCTCCTTTTCGCTGTGCCTGGTTTTGCCTTTTGATTGTCCACTATGTGGGTCCTCCAAGCCTAATTCCAAGCCAGGGATTGAACTTGCATCACATTTGCCAGATTTTTCATCTGCATAAACATCTGAAAAATCTGTGACACTACAGTTTAGAACATTTACCTGCTCTTGGGTTCTTCCAGAACCAAGTGCAACACTTCTCCTTCTTGAAGGAGACTTGGCAAGAAGCTCCAAATCTGCACATTCCTTGGGAGTCATTGAGTTCATCATGGAGTCTCTGATTATGAGACTCAGCATCATGAATCTGTTGCGGTGTCACCTTGTTCATTCCAGGAATAAGTTTGACAAGACCACCCATGGAGCCCATGCATGCTAGATTGAGACTTGGCCTCATTGAAGTCAAACTTAGCCTCCAAGATCCTCGTCTGCATCTCTTGTGCATCTCGTTTGACTTCTTGAGGTTTCTGCACAAATGTCTGCTCATGTCTCCCATTCCCAAGATGTGGCTCGCTGTGCAAACATAACAGAAAGGCTCTGATGCTGTCATGACCCCTTCTCCCTCTCCAACAAAATTGATTTGTTTCCCTGACAGCTGTCGTACACACTCAAGTTTGCCACTCTACCGCCACCAAGCTTGGTTAAGACAGCTCCAGTAATGCCCACTCCCAGATTGAAGGAGATGTCCAGCTTTGCAGCTTCTTGGCATCTGTCATGGTGTCCAAAACCAAAAGCACTCCACTTGCATTTACCAATTGCTTCCTCATCTGCTTTCAATTCGGTCCATCGTCCTTGATAAGCTGCTGAACTGATCTTCACTCCATGAATCACACCTATGCCTACATCCTTCTCTCAGGGCAAAAAAATTGCATCTAATTTTATACAAATTTGAGATGTTCCCCTGTGCAAGACTTGACATCTTGCACACATGATTGAATGAAAAGATTACCATAGTAGTAATCTTGACTCTAAGAAACTCCAGAATCTCACCAAGAACTTGCATTGTGCAATTGGTATGGTTTTCTTTGGTATTGTGTTCTCAGAAGAAGTCATCTGCTGCCTTCCCAGTTGCAACATCAATTTGGGAGCGAAAATGTCTTGGTTAAGAATAGTTGGAGAATGTCTCTGAATGCAGAAATATCTGATGTTGAATAATGGGTCTAGAAGAAGAAGAAGATGATGATGATAATGATGAGTCAAATTTCCGCTTGTAAAATTATTGTGTTGGAAAAAAGATCCTGGACCTCTGAATCTCTAAAATGTACACTCCAGAAGAATTTGAGAATCTCTGAGTTTTTGGACTCAAGAATTCTGAATTTTCAGAAAATGTGCACTCAATCATTCGAGAATAGGTAGGTCTCTGAAGAATTGCAGACTTTCAAAGAATTGGAGAGTCTGTGAAATGGGCACAGAAGAATCCACAAATTGCTGAAATTGTGGACTCCAGAATCTCTGAAATGCCCAAAAGAATGTGACAATCTTTGAATTGCGCACTCAAGAATTCAAGAATTTCTAAATTGCAGATTCAAGAATATTCGAGAATCTCTGAATTGCAGACTCAAGAATGCAAGAGAACCTCTGAACTGTAGACTCAAGAATTCGAAAGAGAAAAATGGGCACTGAAAGAATTTGAGAATCTCTGAAAAAAATTGCAGACGCTCCAGAATATGCAAAGAATCTCTGAATTGTAGGACTCAAGAATTTTATTCAGAGGATCTCGAAGAATCAGACTCAAAGAATTCGAGAGAATCTATGCACTTGCAGACTCAAGAATTTAAGAATCTCTGAATTTTAAAAGATTCCAATACGCTCCAAATTTGGAATCTCTTCTGAAACATCCCCCCACAGTAGTAGTTATGAGAAAAAAAACTCATTTTGGATTTTTATTATTATTATTATTATTTTTTAAAATTTGGGCGAAAGAAAGTGAGTGGAGGTTGAAGAATGAGAGATAGAGAAGCTGTGGACAGCAATATAAGAAGCAAAGAGGATGATGGTGATGATCGCCAAAATGCGAAAAAAAAAAAACTTTCAATTCAAGCGCGAGTATTCTGTCGCCATATTCTCTCGTTTATTTGACAAAAGAATTGCCAAATTTCGAGAAAAAAGAATTTTTGAAATTTTCCTCACCACCTTTGAACTATGATTTTTTAATATAGTAGGTAGCATTTTTTTAACGATTTTCTTTGTTTTTTTTTTTTACTGTTTAGAGAGATTCTAAAAACCTTTTGTTATTTAATGGCTAAATCCCTCTTGGGATGCTAGCCAATATTGCAACATCTGAAATTTGGAAAATAAATTCACTGAACCTGGTGATTGTCCACAAAGAGGACTTAGTGAACTTTGGCTACAGGCTAGCAGCTTTTTCTTTTTTCTTTTTTTTTTTTCGGGGGGGGGGGGGGGGGGGGATTTCGCCAAATTGGAAAAATACAAATAAAAAGAGATTATTCCTTCTTTTTTCTGACAAGAAATTGCCAGATTAGATTATGAAATTTTTTTGAAAAAACTTTCGTCACATTTGAACTCTGATTTGAGTTTGGTAGCATTTTTTTTTTTAAACTAGTTTTTTCCTATATATTTAGATAAGTTTTAAAAACTTGTCGCCATTTAATGCTAAATCCATCTTTAAATAGATGCTAGCCAATGACACAAGTTGCAAGATCAGAAAATTTGAAAAATAATAATAACAATAATAATCAATGGTCAAGAGAAAAGTCTTTAAAAAATTAGGAATGGTGCTATATTTTGGTGATATGCTAAAACAATACTGTCTAAATATGGCGATTCCAAGTTTTTCTTTTTCCCCATAGAGTGGCGACTTTAGGCCATTTTTTGCCCCCCCTCTCCCCCCCCCCAAAAAATTTCTTTTTTTAAAAGCTTGTATTTGTTACACTGATTTTTATTTTCTTTTGGGTTCACGAGGATGCGAAAATTTTCCCCAAAATAATTATTTTATAATTTTATTTTATTTTTCATTTTTTAAAAAACCACTAATGGGCACCACTATGAGGGGTGCTGATGATGAATGCTTGTGGTTGGATAAACTCCCATGCCCACCACACCCTCCTCCTCCTCTTCTCTTTGGGTTCTTCATATCTAATTTTGGTAGCTTAATATTAATAATATGTGAAAGAGCTTTTG
Organism: Sphagnum tenellum; assembly: GCA_963921925.1. NCBI lineage: Eukaryota > Viridiplantae > Streptophyta > Sphagnopsida > Sphagnales > Sphagnaceae > Sphagnum > Sphagnum tenellum. The sequence continues at coordinate 7,611,175 of OY998142.1, forward strand.
GTTTTTGCACCCCCAAAATTAATTAATCTATTAATTAATTAAAAATAAATTAAAATAAATTGTTGTTGTTGTTGTTGTAATTGTAATGTGTGGGTTTGTGTGTTGTGATTTCTCTAAGGAGAAAAGGGTATGGAGGAATTTGCATTTTGATGAACTTAAGTATGTTTTGCATCATCTAGAATAATAATAATAATCACAATAATAATCATAATGATAAAATGTGTGAGGTTCTTCTTCTGTGTTGTAGATTGATGTTTTTTTTTTTTCCTTGAGAAGCTAAAGCTGTTGGAGGAGTAAGTAATTTGCATTTTTATGTTTGATCTTTGTTGTTGTTTTTGCATCCAGAATTTTGTTGTGTGTGTTATTATTGTGCACAAGCAAATGTGATAGTTTGTGGTTTGCTTCTTCTTCTTCTTCTTCTTCCTTCTTCCTTCCTTCTTTCTTTCTTTCTTTCTTTCATTTCTTGTGTGTCTGTGTCTCTGTGTGTTTTTGTTATGCACATATCCTCCGCACGCACAAAGCCTTCTTCTTGCCCACATGCTTACCATGTGGGAAGCTCGTAGCAGCAGCAGTAGCTTTGGCGTTGTTGTTTCTCCTCCTGTTTCTGTCGTTTCTGGCACCAGATTTGTTCTTCCTTCGTTGCCTCCTTTTGATTTTGGTGACTTTTCTTCTTCTTCTTCTTCTCCTTCCACCACCAGCAGCAACCAGTCTGCTTCTTCTTCTTCTCGCCTTGTCGTCTCCTTCTTGCCCTCCTCCTCCCCCTCGTCCATCTCCGGTTCTCTTCTCTTCTGTGTGTCCGATACTGGAAATCGGTTTTTCAGGTCATGCTATTACGCCACCAGGAGAAAGCGTCGGCCGCCGTGTAGGAAGCAGAGAGAGAAGCTGCTGGTCGTTGTTCGAGGAGAGCGGAACGAGGGAGCGGAAGTTGGTGTTTGTGTGACCGCGGATGTGAACGTGGAGCAGCACGACGCTGCGGCAGCGGCTGTTGTCGAAGTCATCGATCCTGGCAGGATTCATTGGGTATGAACCTTTTGCTCTGCCTCTCTCTGCATTATCTTCTCACGATGCTCTGGAATGTCATCAGCTGCTGCTTGTAGAAACTGTAGACACAAAGCAAGCAACAAGAGGATAGAGATGCATCTGCGACGAGAGTGTTGAACAGAATTCCTTCGTGAGATCTGAATTCTTGCAAAAATAATCCTCTTCACAAACCAAGTCTATGTCATCTGATGATGAAAGAATGTTAATCAACTTTTTGTGCCAATTTTGTTCTTCTCCTGCTGCAATTTTCCAAGCTTTTACTAGAGCTAAGATGCCATGGGGTTATCAAAATAGAATTCTGCAGACTGGGAGGAGTTTGAGAAGGCGAGGAGGGCAAGTGTGGATTCCAATCAAGTCTCTCTTGAGGCATGCAATGGTGCTGGTGCTGGTGGCTCCTCCTCTCTGCTGCACTTGGGCTCCATTGAAGACTTTTCTTCTTTCTCTCCCATGACAGTCACCTGCATCCCTGCTGAAGGTAGTGTCTCTTCCTGATTTATGTCATTGTAACTGATTCTCAGTAAGAACAAACTGTCTCCAGATTTTGCACTAAGCTGTAGTGTAACGGATCTCTAAGAAAACAGTAGGGTTATTGCAGTGGTTATTTGTATACTGCTTCAGTCCTGTGTTTGCAGAAGAGGCTCTTGTCCTCTTCTTTCTTGCCATAGCATTGTTGTGGCAACCCTCTTTGTTCTAAGGGAAATCCTAAATGCCAGGCTTTCAAGGTCAGCAATTCCTGGCCATGTGTCTAGTCCTCTAATCTCATGTTGTTTTGTGTGGAAGAGTCAAAGTGTTGTCTGCATATGGATGGAGATAGTGCAAGAGGAAAATCATTTGTTGCTGATATGAGTTAGTATTGTTCTTGTGAAGAGGAGGAGAAAGAGAGTCCCTTGTTGGAGATGGAGGATACAGTGGTTGTTGAAACTCAGAGGAAGACCAAGAGGATCTGGCGAGGACCAATTAGGGTGCGAAGAGTGCCTCCACAGCCACCATGGTCAGAGGAGGATTGCAGACAGAGAGTTGAGGCAATTATAAATGAACTTCTGGGACCCCAACATGAGGATTCGGGATCATGGGCTGTCACCAATCTGCTTGATACATGGGTGGGAAAGATCACAAGAGTAGATCTGTGCAATGTTATAAAGGAGCTTGGATGTCACCATGAAGGAGCACTTGCTTTTGAAGTGTTTAGTTGGATGCAACAGCAAAAACGTCGACTGAAACCAAATGGACACACTTACAGTTCAATTATTGGGGTGTTGGGACGTGTAGGCATGGTAAGCAGAGCCCGTGAGGTTTTTGATTCCATGTTGTCCTCAGACATCCCAGTATTGGTGTACTCCTACAATGCAATGATAGGGGCTTATGGAAGGAATGGGAATTTCAAGAAGGCATGGAGACTGTATGAGGATATGGTGACTAGGGGGATCCATGCAGATGAAATCACTTTCAACACTCTCTTGAATGCTGTTGGAAGGGCTGGCCTGCCCATTGAAAAGGCTGAGAAACTCTTCCTAAGCATGAAGCATAAAGGTCTCGTACCCAGTGCCCAGTCCTACAACACATTCCTCTCTGTTCTAAGCAAGGCAGGGCATGCAGAGAGAGCTTCAACCTTGATTCAGGAAATGTGTTCAACTGATGCCACACCCAACCTTGTGACATATAATACCTTGCTGACCATGCATGCACAGACAGGCAAGTACAAGGAGGGTTTGGAGGTGTACGCTAGCCTCAGAGCAGCAGGGCTTGAGCCAAATGTGGTCACCTTTGCTGGGTTGATTCAGCTCTATAGTCGTACATACAAGCATCAGGAAGCAATTGATACTTTTCTTGAAATGAAGGAGTCAGGGTGCTGTCCAGATTCAACCATTTACAGTCTCATGATCTCTGTCTATGGAAAGGCAGGACTAGTAGAAGAAGCTGCGCACATGTTTAGGCAAATGCAAGCAGATGGCTTCAAACCTAATGTGGTGGCATGGAGCTCAGTCATACAAGCCTATGGCCGACTCAGCATGCTACAGGAAGTGGGGAAATACTACAATGAAATGCTGGCTACTGGTTGTCAGCCAGATATTACTCTCTACAACATTGTCCTCGGTGCTTATGGGCGGGAAGGCTACTCTGTCCAAGCTGCCATTTTGTTTCGTAAAATGATTGCACAAGGAGTCACCCCTGATGCTATTTCTTACAACACTATGATACAAACATATTGTAAAGCAAACCAACTGGCAGATGCAGAGTCAGTTTATGACCAAATGACAAGAGCTGGTTTCTCTCCAGAAAAAATTACACGAGCAGCACTCCAGCAAGCAGGCCTCAAGTACACAACCGAGAACCGCATTCACCTTTCCCGCAAGGAGAGAGGTGTGAGATGGACACCCAAACTGTTAAGGAAATTGTAGGTCACTGGAGAACTTATTGTTGAAACTCTAGGTCCCCGAAGAGATTGTAGAGTAAATGATAATATTCATGTTGCTGCACAGTAGAGTTCATGAAAGCTCACAAAAGTGGAAGAAGACTCTACTGCTGCTCAATTTTGTCATAAGGCCCATTGTTTAGCAATCAAACAGTCATCCCTTCATGGCAGGGACATTCATTTGTACATTAGAGCCCCAAACAAGAGGACTGCAAGGAAGGTAGGGTACAAGACATGGAATTAGCGGCAGGCCTCACTGATGTTTTGGGACAAAACAGTAAAGGACACAAACAGTCTTCCTGGTCTGGATAGATTTTGCAATTGCCTGTGTGGTGAGCCAGCTGCATTGGGTCCCTGAGTACCAACACAGCCCAACTGCCAAGAGTGAGTTGGACTTCAACAAAAGACAAGAGTCCCCAAGGGAAGGAAGTCTGTTGATCAAACTTGACCAAGTATCTCTTCTTCATTCTACAGGGATTGTGTCACAGTTGAGCTGTGGTTAAGAACTCGGGGAGTAGTTTTTCATAAACTGATCCACATTATCTTTAAATTTATGTATATAGAATGGAGATCATGCTGCAAATCCTGTAGTGGGTGCGGGTAGAGATGAAGGTGGTGCTCTCTGCTGGATGTTTTCTTAATGGTTGAAGTTGTTTCAGGTACTTGTATTTCAGAAAATTTGGGTTTCTGAGAGAAGTAATTTTTGAAATTTTCAGCATTTTAAAAGGTAATATAGTTTCTTCTGCTGCCAAGGTACAATAGTATATATATATATGGATCAATTGATTGCCACCTTTGTTGGAAATCAATTTCATCATTTTTTTCTTTCGTCGGTTTGGTGTGTGTGGGTGTGGTTTTCTGAATTTTGTTTCCTTTGTGGCTATAAATTCTACTTCTTCCAATAAATGAATAATGTTTCTAAATTATGTAAATAGCCTTCACCCATGCCCTCAAATATTGATTTGATTCCCCCAACAAATCCTTCCAATATCACAATTGAAAAAAAACTTACAAATGGAAACAAACGGGACATAAAGCATAAAACAATAGATGGAAATTGGATATGATGAATGAAGTTCATCCCTTAATAGATGGAAAATGAAGTGAATGGATTCATCATGAATGAAACATGTGTGGTGATGGATGAATTTTATCATTATGGATGAAAAATGAACAATTGTAAATAAATTTCATCCATGAGATAGGGATCTATATGAATTAAATCAAGGTTTTTTTAGATTGATGTGCTCATTTTGAGAGTAGCGTTGACAGGCAACTTCAAGTTTTGATTTGCAAAGGGTTAATCATTGTTGCAAAGATGCCATGAACTACCATGGATTCAAAGTAGTGCATACCTTCATCCACTATTCATGACTACAAGCTGAAAAAAGAGAAACAAAAGTGACAATATTGATGCAACCCTACAAAACTTTATTGATAGACACATCGTAAATTAGGAGAATGTACTAAGGGATAAAAAAAAAGTAAATTGATAAACACACCATAGATTAGAAAATGTACAAAGGGATAAATAAAAAGTAAAGGGAGAATTTACAGGATGTCAAATTTTCAAATTAAATGTCAAAACTTATCCATGTCAAAAATTGACGACTTGTAATAGGTCGGTTATATTTTTCCATGTAAAAAACCAGCCACTTGCAATAGGTTAGGTGTGGAGATGGGAGATGTGTTGTGAAGGGGTGGAAGTCAAGAAGTAGTTAAGCCTATGGCTGCCACTTGACTTAAAATGGAGGATGTTTGCAACCTTTACAATGTGATTGAATTTTTTTGTTGAAGAAAAATAACCAAGACAAAAATAAAGGGGCCTTTTCGTCCTCTCAAAATCCAAATGGCATTGGCACAATTGTGTATAAACACATTGGCTTGCTTATGCAAACATCCAAATACCTCCACTACTAAGGGGAGGAGTTGATCAACAAGGTGTTATCATGATAGTTCTATTCGTTGGCTTTAGCTTCATCAAACGCAACAAATCTTTGGGTAGTGCAAGATTGGGGAAGTAAAGTTATTCGTGTTGGGTTGGCAATGACAATGTTGACTAAGGTGTGAATGTCATCTTTGGTGAACTAAATATTGACTCATCAATGAAAGGAGTTGAACATGTTTGAAAGAAGCATATGTAATTATTCTCACCCCATGTGGAAACTAACATCCCACGCAATGGCAACAAAGGTGTTGTGAACAACATCATGGGTTCTTATGTGTTTTCGCCATGAACACAACGTAAAAGGTGGATATCCATAGTGTCGATGGGATGTGTGCACATGCATCAAAGGATACCTATAATTGAAAGATGGGGCAGTCTAAATCATACTCGAACCACTATGGAAAAAACAAGGGAAATTAATTGAAAACTTAGAAAAATTAGTTGAATTGTAAACCAAGCACCCACCCCTAGGCCAGAACATGATAGAATTTGGGCATGATGAGCTTCAAATATCCTGTTGGAGAACATGTTGGAAAGGGTATGATGGTGTAGATGTTCCAAGATGGAATTTTGAAGTCGAACCATTTGTTGCTTGATGAATTGTTTAAATGAAAGAAGACATGTGCGAACTAGGGGCGATAAAGGATCACATGCCACCTTGATGTGTTGCTAGAAAGGAAGGTGTTATTGTCGAGTCATGTTGAAGTTTCAAAAAGAAAGGGATGTTGATCAATCATAAACTTAGCAACTATAATTGATGCTACAAAGGCCCAATTCACTAAATAAGTTGTTGGGACAATTGTGGTCATCGTATGAACCCAATGCCACTGAGAGTTATTTGGAGAAAGGTTTGTTTACGAGTTGGAAGTCTTTTTGGGTTGTTAAAAGATCTTAGACCCAAGAAAGAAACAAGAGTTAGAAGAAATGAAGGATTTTATGAAGGTGGAAAGAGGATGTGTACATCATAAAAGATATGAGGGTCATTGCACAAAATGGTGAATTAGAATTCCAAAAGTTACCTAAATATCACCCATTCTAAGGAGAAGATCCACATCTTAAACATCCTTTAATAGGACATCTCTGGTGAAGGATTATGTGAATGATGAAATGCCCAATGGAACTCCCAAAACTCTAATTCATTTTGATGGGGTGGTAAACTAGGATGCGGTGTTGAAGTCAAGCGGTAAGTAAGAAGGTGACCATGCTACACATTTATGAAGTTGGATAGAAAGAACTATCACACATAATTCAATTTGGAAACGTTCATATGCAAATGATACAATAAAAAGGGGACCTATGATGTGATGTCATCTTTAATGGATGAAAATAAACAAGAAAGGAAATGGTTGGTTGTAAAATGCAAAGCTCTAAAATGAGCTAATGCGAATAATACCCTTCCCAACGGGTCACCTTCACGAATACCCATGGTAGAAAAGATGACTAAGACATCACCTACATGATTACAATGGCTATAAAATAGAGGAGATTCAAATGCATATAATGCAAGAACAAAGGGGATGAATTACATGATGTTTCCACTAACTACGTGAAGTTCTTGAAATATGATCCTTCTTGACACTAAATTGAAAGCATTTGAAAACAACCCAATCAAAGTAAAGTTCTAAAGTGCACCTGATGCCATGGACTAATGTTTCACAACCACCTTTAGTTATGACTATGAATTGGTGTGGGGAGAAATGTGTTGCAAAGGTGTCGTGAAATTGAAAGCTAGTATGATTTGTGAATCGATATACTATTTCCCCCACTACAATGGGACGAATTCCACTTGAAGGCTTGGTCATGGTTAAGAAGCAGGTCGCACGAAGGACACATACAATTTGAAGTGAAATGATATCTTTAACAAAATGAGAAAAAAATTGAAATAACTAAAAGAATCCACTCACTAAATCTTCTAGGTGAAAATAATCTTGAATGTGTTTTAAAACCATCCCAAAATGACCATTTGTCGACAAATGGGGCATGCATTGAAATGCTAGTTTAAAGGAATTAAAAAAAAGTTCGAGGTATTGGTGTCGTTTGTAATCTTTTAAAAAAAATGGGAAGTAGCCATTTGATGGTGGTGCATTATGATGAAAGTTAAAGTGGTGTTAGAAGATGTGGGTGTAGAGGAAAATGGTGCTAAAACACAAATTGTTTTACAAATTTTCCTTGCACATCCAAAAACTAGATTGTGAAAAAAAACGTTTATGAGTTGGGGGATCATGTTGGGGAAAAAGCATTGAACTTGAACTTACTGCCAAAGCTTGCGCTTGCAAGAAAACTCCTCCTATAAGTTTTCCCAATCACTAAGAAAATGTTTGAATTGAATCCACATTTCGTTATGCCCTACTACCCCACCATGAAGGACAAAACGAGACACCATTAGGGTAATAAAATAAACAAATGTTAAGCTGCCACATCATAGGGGTATTGCGTTAATTTATCCAAAGGAAAATGAAACACCACTTGTATGTCATGTTGTAAAGCGACAAGGATGGAGTTATATAATCAAGGATGGTAAAAATTTAAATGAAAAAACCCGAAAACATCCAAAGATGAAGCCCAAGTCTAGGCTTATGCAAGTAGGGTGGGAACAAGGGAAGGTATTGAATTGGAATGGTCATGGGGGTTTGGATTAAATGAATTGGGTGTTTAAGAATAACACTGATGATGAGCTAACCTTCGATTGATAAATTAGCACTAACAAGTAAGGCAAAAAAGTTTAGGTGGAGGTTACAAATGTGTTGAAGAAATGAAGGTAGGTTGGGGGGTTCTAATCATGTGTAACCATAAATGCTGATAGAATGGAAAGGTGAAAACGTCTTACATGTGCATGATTAAAAGGGTTTGGGAAAGAGTAGGGTTGGGGCCCCATATACACACAAAGAGCTGAGGCTTGGTAAGGGGAACTATTGAATGGTGTGTGGTTTATTAAAATGGGAAGGGGAATTAGTGGGAGGTGCATGGTTTGCACGGGAGATTGGGTGGAAACTAAGTCTATGGTGACACATGATAAAACAAATGGGTGATGGGAAGGACAAAATTTAATGGGACATGATGAACTAGGAGACATGGGCCTTTTGATGCCCTTGAGGAAGGAGGCCTAATAGGAGCAAATGCCCCACCTATTAAAAAATTACCTACTACTATAGGGAAAGCCTAAATCTACAAAACTAACCACAAAAGACTAAATGAATCAAAATGATAAATATAAAAAGTTGCTTGAAGGTCCTTGGCTAAGGCATTATGCCAAAGTTAAACCTTAACTTCATTAAAGGCTTGAATGGCACAATCACTATTGTGTTGGGTTCAACACCTTCACACATCTAATCAACATGTTGGAGAGCTTCAATGGCATGCTCATGCATGGCAATCCATGAAACTGCATCACAAATGGGCAGATTATTGAATACTCTCCAAGCATTTTTTGTATTCCCACATTTGGCATACATGTCAATGAAGTTATTACCCACAAAAATATGAAATTCAAAACCATTTTGACCAATCTCTTTCTCAACATGCCTACTTTGTTCAAGCCTTGTTCAAGTGACATGGTTTAAATTCACCCCTTCCTAATGCATTTATTGAAATATAGTTAATGCCTATTAGCCCTACCCATTTCATGTGTTCCATAATCATGGCATTCCAAAAGACAACATTGTGTGTGGGCATTTCATCGAATACCCTCCAAGCATCTTCAATGTTCTTTCATGTGATGTACATGTCAATAATGCTACTATCCACAAAAATATCAGAGTGAAAATTGTAATGAGAAATTTGTATCTCAACTTGCCTATCGTTTTCAAATGCCACTAAACTAGCACATGAATTTAGCAAGGCCACAAAGATGTTAGGGTCTAGCTGCAGTCCTTCAAATTGCATATGCTAAAATAGTTCCAAAGCCTTGTGCCCTTGTCCACATTTCACATGTCCCATATTCATGGCACTCCAAGCAATGACATCATGCATAGGCATCATGTTGAACAATCTCCAAACATCCTCTATACTCCCACATTTGGCATACATGTCAATCAAACAATTACCCACAAAGACATTAGACTTGCAACTTCTTTGGATGATTTGCTCATGCACATGCCTACCCTTTTCACGTGCCATATTGTTGGCAAATGCACGTGCAAAACTCCCACAAAAGTGCCAAGGCTTGGCTCCACCCCTTCCAACTATATTTGTTGATACAATGTTAATGCTTGTTGCCCTTGACCACATTTCATGTGTCCCAAAATTATGGCACTCAAAGTGACCATATTAGATGTGGGCATCATGTTGAACACTCTCCAAGCATCTTTAATGCTTCCAGATTTGGCATACATGTCATCAACAAGGTTGTTACTCACAAACACATTTGAATCAAAACCATTTGGAACAATTTGTTCATGAACACACATGCCCTTTCCAAGTGCCATGACACAAGTACGTTGATTCAAAATCCCCACAAAATTGATAATGTTTGACTCCATCCCTCCTATTACATTTCTCTAAACAATGATAACACCTTCTTCCCTTGCCCACATTTCACAAGTCCTAGTATCATGGAATTTGAAGCAATGGCATCTCACATAGGTAGCATTGTATTAAACATTTTCCACACATCTACTATGCTCCCACATTTGTTATACATGTCAATGAAATTATTACCTACACAGACATCTTATTCATTTAGCAACTTTGATAGATTTTCATATGGATGGTTTGCCATATTCAAGTGTTGGCAAACTATCACATGCAATGAACACTCAAACAAATGTGAATTATTTGGAACCATGCCTTTTTATTGCACTTGTTGAAGAAGCTCCATTGTTTTTTTGTATTATCCAAATTTTCTACTTCTTACAAGTCTTGTGTTGCAAGAAAAAATGTTCAATTGTATAGTCCTTAGCACCATGGCAACCAACTTGATGGAAAGATCAAATTGTTGTTGAGCCACAATACCTTTTGTTTCTTTTATGTTTGAAATTGGGATACCTTGCATTCACCTATGTTCTCAATTAATCAACCATGAATTTCATGCAACTTGTTGCAAGCCAATTCTAAACCCTAAACTCTAAATCAAAACATCATCATCATTTATAATTTCCATTCTTTTTTACCTTCTTCGACCTATGATCACACCACTACAAAGGATTTAAAAGAAACTTTGCCACTATCTTTCCATCCTTTTTTTTACCTATGAAAAACCATAAGAATTAGTGAAAAAAATCTCCATCTCCTGCCATCAATCCACAAACAAGACAACTCAAAACAACACAATTTTAACATGTAAAGGCATTAGCTCTTCAAGTTGATGATCATGGCAAAACATGATCCACAAATTTGCATAATGCACATTATGAGATGGGCCTATTGTAAGTTTTTTTCCCTCATGTGATGCCCAAATTGTGGCGTCCCCCAAAACACTAGGGGCTAGCTTGGATGATATGTTGGCACACCCTTGGGCTTATCAAATGGTATTGGGGTAAATAATACCTTGTTGATTCTTGAAATTGTAACAAAATACAACCCAAGGCACATTCCTTAGCTTCACACACTTAAAGGTTAAAGAGGCATGTGGGAACTTTGAGATGGGTAGTAGGATGAAATGAAAATTTCATGAACACCTCATGGACAAGTCACATGCATATGATAAACAATATGTAAGTGGTTAGTGCAAATGGAACCAACTTTAGATCATAGGCTTGTTTTGGACTCACTAAACTCACACTATCAAACTTAAAAGGAGGCCACCACCCTCCTCCATATAATATATTTTGTGCCTTCAATGGGGTTGCATCCAAATGACATTTTGATTCAAGATTCCCAAGTGGGAGTCCTAAAACTAGAACTTTTATTGTCCCCAATCTTTGGAGCTTCATATGGCATTTTGTTTCAAGCATGTTAATTTGGGCATGCAACCATTCCATTTTATAGTTCTTGTTGAGATCTTTTTAACATCATGTTGCACACCTTCATTGGAGGTCATTTGACCCTTCCTTCCCAAATTTTTATGCTGACTTTTGACTTTTTTTTTTACCATAACTCTTGACTCATAACTACAAATGAAAAATGCAAGCACATTTTGAATGTTTACACTTCAATGGCTTTCCAATGGTATATTGAAAGCCCAATTTGGAAATTGTTTCCCATTTGATTTTTCCCTTAGACATTTTTCATAAAACTTCAATTCCCAAAATGCAAATGCACTTTAATGTGTTGCAACTCACTTTCTTACACTTGTGGGAATGTTGGAGCCTTATGGTATCATTTTGACTTGTATCTTTTTTTAATCCCCAACCTTGGTTATGAACCCAAGGCTAAGGTTGTGACATATGAAATTATTCAAGTTCCAACTCCAACAATGTGTAATTCATGTTAAACAACACCTAAACAACAATTAGCAACAATTACATTTGTTTGCAATTATTCAATTTTAATAATAATTTTTTCAATTAATTTCATTCATGCTGTTCAAATTCAATAGTAAAATTTCAATATCTATATTCATTCATGATGTTTAACTTCCATTTCAACAAAAGACATGATGTATTAAAATTCAATTTCCAACATTTTTCAAAATGGTAGTGCAATTTTATTTTATTTTAATTTATAAAACTGATGATTAGTAATAGTGGATTTGAAAATGATATGAAACATACCCTTTACCAAATTATAATTGCATGATTTATAGTTGGTCAGCCCAAAACTTGTAAATGATCATGTTAGCCCAAATCTAGTTTCAAGAAATGAAATGAATTATGACATTCATATTGTATAGTAAGACCACCACATCATTAAAGTTCAACAAATTTTTTCACCCCTATCACGAAAAGGTTGTAACCCATGTTGAAAGATTTTTTAAAATTTTAAGATTTTATGTTTTCATGTTTTTTTACTTAAAAAATCCAAAAGAAAGGTGATAAAACATAATGTATTTTAAACATGTAAACTAGACATGAATTTGTTATACTTCAAATGAATGCACAATAGGCTTGTTCTTGGGAATAAACACATGCTCAAAATAATGTGAATGAACTTCTAGAAAAGGTGAATGAAAGAAAAGGTTTTTGGGTGTGTGGCAAGAAATTTTTTATGATGCAATGAATTTAAAAAATCAACAATAAACGAATTAAAATACATGAAGAAAGTGAAAAATACCTTTGATATCATGATGGAAAAATGGATTGACATGGTATTATGAAGGCCAACTAATAATTTTCTTGTGTATCTTTGAACACATGAATGTTGTTTTTGAACCTTGATTTTATTGGCATCCTTGTAATTCCACACGTTTATTTAATAATCAAAGTAGTGCAAACATGCATAAGATTAAACATAATGGGCGTTTCTCTATATTAAGAACCAAAATTGCCCATTTGGGTGAATCCTTATAAATAGTGGATTAAATATTCAAGTTGGCATGACATAACATGATGGTCATTTAGGGGAAATATTATTATAATCATGATTTATAAGTCTCAATTATTTTAAAAAAATTCTTATGACTAAAAAATATGTTGCATTTGTAAATGTGTTTTAAAACAATCTTATATTTTTAAAAGTCCTTTAAGCATCATAAACATTTGTTACCGCAGTATCTTGACCATTTCAGCAACAAATTGTCAAATAATTATCTAAATTTAAAATCTTAACTTTGGCATTTGGTTTTTTAATTCTGAAATTATTGGCATGTAGTGATTATCAAAATATTAAACATGTTTTTGTCAATGTTATGGAACAATCTTGTGTACCTAGACTACTTCAATTTTAAGTCACTTTCATGGAAGGTCTATGGTTCAAATCATGACAGTTAAACTTTTAAGTTTATTAAAATTTCAACACGAATAAAAGTTTAGCAAAACAAAAAATAATTTAATTCATGCCAAAATGGTAAAAATATTATGGTATAGAAATATTCTTGTGTTTTTGCATTTTTTGGTGTCACAATCTTTTATTTGGAGGATTTTAACAATCTATTACATAATGGATATGTAAATGAAAAGAATTTACAAAATTTTATCAATGCATCAATTTTGATGCCAAATTACCTAAATATATATTCAAGTATTGGTTATAATTGAAGTGACTCCTACAAGAAAAAAAAAACCTCAATTTAATTTGATAATGAAGTAAACAAACGGCAATGCATACATGACTTTATTTGTAGTTTTAAAGTAATTTTTTTAATCAATAACATTAATATCAAAAGCATATGTAATTGGCTTTCTTCCAAAACGATAAGCACCACAAACCTAAAAAATGATAGATCCTATGGAAAAAATGAGTAAGGAAGGATCTGTGAAACTTTTAGATATACCAAACAACATATATACAATGCAATAATATCCAACACATATGGCTTATCATGCCCCAAAAAAATGAAAAATAGATATGACAAATTTGATTGTCATTCAAAAGGCAAGTGGACAAATTATTGGACCTCACATACATTGAATGAAACTTGGATTACCACTTTTTAATAACAAATTTTTTATCCAAAAGAACAAACATTTAAAGGTCATTGGGTCTTTTAAAACTTTGATCACATTATCATGTTGTATCTATTTGAAAGGTTTTTTATTTCTTATGTTTTTAGAAAGTGTGTTAAAAAAGGAACCCAAATTATTATATTAATAAATCAATAATGTATGCAACATCTCAAGGACCTAAGTTTTACAACCAAGTTCTAGGAATGCAATGAATTTATAGTGAAGATCCAAATACGGAGGAAAAAAACCTAAACAAAAATAAATTCAAACCGTCCCACTAAATGCATATCAATTTTAAATAGTAGGAATTTCCCACTTTTGAAACAACTTTTTTGCTTAAGTTTCGTTTTTTTTTCCATTTCAAATAGAAGAAATTTTCTCAACAATAGTTGTACAACTAGTGGGTGCCCGTGGCCGAAGGCCACTGTGAAGTAACAAAAACACAGCACCAGAACCGTGAGTTTGGTCATACATAGGGTGAGATAAAATAAGAAAAAGCCTGCAAAAAAGTACATTAGCATTCAACAGGGGATGAAACTCAGAAAACCATCAATCAATTTTGGTGGTAAACTGAGTTTCATCCTTGTCTTTCCTTTTTCCTAAGCGCCTCCCCTCCCCTCCCCTCCCCTGCCCTGCCCCTGCCCCTGCCCCTCATCAAGTGCACGCTGTGTCCTGGAAAAACTTGTATATGTGGAACAAAATTTCTGCTCCCAACAGTTGCAATCTAATCTCAATAGAATTTTTCTTTGAATTATGAGCATAATAAAATATGTTGAGGTCCATTCACAAAGTACTAAATTCTGGAATTCGGCCACCTTGCTTCATGTTTTAGAAACTTTTAACTTTTTTATTTTTTATTTTTATGTATTTTTTATTTTTATTATTGTTTTATATATATTTTTATTTGGATGCAAGTTTGAAGTTTGGAGAAAGAAGACACACCTCATATTTTTTTCAAGTAGGGTTTTTCTTTTTTTTTATTCTTTATTTGGTTTTTTCATTTTTGGAATTTTTTTCTTTTAAAATTATTTTATTGTATTTCCCTTTCCTTGTTTCATTTGTTTCCATTCCTTTTTTATACATTTTTATTTGTTTCGTGTTTTTATTTTTTCTATTCTTATTTTATCTATCTTCATTTTTTTGTTTTTATGTATTTATTTATTTATTTATGCCCTCCCCTGCCCTGCCCTCCCCTGCCCTACCCTGCCCTGCCCGGTCCTTCCCCGCCTGTGTTGCCCCCCCCCCCCCCCGCCCCGTGCTTCACCGGGCTCTCCCTTCCCCCACCCCCCAAAACACTCCACAGGGAACGGGAGCCAATGGGATTACGCCAAAGAGGTAATGAAAGTGAAATGACGTCAGAAAAAAAGAAATAAGTAAAAGATAAGTAAAAGACGGAGAGACACACACACGCACACCATGTTGTAATTATATAATAGATTCTTATTATCACCATCCACAAACAAATATAATCTATAAGAAGATGTTCCTTTACACTTTGGTTTGAATTCATCCTTGACCCATCTACATGACTACTTACATTGATTTCATACACATTATGCAATGCCTACCACATTGGTTGTGATTGAACTATTATGCTAGAGACATAAAGTGGATGAATGAATTTGAATGTATCATGTTCAAGTTTCAACCATAACTTGATAATGTAATATATCATAAAATGTTCAACAAGAATTGGTCAAAGAGTCAAACTTGCAAAAAGATCCAACTGAAATACACACCAAGCTAATTAAATCTTTGTGTGTTGAAAGCAAGCCCAAGTGGTAGTGACGTTAGCTTCATGAGGTTAACGAAGTTGTGTCAATGCACACCACCCATTTTGCTTAACAAACCACCTTTAACATGCTAGTTGTTTAACACTTGGCCCATCTACTAAATGCAAATATTTGAATACCATGAAACAAACTAAACATATATATGCAAAGTTCAATCTTTGCATTAACCTTTAAAGTAATTAACAAGGTTTGGACATACCTAATGTTAATGTCTAATGATTTTTACAAAAGCATCAAACCATAAATGTGAAATATGTATCATTTAGACCTCTACTAATACATAGTGCCCCCTTCCCCCCTTAGCACACATCCTCCTTTTCTTGAAAATGGTATTTGCATCTTGTTTATTGCATCTACTTCAATTTGAGATATGTTGTTGGTTTTCATTAGTATAATACAAGTATGTTGAAATGTCATATGTAGTGTGTCAAATGAGTTTTGGTGAAGAAGCCACAAATTGGGTTCATCCAACACCAACATTCAATTCAAAAATTCAAAAATGTCATTTTATCTTTCATCCATAACTTGGGGAAAACCATGTTCAAGTCTCCTACCTCCTTTTTTGCCTTAGTAAAATTCTCCCCGAATGTGATAACTATCAATTTTTACATTTGATACGTTAAGCAAACTTAAGCATGAGATAACAAAATAACCCAAAGAAATTTGAAATTAAATATTCAATATGATAACTTAGGAATTGAATAGAAACAATGTTATTTAACATGTCCCTATGTTTTGATGTTTATTTTTTGTACATGAAGAAAGGTTTCAAGAATTTTTTGTTTATTGCAATAAAAGTTGAAGTTGTGTTGCAAACATCCCAAAATAATCCTCACATATTAACCTAATCAAGAATGTAATATGAAATTCAACTTGAGATATTCAAATCTTGAATAACAAGAAAATGCAATGCAATAAACTCACATCAACATCCAAATTATTAATTTGTACAACCTTTATCATTTGGAGCTATTCCAACATTATGGATGTGGAGGCCCCCTTTCAAAATTTATCTTACATGGCTTTAGATCAACAACATTTGTTGGTGTTGATCAAGATTGTGAATTATAATTTCTCCAAATACACACTTATGAAAACTTGCACATATGGAAAACTTTTCAATCATTCAATCTTACAAGAGTGAATTAGGATTTAAAATTTTGAAGTGAAAGGTTACATTCATACACACCCCTTAAAATTAATCCTTGAATGTTTAATTATACTCCAACATTCATTTGCAAATTGACAACCAATGTTTTAATCAACAACTAAAATTATGCACCAACAATAACAAGCATATTTAATAAATTACAAGAATAAGTTGGAAGCATCTAGAAGCCTCAATGTTAACAAAAGTTTTGCCATTTGTAAATATGAATTGTGGGTTAACAATTAAAATTTCCAATTGGATGAAGATAAATGTATTTTAGAAGAACAATTGTTGTAGACGTTGTGACATTTGGGCAAGTCATGAATTAATTGTAGTGCCAATGCAAATGTTATGACAGATTGAATGTAGATTTCAAAACAAATGTGGAAAAAAAACTTTTTCACAAATAGGAGAATTTGGAAAAGAAATCAACCCTTGTGCATGATTCTTTATAAACAACAAGCTTTTATGTGAGGAAAAACAATTTGCACTAACTTTATGACATGTTTTTATGCACTAAAATCATAAATTTTTGGTTGACATAGGAATGTCAATCATTGTTATAGTTCTTGCTAATTCCCAGAATAGATGTCATAAGAAGTGTGAGGACTTATGTTTAGAGTAACAAATGTTACTTGAACTAAATAATAATAATAACAATAATAATAATCATGAACCTACACTTCAAAGCTCAAGAAAAAATTGTTGTTAAGTAGTTGGATATGCAAAATTAATGGAATAATATCAAAAGAAATGGAAATTTCTTCTTCTCAATACTAACAACAATGCTTAATACATTACAAAAATAATGGATGTTGTTGGTGAAATCATAAATTTATTCACGACTTTCATTATACTTGATCTCCCCTTTTCTTGCTATAATATTGATTCTTAAAATCACATGATTTTATAGTTAAGCCATCAAAAGAGAGAACCCTTTCAATATTTAGTATTAAGGAACAAGAAAAATGGTGCAAATAGTAATAATGTTAACTTTAACCCTTAGAAAATTTCTAATAATTGTTAGGAAAAACCTTGAATATCATTTTTTGGATGAGCCCTTTGCCAATGTGGCATGAAAGAAATATTCCTCCTCCAAAATCCTATTGAATGACATGGGTCTTTTGACTCATGAAAGAAAGAAATTAATGTTTTTGGTGGCTAGTCACAATGATCAACAAGTTGATTGCTATTGATTGGCTAACCACCACAATTAGTCCATGTGTCATTTTCATTGTTAATGAAATAAAATTGAATCCAAATTACATTGTTTATGGTTGGGGAAGATGCAACCAACTATTTTTTAAATGAATGTTATGTTTAGTGATAGTAAGTGGTTCTAGAAGAATCATTAAAAATAATTTTACAAAACCAAAACTACAACATGATTCCCAATTATCCTTTGTCATTTTCCATGACTTAGAGGACACAAAAACCATCACACCTTCATTGATAATGTAAATAATAATAAATATAGTTCAATCCCATGAAATTTTAGATTGTGAATAAGAAAAATTTCAACATTCAATTGAAAACTTGAAATGCCAGAATAAAGAGTGATAAACCTAAACACATTAATTACTTATTCCCTAAAGGGATCTTGGGTTACATCCAACATTAAAAAAATATTAATATAACGTTCTATAATAACATCTTAAGGAATATACTTGTGTCTCTAGTTGTTTATTTATAGTGGTCACATGTAAAGTTATCACCTCCACATTGATTGAAGATTTGTGAGTTAGAATTCTATCTTCAATTTTTGCATTTGAATGAAATAAACTTTTGCTTAAAGGTCCCAAAACTCTTTGAATTTTAAGTTGTGTTTTTTATCATTAACTTATGTTGTTCATAGATTATGAGTGCATGGTTGAGTTCATGGAACTACCCCTATGGTTGAAAAAAACTTTTAATCATGTTTAGTTCATGTACTTTTTGTGATTATTGTTTAGTGCGATGGAGTCACATCCTATTTTGAAAGAAGTCAAGGCCCCAATAACATACTCAATCCATCACACATTTATAAGCAATCTTAGCATGTGTAATGTAAAAAGAATTGGGAAGAAGAGAGAATGGAAAAAAAGGGAATAGGGTTGATAGGAAGAAGGAAAAGGGAAGTAGAAATAAAATGAAAAGAATGTTGATTATGAGATTTGAAAACATGATGAGACATAAGACAATTTCACCAATCAATTACATTCCAAATTGTTGAAAAAAAAACTGATGGATGAAATTGATTACAAATATGCATTTGTCCCTTGCATATGGATTATATGTGCCTAGTGATTTTCTTTTTGGGTGCAATATTTTGCAATGGAAATTTTCATGTTTTCTTCATAAGTAGTCCAATACATGGAGGGATCTTTGAATTGTTAGACTAGATGAATGCCAAATTTTCCTCCATCTTGTTATTGATGATAGCCAGTTTCAATTCCATTTTATTATGGATGGTTTTCGTATGAAAAATGGGGACTTTTTTTTTATATGTACCATATTGATTAATTTACTATTTTGAATGAGATTTAATTCTAACATGAGGTTTACCTTGCTAGGATAAAATTATGTTCATGGATGAACACCCATGATTAGCCATACAAAATTTTTACATGAAATTTTTAATGATAAAGCAAATTAACAAAACATATGCAATGCGTGATATTTGACATTGATGAAAGTGATCCTCAATAGTGAAATTAAGGATGAAACTAACACCTGTTGATTAAATTTATGGCATGGAAAATTTGACCATTTAGATCAAATTGATAAGTTTGAAATAATGTACCACATGGATGAAATGCATGTATGAAATTCACCATAAGGACACAATTTGGCAACTAAATGAAAGTGCATATGGATGAAAAAAAATTGAAAAAGAATTACAATGAATACATGGATAAAATTACATCCCAACATGGATGAAATTATCATCATCCATGTTAATAATTAAAATAATTTTCATCCATGTAATCCAATTTGATTCATGTTCCAATATCATGCATGTGATGAAGTTCATACAATATGGTCCAAAATCCATCCTTGTGGTCAATTTCACTTACGTGGTCAAGTTCAGCCACATGAGCTTGTTTTCATCCATGGACCAATTTGACTTCCATGTTGAATTTCATTCATATAGTCATATCATATGTAGTCATGGGTTTAGGGTTATATAACAATGCTATCAAAATCTTCATTTCATCCATAATGGTCAAATGTCAATCAATGTGGTGAAAGTTTCATTCATGATATTGTTCAATTTTTGCTACACAATATATCGTTCGACATCACATGTGGTCAATTTCATCCACATTGAAAGTCTCATCCATGTCACAAAATTCATCCAATTTATTAATGGCATCCATGTGCTAGAGCACAATCATCTACATTGGTGGCACACCCAATTATCACTTCTCAAGTATACTAAAAAATACTTATTTCATTTTCACAAAAATTGTAAAATATAATTTTTTGATAATTAGGCAAATGATTCAAAATCCTAATCTGCCTAATTTTCCTAATTATCCAAAAAATAGTTTACTTTATTTTTCCCATCCCAAACTGGTCCCCCTTATTAATTAGGGGGGTTGGGGATGGTGGTGCACTCATATGAGTTGGTTGGTGACCACCCCCATCTGACAACTTTATTTATTTATTTATTTAGTTAGGTTGGGTTGGCCTTTGTGCTGGCCAATGGGATGCTCAACAATTGAGGTAGGTGTGTCATGGATGACATTAACATGATAAATAATGCACCATGAGTCACCATTTTAAATCCATTAAAAGGTGTAATAAAAAATTATCAACTTGGTATGAAAAAAATTATGTTTTTAAAAATAAAAAATACCCAAAAAAATTGTATTAATAATAAAAGGAATTTTAAACAAAAAACAAACTTAGAGCACCTATCCATAAGTTAGGTGCTCCATGGCTCATCAGCTACCTAGCCTACTTAAGAAAAAAAAACAATAAAAAATTCAAAGAAAACCATCCCAAATTTTTTTTAAGTAAAAAAAAGTTTAAAATAAATAAATAAATAAATAACTCTTCATATCCATCGGGCCAATAATGTAACCAGGGGAGAAACGAACCGGACTTTCCTAGTACAAGAGTAAATGTTTTTAACCCACCTAAACGTTACGAATGCCGGAGTTGTGTGTTTGGGGGTGGGTAGAAAACAAGTTACTGGAGCCAATGCGGTAAAATTAGTTACCGAAAGGAAATGAACTAGGGCAAAGTGCAGGTCAAGGTGTCCATTGCTGGATAATAATACAGTCAACGTCCGCAATTGACAAGTCGGCACCTGGGTGGGGACCACCCGGGGGGGGGGGGTGGTGTCTTGAGTCTTGACCCACCTAACAAAAGAGCCTGGTACCTACCACATGATGATGGAACCTCGATTGAATTTGAAGAAAATAAAAGAAAAAAATAAAAATTATAACGAAATAGCGTTGATATGGCGAATTTTCGCAACATGGCGACAAAAAAAAGGGGGGGGGGGTGGCGAATCCTACAAAGGGATTTTTGAGATTTTTAAGAAACAATTCGCCATATATTGACCTAAGAAACCTTTGAAATCGCCAGATTTAGACAGTGTGTTCCTGTAGGTCGCCAGAAGTAGGCAGGAGTCCAAAAAAGATCTAGTAGTAGTCCACCAGGACAGTCGCCATTTATCGCTAATTAATGCTGAGGATCCTAGCCAGTGCACCTACTTGAGGAATTTGAAAAAAAAAAAAAGAAAAAAAAAGAAGGTAATTTTAGGGTTTTAATATGCATACTATTGCATGCATTTTAGGCGATTTCAGGCTGTTGTTGATTTTAAAAATTTAAATAATTTTTTTCCAAAAATCGAAAAATAATAATTTTACACCAAAAAATCAAAATTTCAAAATAAAATAATTATTCAGCAGCAAGTTGCTGAACTTGAAAAGATAAATAAGTATAGGTACCAAAATTTCTGGGTGCCCGTTTCTGGGTGCATCACAAAATGTCTTTCGGGCAGATCCAATAAAAAAATAGAGGACCTCACTTTCCACGGGCTCAATCGGTCGTGACCAACTGCCTCAGCCGGTTACCGTCTCTCTCGTTGCGGAGGGCCATTGGAACTCTCTCTGCGTAGCGGCGTTGCTGCGAAAGCCTGGAGAGTGTGTTGTCGCACGTCCCCTCGCCTCCACGTTGCTCCCAGGTTTATTTTTCCCCGTTTTTTGGTCTATTAGCTGCTTCATTTTCGCGTTGAGATTGGAACGAAAATTTCTTTGTCATTTTCAGGTAATTTTTTTGATCCTAACCCCCATCTACCTTTTTTTTTTTTTTTTTTTTTTGCGACTGCTTTCCAGGTCTTTTTTACTGGGGAGGCGATGGGATTGTCTCTTTGCTGTGTCAGTGATGCTTGGTGTTCTGAGGTTTGTTGTTCGTTTTTCTTTCTTTTCGGTTGCTTCCTCTGCCGATTGGCTTCCTCGATGATGATAATCATTTCTTCTCGGCACACAGCAACTGTGAGTTCTCCGTTTTGCACACTCGCTTGCTAGTATGTTGGAAATCGTATATTAAGAATTGGTTTGATCTGTGTGTGTGTATGTTTTTTGGCTTCCTTCTGTCAGAAGATATTGCGGGGAAGTTGGTCTATTGAGACCGATGGAATCAGGTAGAAATGGCGGAAGTGGTTGTTTTTTTCTGCCCGAGGTTCCAGGTTTGTCCAAGTCTTGAACTTTGTTTCGAAATTTGGGGTTGCATATATCTATTAGGTTTCTGGTGACGTTGTCATGCTCCCCTCTTTTGGCGTGTCGATTGAAGCAGCTACCAAGCTCAGCCATCGGATATGGAGCTGCTGCTGGCAGGATTTGAAGATAGTTTAGGAATTGTTTCTACTTCTTTGCAGAGAGTATGGTCCTTTCCTTTTTTTTTGGAGCTTTTGGAACAGATCTGCAGTTCTTTTTCTTGTCAGCAATTTTTATGACTTTCTTCTTGTAATTCATCATCTGCTTATTCAGGTAGAGTACAATCCTGATCATTTTGCATACAAATTATTACCCATCAGACTTCTTTCTAGATCTCATCAAGAGACTGCCATTTCCATTTCTCACTGCAACATACTGCGTATTGTTTGTGAAAGGTGGTGAATGGAGAGCATTATTGTTCCCATGTACAGCACCAATTGCATGGAGTAAGTGTTCTTTTTTGCATCTTTGTGATGTTCTTGCAGTGTCTAAAGTTGTCAGTCACAGACAATTTGTGCCAATTCTTTGCAATATTCTACAGGAATCATGATACTATGATTTGTTGTCAATACAGTGAGAGCATTGCAAGCAATTAGGTGTCTACATGGTGACCTCTGAGTATGGTGGTGGTGGTCATGAAGGCGTGGAATCTTGTAAAATCAAACATAGGGTTAGCATTGACCAATGCAATTGAAACTTCCTCCATAATTGTTCTCCACAGAAAGTGTCCTCCAAACCTGTGACTTTGCATCCTTGTTCCATATCATAGTAGACTGTGAAGGGAATCCTCTTGAAATGATTGCATGCACAGTCTACTACCTGTTTTGGTTTGAAGTCATTCTGTTCCTTGGCTCTCCTTACAGCCTTTGTTGTCAACAACTGAATATCACTTCTTTTGTGTTGCAGGAGCATTGAAGAGAGCAAGAGTCGGACATTTGGCAAGGAAGGGGTCTTGAGAAGCTGAACAGATATGATTGAATCAGTGTATAATAATATACCTGATTAGGGTGAAACTTTGTATGGTAGTTCCCAAGACACAGGAGGAAGGAAGCAGGAAGCAGGCGGGGCAGTAGAGATCACATGAATCCAATGGTCTGTCAACTCTTGAAGACTTTCCACATTGGAAGCAAGTGCTGTGTGCCAGTGTTACTCTGGTCACTAGCTGCTTGGGTTCTTCTTCTCCATGCATATACATCTCTCCTGCGAGTCCCTTCTCAACTTCCTGAACCTCAATCACAATGGCAAATGACCTCCCCCTTCATATACCATGATGCTGACAAGCAATCAGCACAGAAAATGGAGGTGGAGATGATAGAGATGGTGGATGGAATTGCACAGATGGAAGTGGAGAAGGTGCGAAATTGGAATAAACTTGAAGAGAATGTGGATTTGGAAGAAACCTTTGGTGCTGCTGCACTAGCCAAGCCTATGACAACTGCAAAGGCTCCAGAGGAATCTAAAGAGGCTCTGGCACGTAGAAAGCTGGCACTGCTGTTTCCTGATAAGAGCTCAGCAATAGACCCATCAAAAGTGAATGGCAGTGAGTATGGGTACTTCTACCCAGGTCAGGAGTGGCTTGACTCAGCGGGCAGGCCCATCCAAGCCCATGGTGGGGGAGTGATGTATGTGGCAGAAACTCGTACCTATTACTGGTATGGTGAGAACAAGGATGGTGCAACAAAATATTCTCCCAAGCAAGGAACAGCTCGAGTAAGTTCTTTCAAGTTCCATTTCTCTCCCTATTTCTGTCCCTGTTATGGTGGGTTTGATTGCTCTGACAATAGGGGTTTGTTCACCAGATTGATTGAAACTTCTCTTTTAGCCCTTTGGCAGACCAGGATTTTGCAAAGTGTCTGAACCTTGAGAAAGAGGAAGGAATAGTGTTTGAACGCTCTGAAAAAACCATTTCAATGGTTAAGGGGGAACTGAACAAACTGCAGACAGAGAAGGACTGTGGAAGAAAAAGGAATGTGCATTAATTGATTTGGGGGCATTTCACATCAGTACCCTCTTGACAAGCATCAGGGATGTACTGACCACAAGTCAACAGTATGAACGATATTATCAGAACCGCCAGAACAGCCAATGTTCATAAAGGACAGTCTTGAAGTTCAGAAAAGCATCTGACACATGGCCTAGTGGTTATGGGCTGTTAGCACATTGCCTGTGATACCATTTCCAAATCTACATGTAGATTTGTTAGATCTCATCCACAACAACCAACCCAGCTGTTATGGTCACTGATCCAACACATGGGATCCTAGTGATTTCTGAGTTTGCAAAAGGCTTAGGTATCCACTTAAACCCAATTAAATTTGTTGATGAGTGTCACCTCAAACAAGGAGGCGCTAAGACAGTCATTTGTTAGTAGACATTTGGTTATTCTTTTCCTAGTGAGAACTCAATGTGCCCATTAATCTCCTGGGGTTTTACAGGGACTTATGTATCTAGCTTCTGTGTTTGTACTGTTCTCCCTCTCAAGCCAATGAAGCTTTTGTGACTCCCTAAATTAAAAAGTTCATTTCATTGGTCATTGTAGTGCTAGTGTTGAAACAACACTAGCAGATTCAGATGCCTCACAGTCATGTTTCCTTGTTGTCAACTTCCATTTCCAACTGTAAAATCAGTTTGGATAGTCTCAGCCAGCAACTGTAACCTTTTCATCAATCAAGTAAAATATGCATGAACAAGCCAGAGGTGTTTGTTTTGTGATTTCTGTTGGCACAACTGGGCTGTCCTGCACTAAACCTGTTTTTTCTGAAAGATTCTTGTGCCTATGTATTATGCATTTAGACTGAAAGAAGTTGTGAAGTTGGAGACACTTTGTTAGAGTGTGAAGTGCAATAAGCCATCCTCAGAAGTAAGATGAATTGGTGAAAGTTCAATGATGTGCAGATGGTTTGTACTAAAGTGAATTGCTGGACATATTGGTGCAGCATGCCCATTTTGGCAAAGAAAAGCTTTGAGGGATTTGATTGTCACAATTTTCCAGTATGAGAGGCTATCTTTTCATTCTCCTTGACTGTGTTTTGGAAAAGTCTTAGGGTTCTCAAATTTGTGTGACTTGCAGGTAGATGTGCTGGGAATAAGCTGTTACTCATCCAAGGACCTCTGGACTTGGCATTATTTGGGGCTGGCCCTCAAAGCAGAGAGAAGAGACAAGAGCAGTGACCTGTATTTCACAAATGTAGTTGAGCGACCTAAGGTCATTTACAATGATCGCACAAAGCAGTACATAATGTGGATGCATATTGACAATGCAAACTATTCCAAAGCTGCAGTTGGTGTTGCAGTAAGCCCCAATCCAGAAGGCCCTTTCGAGTATGTAGGGAGTAAGAGACCGCATGGGTGTGACAGTCGTGACATGACCATTTTTCAAGATGATGATGGAGAGGCCTACCTCATCTACTCATCTTTAGGCAACAGTGAATTGCATATTGGTATGTTGCAGACTGAGTTCCCACATTTGCTTGACCAGTGATGTGGCAATGTGTCAATAAGCATTGAGGTTCATTATTGCTCTAGAATCTGTAGAAAGACCTTCTGTCATTGGTTTTTGCACAAAGGGTTTTCTTCTAGTCAAATCAGCCTTTTGATCTAATATGATCATGCCTGCAGGACCATTGACCGAGGATTACATGGATGTCGTGGAGAGAGGTTCTCAGAAGGTATTGGTGAAGGAACGTCGAGAGGCTCCTGCGGTCTTCAAGCACCATGGAATGTACTACATGGTGACATCTGGATGCACTGGTTGGGCTCCCAATGGTGCTCTAGTGCATGCAGCTGAATCAATGTTGGGACCATGGGTGACGCTTGGAGATCCTTGTGTTGGGGGAGAGGAAGAATTTCGATCATTCACCTTTTTCTCACAGGGCACATTTGTGTTGCCCCTGCCTGGTCTGGAGAACACCTTCGTCTTCATGGCAGACAGGTTTGTAGCTTGAGGGATTGAGTTATACTGTTCATCCATTTATTTGTGTCTCAAGTGTTGTTTGGCAGCTCCACAGCTCAATAAGACATTTTGTCCATGATTTGCAAACTCTGACCAGCCTCTCTGTCA
This sequence comes from Sphagnum tenellum, assembly GCA_963921925.1. Classification (NCBI taxonomy): domain Eukaryota; kingdom Viridiplantae; phylum Streptophyta; class Sphagnopsida; order Sphagnales; family Sphagnaceae; genus Sphagnum; species Sphagnum tenellum. The sequence goes on from OY998142.1 coordinate 7,637,771, forward strand.
TGCCAAGCAGGTGGCGGCCTGCAGATCTTAGGGACTCAAGATATGTTTGGTTACCACTGACAATGGATGGGCCAGCTGATGAACCTTCTGATGATGAGTTTGAGTTCCCACTATGGCTCAGAGTCTCCATTCACTGGTATGAAAAGTGGAAGCTTCCAGAAGGCTGGGACAACCAGCATAGAGAGTTGAGTTCTTTGTAACAATGAAGGGCTTCTGGAATCACCAAAGTCCAGGAGTTTGCTCTAGACAATGTTTATATTTGCTACTCTAGCACTAGATTCATTTCATAGCCAAAGGCTTGAATACCAATTTACTCTTTTGCATTAAGATGCATGAGAAAATATATGGTCCAGCTGAAGGGGCGAGAATCGTTCTTTCACTTTCTTGTGCTGGGGTTTGTGTTTCCATGTTTCACACATTTTACCATGACATGGTTAGTGGATCCATGTTGCTTGTTGCTGCTAATCAGTGGCACCAACATGCAGTACTACACCTGCCAAATACCATTTACAGTTTAAAGTCTTGGCTGCACACAATCTTGTAGGCATGTCAGTGGTCATGGAGTTGAGAACTGTCCCATCCTGTAATAGGCATTGACAAAACTTGGAACCAGTTGATCCAATTACCATGGCTGATAGCTTGTATACAGACCTATTCATGATATGTTAGTCATGTCTCTTAGCCAACATCATGACTGAGTCTGGAAACATGACAGAAACTCAGGATGCAGATGTTTTTATAATGGTTTGCTGGAAATTTTGGGCTGATTGTCATATTCATCTACAGCCACTGTCAGGAGCTGATGATGTCAGTGGTTCATCATGGCAACTTGTCACTGCTATTCATTGTGATGAAGGTGACGGTGCAATACTCAGATGAGCAAATCTCATAAGCTTATGACTGCACTCATTGTTGCATGACCCTAAACCCTAAACCCTAAACCTTCAAAGCATTGTTGTGGATGCATGTCTGCAATCTTGAAGATAGGTATGTTAGGTCTAGCTTTGACTGGTGTCTACTAAGAACCTTAGCTGCACGAGTGCCATTTGCTGGGTAGTAATAACCTGATGAGGTGGCAGTTATGAGTTGGGGGCCATAACGACTGTGGCAGGTGGAGGTGAATGACAATCAATGGTAGGGTTGAAGGTGAGCTGACTAAGCAGGCTTGTCCTTGCTGCATTAAGACCCTCTGGCCTGTTTAACACTTTGCTACAATTCCTGAAAGTCTTCATTCTGAATATGTGAATTACCCTGGAACATATAACCAATGGGTGGGTTCAAGTCAGCCAAATTTTGACCTGAAAAATATGGTTTTGACACATCCAAAGGATTTTTCATGGAAGAAATGGCCCAAATTAGCCACATTTGGCTACATCACAAAATTGGCAAAAAATACTCTGGTTTGATTTTGATGATGGATTCTTTGTATGAACTTGTTGCTTGTGGTGACATGTTTGCTGTCTTGTGCTTGATCGCCCAGATTTTACGTGATACATTTGCCTCATAAATGTCAATTGTCTTTCAATTCTGCACCAACTTTTTCTGAAAGTTATTTGCTTCCTACCCATATGCAGTAAGTTATAATAGCTGCTTAATGTTTCCAAGTGAGCCCAACCCTTTTCTGCTGCAGACAAAGGTATAATACCTATTCATCAAGTGTCGCAGAAGATCCTTTTGGACATAATAATCATCCATTTCAATGGGATTGGCAATGTAGACATTATTCAAAGCTTCAATACCTGATTACTCTGCAAAGGAACTCATGTCATTCAAAACTAACAAAATAAACATCTTTCAAAGACTCCATAATAGATTTCTCTGAGCAAACTCATCTAGGTGCATAGTAAAATCATAACCTCATGTCTGCCCCAAGCTCATTTACCAACCTCTCTCCCTTTTTCCACCCATGTATGGGTTATAGTAAGAAGGGCAAGAGAAAAGCCTACCTTCCCTCACTTACTTCACCTACACTCAGACTGAATCGAACAAAAGGAACAAAGTGGAGTTGTTCTCTCTGTTCCTTTTGTTTCATTTAAAAAATCCTCACGAGAGATAAAACCTCACTATTCTAGAGTTCCAATCCAAAAGAGGAGAGGAAACCTTTACAAATTAATTGGAACTTTAATGTCCATGACATTTGTTATTCTTGAATTTCTAACCAACTAAAATGATCAATAAACCTATCAATGAACCATGAAATCAATCTCTAAACATTGATTGTCACTACTATTGACAAAATAGTATAACAATTGATACCACAAAACAAAAAAAAAGCAAGAAAGAGTGCATGGGTCAAACTTGTATTCACTTCTCTTGTTCATGTCATTCCTCCCACCCATTTTTAGGAGGTGCTAGTCTATACAAGCCTCACACATAAGCTCCCCTCCCATTGATGTGAAAGAGACAACAAAAACACATAACCCATCCTCAAACAAGAAGTTGTTTTCTGTAACTAGTGCATTGCTTACCCAAAACATTGAGACATAACATACACAATGTTATTACATGAAACTTTGATAAGAGAAAATTGTAGCATAAATTCCATCAATTCAAACATTGTAATTGTATGCCTAGTATTTTGTGCTTGCCACCATCCCACAACAAATAAAGTCCCATTCTAAATCCACCTTGGACTTCAAGTAACACATGATCAACATACAAACAACCCATGATAACAACAATTAAATCACACCACAAATAGACAACTTAAAACCTAAATGCCACTCCACTTTTAAATTCCCATCAATTCCTTGAATTCCTCACCAATCCCATCCTCATTAAGATTGTGGAATTTAACTTATTTTTGTTGTCACACCTATCATTCAATCTTCTTTATTTATGAAGATATTGCTTGATAGTTATAGTGTAGCAAAAGTCTAAAACAACAAAATGAAGCAATGTACTAGTTACAAAAAAACAATAGATGAAATTTCCCCCTTGCGACTTGATGATCATCACCATACTTTGCGATCCATTTATCTTCAAACTCCACTACATTCCAACACCATCATAATCACTTCAAGAGCTTGCCATGATCTAGAAACAAATAAGTGCCATCAAGCATCCAAAACCTTGCCAACTTCTTCTAGCAAAGTTTTACCATTTTTAGGTCAAGAACAAAAATGCCAATTACCACACATTCATTTTTTTGTTATGTCCAAACACTAAAATATGTATCTTCATTTCACCAAAATGATTCATCCATAGAAAGTTGTTTCATGGCATGATTTAAAAAAGTTTCCAAAAGCTTAATTAACACCATCAACACACAATGTCAAAAGTTTCACCATATCACAATTTCCAAAGATCTCCAAAGCTTATATTTCATCATCAACAAACCATGCCAAAAGTTGACATTATAACCCTAAATTTCTTCTCATTTAACAACCATTGAACAAATTTTAAAAAATTGTGTTGTTTTAAAACTACATCAATTTTTCATATCCAAATTATATCCATAAAGAGATTAAAATGTTGGGTATTTAATAAATGTTGGATAAAGGTGTTACTAGAAATTACATGGAAACATAAAAAAAAATGAGGAGATTATATTGGAAGCATTTGAATATTATATCCCACAATAATATATAATAGTGTAATTTGTATTATTGTGTGTTATAGCAATCAAATGACTCCAATATAATATCCTTAGTACTTTTTATGTTTCCTTGCAGTTTCAAATAACACCTTACAATTCATACAAAAAAGAACCAAATTACACTTCTACCCTTTTTATTAGAAAAATACTCATTGAAAATAATGCATAAACAAATTTGTCAACAAGAAATGGCACACAAGTAAATCTTTCATGGACAAGGACCCTTTAACATAGATAAATTTGCGAACAATAAACAATAAACAATCGAGCTTTGTCAATGTAAGCAAATGTATCAACAAGGTTCAACAATAATAGATAATGATGTAGTGATCTTTGTTCCACCACTTTTCATAAAACCTTTCTTCAAGGTGTTGTTGCAAAATTATGTCCTTTGCCTTGCAACTCTTTTGTTTAAAGGCTTGACATCAAGACTTGTCTTCAAGGTGTTCAAAACAATGGATGTTTTTTTATGTTTGCAAACAAACATGGCACAAGTTCTTGAAAACGAGTGATTAAAATATGGTTGATCATTTGTGCCCTATTTAAGGACCATGTAAAGAAAAAAGAAGTTTGATTTTTGCCCTTAATGAGAGTTGCAAATCTTTTTATTGATTTGTTCAACTACAAGGGCATGCATGAAACCAATGAGAATTTTAAGGGAGACCATGATAATTGACAAGAATAGGGAATGAATTTTTGTGGATTGCAAAATGGAGATCATGCAAGTGATTTGGCTCTTGTGGTTTTGGATTAAGGATGTGGGGTCAACAATGGCACAAGTACCAAAACATTTGAAGTTTTTAGGGATTGCAATTCTTTGAATGTAATTGTTTGTCAATTTTGTGAGGAATCAACCACTCTAATGTTTGTGAAAGTTCATAGGAGTAGGCTTTTCAACAACAATGTCATTTCATGAATATGATTGATGTTTTGGAAACGTTAGATCTTTCATCCTTAGGAGAAGGTGCACTTGAGACTTAAATATAATGGTGTTTACAGTTTTGACTCATAATAATGAGTATCTCAAGAAGAAGCTCATAGCTTGGGATATATTCTTGAACTTTTACATCTCATGGTCTACGTAAAATCTTTCATAAAATTCCCATGATGATGATTCATTGAAGTTGGTTTAAGTAGGACAACTTTAGGTTCCTCAAGTTATCACATTGGCTCATTCTCAAGGGAAGAGGCATGGAAAGGTGTCTTTTCAAATTTTTGTATTAAATTGTTTTTTCCAACAACATATTCATAAAAATATATTGAATACATTTTCCACCAATTTGCATACCAATAGTCTTTAATTGAATTTGAATTCAATTCAATTGAATCTTAATAAAATTTTGAATTGGAATTTAATTTAGATTTAATCAAATTGAATTCAAATACATTGAATGGATTTCAATTTAATATAGGAAAGAATTAGTGTCTTTCACTTCAACACTTTTAAAAAATCTTGCTCCACAATGATTGACGCGCTCCCAAGTCACGGGGGTGAAACCCACTTGAGGGTCTCACAAAGTCAAGTTGCGGAATTGAGACTTGGTAGCACGCTCCCGGCTTCCAACTCTAAAAAGGGGTAGAGGGTCGAGTTGGGAGCCCCGGGATTAGACTAGGAAGAGATCAAGCTTTTAGATCACACGAACCTGCCAGTTTGACTCCCGGCCCTTCTTTTGCCCATAACTTGGGCGACAGATATCCAAATGGCCAATGCGAGGCCATTTTCGATATCTACGCTTTAAGACCTTTCCAATGACACCAAGAACACCCCAATGCGAGGTGTTTTGGGTCCTGTTGTCGAGTTCTAAACATTCGGGAGTCCCGGAGGACCCCAAATCCCACTTTTTTCCAAGTGTTGGGCTTCACCCCCACACTTGGCCAAAGTAGGGTTGCGACAATGATATTTGTTGTTTCCTTGTTTCTCAATGTTTTTAGTCTTGGTGCAAATAAAGAGGATTTATTGCATGTTACACATCACATCATATCATCATTACTTTTTGGCTGAAATCCATCTTTTTCAAGGTTATTTCAACATTTCATGTCATTGACATATGAACATGAAATGAGTTTTCTATGTTTGGGCATGAACATATTTTTTCTCCTTCATTATGATTTGCACTTATTTAAAGTGTTAAACACCAAGTAATGTTCACCTTATTATGTATGCATAATGTGAAATGAAACAATTGAACAAATTAATGGACCAAAAAAGGAAAGATATACTATTTTTCTCAATGTTTTTCTTATTTTTTAAAGTTTTGGTTACAAAATTATTTTGATACATTATGTTTTGATAATTTGATTAAATGCATCACATCATTATTATATAATGCATACTCTACGATATCAACCCATTTATATCTTTACAAGAATGTGTTCAAAGGCATGAGTATTCATCTTTCAAAAGAGAAAAAGAGACTTAAGCATTTAAAACCTATGTATTTGTGAAATTATTTAACCAAGAAGAAGCGAAAGATAAAATCATTTAAAAATGAAATAATGCAAAAGAAATTTCTTAAATATTTTTCGAAGAGATATATCTGTGAATAATGTTATCTTTGAAATTCACATTTGACATTTCTTATTTCCTAAAATCAATCTTCAGAAAAATTGAATAAGGATTTATGAGTGTTTACAAGACAAAATTTACATGCAAAATGTCATTTTATCATTGTTACATGATTGCGTACATAATATGAATAAATAAACTAAAATATCTTTGTGCATATCTTGTGACAAAATTAATGGTTATTAACAATGTATTGAGATAATGATATGTTTCACTATCCAAATTTTCCTATTGAATATATATATATAACATATTCATGATCGAATTATTTTCATCAATTAAATTGTCAATAGTGATCCTTTCATTAGTTTCTTTTTAAAATTCATTAATTCAAAATTCAATTTCCATATCATTAATCATATGGTAGATGACCAACATTATCTTCATTACAAATGTCATTGCTTGATGATAATTATTACATAAAATTAGAATATACAAATTAATGATATCTTATTATATGAATTTGAAATATCTTTGAAATTAACAAAAACTTTTAAAAATACTATTGACATTGCAAAATAGGAGAAAAAATTAAAGTGTTGTTATAAAACAACCATGATTTCATGAGATAAAATGGTTTGTATGTTTTAAAAACTTTATTTGATGATCCTTGTCCCTTTTGCAAATATGACCTAAAAAAAAAACAATTCATCTTGTTTATTGCATAATTTATTGTAAATGGATATCATTTTTATATTTAAGGTTTATTTATTAATGTAATAATTTGCCATCTTTGACACTAATTAAATTATTTGCAAAAAAAATGTAATTTTCATATTTATTTTTTCAAAAAAAAAACTTTGTGAAGGAATGTTTTTTTTTGGTGGAATATTCAAAGAAAAATTGTCATGAAAGGAAATTTTACAATTCTTTAGTTATTCTACAAACATGTGTTGAATTGCATTTATACTATAGTAATCAAAAGTATTTAAATAATCTTGAAAATATCATGAATCTATGAAATCATGTGTGCTTTTCACATCCCATGAATAAGTTGTGGAGGTTACAATTTTCTCTTGATGTGTGTTATTAATTGGATTAAATGCATGGGAGGATGAATGACTTGTTGGCATACAATCTTTACAAGAAGGAAAGAAAAGAAAAACATTGATCAAAAAAAGAAGAAGGAGATTTAAATAAATGATTTAGTTTGTGGGCAAATCATCAATATTTGCAAATTTGGTGCAAATTGAAATGGGCAAAACTTGAAAAACCATAAACATTGATTTTAAAAAAAACTAATCATAAAACTTTCCCATATTTTTACGTAGTTTTGAAACATGTTCAAAATCTAACTCTTGATTTCAAATTCTACATTATTCAAAGATTTAATATTTTGGTTAAATCAATTGCATGTTAATCAGAAATTACATGTTTCTCAACTTACTATCATTATGTATCATGTGAAGGTTTTGAAAACGTGAAATTCTTTTTTGCATGATGTTATTTAAAAATTCATGATTCACATTCAAATGCATTTTAGTTTCATCTTTTCATTCAACAGTTACATTTTAAAGTTTAAGGTTAGCCTAAACCCTATTAATATTACATTAGTTTTGTTTGAAAGATGGATATTAAATTATGATTAAGATTTCAACCTATACATCATGATTGCAAATGGTGTCCATTAATGTTTTTATGTTTTTATGAAAATCTCAACTTTATTGTAATATTTTAATGGACACCTTTTAGTAAAAAATAAATATATATTCAACTCAACATTGAAAATGATATATCCATCAAATGTTTTTATCAAAGTTGACAAGTTTACATTTTTTTAAAATCAATGTCATGTTTATGAAATTACTTAGATTTAATAAACTCATTCTAAACATCAAATTCATTTATATTTAGTGGGAAATGACATTTGATAATCTTTTAATATCACCTCCACACAAGACTTGGTGGTTTGACATTATATTTTGTCCCTTTTAACCACCCTTTCATTAAAATGGGTAAATAGTTTTTTCCCCTTTTAATTATTTTTTCTTTTCACATCAATTGAATATATTTCCCTTTTCATCTTTGATCACATTTAGAATTAATGAAGATTTCACCCATAATTTCAAAGTTTTTTGAGCTTTTAAATCATTATGATTGTTGTTAGGCCAAGTTTTTGAAAGGTCCCAAGATAGGATGTCAACTTAACAAATGTTTTCAAGTTAAACATCCTAACTAGTTAAAATTCAAATCAGTACAATGTTTTGGTTTGAGAACGACTTAAATTTTGTCAACACAAAAATCACACCTAAACAACACCACATATGACAAAAAATGGAAAAGAACATAAGGATAGGAATGTTGATGAGGAGCGACCAAATGACCAAAAAAAAACAATGGGATGTTGAAAAGACATGTTGGAAATACCAAAGGTGTTAAGTTGAACATGAAAAATTTCTTTTTCCAAGCAATAGAAGACATCAAAACATTGAAGGTTGAAGGCATTGGATATAATGTTGGAGGACAATGAAAAATAAATAGGGGATGTTGTGGGCTTTAGGGTTGAAGATATTTTGTATTTATATATTTATAAACCAAGGATCATTGGGAAGCATAGGAAGGACATTGGGGGACAGTGGAAAGGCCCCCAAAATTTATTTTTAAAGTATTAAGAAATATCCAGAAAGACATCATGGGTGTTAAATATATTAGTGTTTTAGTAAGTGAAAATGAAATATCATATTTTAAAATTAATGAAAACAAAAAAAATTTATGGACAATCTACATAATCAAGGATTAATAATTTTTGGTAACCAATTATCTCTTAAGTAATTTATTTAAATAAATTCAAATCTATTACTATTTTGACCTTGTGTCAATTGATCATCACTAGTAGTGCAAAACAATGCGTGAAGCCCAAGTTAATGAAAATAAAAATAATTTCATGGGAAATTTATATGATCATGGATTACCAATTTTTGAATAGCTAATTATCTCTTAAATAATTTATTTCAATAAATTCAAATCTACTAATATTTTAACCTTGTGTCAATTGATTGTCACTGGTAGCAAAACATAGCCCAAGTTTCTACTATTGCATAACGATACAAAACATTACCTTGGTATTTGTTGATAATATAAGATAGATGATTGGAGATGCTAATGGAACTATTATCATGAATGATGATGAGACCTCATGAAGAGGAAACTATAAATCCAAATAAATAAACAATGCATCCAAATGACACATACTTAACTTATTGATTTTACAACTTGAGTAATTGTGTTAATCAATCCACTTTTTTTTGTTTGTTTGGATTATTTAATGGATGGCATTATTTAATGGATTTCATGTACTTGTTTTAAGTATCTTTTACATCATCATGATCAATTATAAAGGTATGAAAAGCCTTGTGTATACATGCATTTGGTTTCAAGCTATTGTTAGATGGTGACTTTTCATGTGTGTCAAGTTAACAAAATTTTAAATGGTGTAGTTTTAGCAATTAAAGTTAGTCTAAAGGACTTAGGTCATCCCTGTGACACATTGCTTAATATGTTTTAGATGAAGAATAATAAAATTTATGTTGGTTTGGGGTAGGAAAATGGTTTGGGTTAATATTGGTGCACAAGATGTTGTGCCTACAAAAGAGATTGCACAATCATGACTAACTACTTTTGATTGGGCATACAAAATGATTGGTTCTTGGGTGGTTAGCTATTAGTAATCTCTCACAATTTATAATCATAATTTTCATATGTATAGTTAGGCTTGGGAATCAATAATGAAGCCATCTTGAATGTGAGAAATATTGTTGAAGCCCCAAATTAGGTATGGGCGGAATTGTTCTTAAAAGTTATATTTTAGTTCCAATATTTTAGATCAATAGTCTTTTGATGCAATTTGCACATAACATCTCACAATTATGAAATCATTAATCATGAAGCAAACTTATTGAAAGAAGGGATTTGATGATTGAGAGAAGGTTTTTTCATTTGAATGTTTTAATAGTGTCATTGGGTTGTTGGAATATATGATTTGAAGATGATACAAATAACATGTTTGTTTTGAAATGAATAAAGATAACATAGACTCATACTAAGCTTATTGGATTCCCCATAATTTTGTGAAGGATGTCTTTGACTTGTGCTTTGATTGAGGAGAAGAATTTGTCTAGTAATGTGATTTGTGGTGTTACTTTCATTTCCAAGAGGGAAGCAATTCAATGAATTTGGCAATTGTAGATTTTGTATGATTAAAATCTTGTTTAAGGTGTTGGTTTTTTAGGGTGGCACAAAACAATAAAAACAAATTAGTGGTTTTTATATTCTAGAATGCCCATGGGTTAGTTGCAAAATGGAGGCCATTATTGGGAATGAAAACACCTTAATAGGTCCACATAACTTGGATTTTATATATTCATCAATTGAAAGAAAACTACACATGCAAATCAAAACATTAGACACATGCTGCTTCTTATTATTTCCAACATGTATTTCACAATGTTTGTTGAAGAATAAATCAAATACCACACAAAATTCAACAAATTGGGCATTATGCCACTTGATGATTAAAATTTTCAATTGAAAAATTTATAGGGCATTAAAACTAATTTGGGCCTTCCTTTTCTTCATTTGTCATGTTTTCTTTTGGGCTTTGTGTTTATGGCATTGTATTTTTTTCTTTGTGATCCAACTACATCATTTCAGCATCTATGCATGTTGAGGAGTCCTCGTCTTCCACCTTACTAATAGTTGTATTGGTCCATTTGGTTGTTGTATCCAATTGCTAGTGTTTCATATGGATCATCTTTTGCATTTGATTTGTTTCTTGGCCATTTTTTAAAGATTGAATCGTTTATTTTTTGGGCACTTGGAATCCCAATAGGTAGTTTCATTGTCAATGAAATCTTGTTCTAAAATTTCTATTTGTTAGGATGTGTTAGCCATGGATTGTCTCCAAATGGTTGTGGTAAACTATTTAGAAACTCTGGCATAAACATTTTGATCATTGTCCCATATATCTTATAGTCCTACAAGTGGTTAGTAGACGCGCAATATCCAACCTTTTTTGTTTTGCTTAGAACTTTTGCATCTACACCAAATTTGATGGTGTTTGACAAGAGTGATGTGGATATGGATACAATGACATTTTGTAAGCAAAAAATCTCTATCCTAGGTTTCTTTGAATTGAACCCTTCAACTTGAAAGTAAAGTTACACTGAATGCAAATCATAACCACTTTGGAAACATATTGGGTTAATGACATATTTGTAGTTGTCCACTCCAATTCTTGATTTGGATCTACAATGATAACCATTGGTTTTCATTGGACCAGTTGGTTGGTAGTGAAAAATTTAAAATACTAGCATATGTGACAATGACTCCTAATGGCAGAATAGTTGCATGTATATCAACAACCACAAATCATGTACTTGCGTATGATAATCATTTATTGCTTTGATCTTGTTTTGTCTATGATTGTTTCTTTCAATAGTCAATATGCATTTGTTTAACATGCAATTTCAATGTTCAAGTTCAACCTTCCTTTTATTTTTATTTTTCATAACAAAATAATTATTTCCAAGATCACTTATTTTGAAAAAGGATTCATATTAACATGTGCATTGCATTACAATTTAATGCAAAGAACTGAGTTTTAGTCCCTCCTTCATTTCTCGACATGTCTTCATTTTCAACTATTGTATGCCTCTTGTGGTTTTAGGGTTGACCTTATCATCCAATAGTTCATTGGTTAGTTTAACACTTTGTTCTTTAATTCTTGTGGCATTTAGTTTCACCTACTTGGAGTTGCATAAAATTGTCTTTTGGGTTTCATGAATTTTTTTAATAGTAAGTTACCAAGGGCTATCAAGTCTTATGTCAATAAATCGCTAAGTAAACTTGTGAAAAAATGTTCTAGAATTGGCTTTTTCAAATTCACACATTTTTTGAAGAAATCCGTGGCATGTGTAAACATTGCCAAATTGTAATTTTCCATATCTTCCTTGGAAATGTGTACTATCTATTTGAACAATGCAAGATTTTCTTTGTTTATCTTCGCATTAGCCCATCGCCATGCCGCCCATTCATCTGTTGTGTCAATTATCTTTTCCCATTTTGTTCCCCATGTTCTGATTTTGAGCAAATGCTAGAAGGGGTTTAATCTAGTATCATCTCTTGGATATTCCAATGGGTTTTTTGTCATTTCACAAATTCTATCTAATATGCTTGAGATTAATGTGTATTCAATCATTGATTCCAAAGTGTTTGGTGTGACATTTGGTGTCAATTTTCTTCTTCCCATTGTAGAATAAAGGTTTCACAATTGTGAACACTTGGTAGAGGTAAAAAAGATTCAATTAAGCAATAAGGGTGGAATAAATGCAACTTCAGGTATAGATTGGGAAAATTAGTAGTAGAGGGGGGAAAATGTAATTTGATTGTAAAAGTTGCAAGAATGGTGCTAGATGCAAGAGGTTGAAGATGTGAATGATAATAACAAATAATTTGAAATGGTATAAACAATGTAAAATGTCAGTGCCTATTTGGTATTGTCTCAATTTTTAATGGCACATGCTCTTGGTGGTGAATGGGTAGTGTATGGATTGGCACACACCTATTGGTGGGTCAACTTGTTTATATGCCACTAAATTAGATTTAGTTTAAAATTATAAATGGTTTAAATGCTGCAAAAATTCATTAAAAAAAATTATGAAATATAAATTGAAATATTGTTTTAACATTTTGTGTGTTGTAATTTTTCAAGATAAATGAACATGAAATTATTCCATCCTATTTTTTTTCTTCAATTTTTTGCAAAAACAATTTTGTTGCCAACGTTCTTTCAAAAGTTCATCCATTTGATTTATCATCCATTTATCATCCAAGAATATCATTCATCCATGACATGTGGTAGAATATTCTTCCATGTCATCAAATATTTTGTCTTGTGTGTCAAATAATATTTTGTTGATGTCAACAAGATATTCTTAAAAAGATTCACTTGGGTTCACTTGTTCACGATCACATGCTCACCACTTATGCTCATTAGACAACAATTCTATGGACAAAGACAAAATTCTTATAAAATACCATGCAAAATTAATGCATTTAATTCACTTTTTGAAATCATGATTTTGTTATTGTGCTTAAAAACATATTTCATTTATAACAATGTTATAATCATTTCAAAATTGCTCATTATGGTATTTTCCACCCAAAAAAATATTTAAGACAATATTTTTGGATAGAATTGAGATTGATAATTTCATAATATAATAAACCCCCTTTATAATCACACCCATTTTAGTCACATTCTTGTTTATGTCACAAACTTTTTGGTAACCATTTGTTTTAGTAAGAAACATTATTCTTTAGAGTCATTATCACACTTGTTAGCAGCACAAAATATTTGCAAAGTTTTTTTTTGTAAATGTGACTATAATGGGAGAAATCTAGGGGAAATATTAGGGTTTTGTAAATTGTAGTCTCTTTTGGCATTTTTAGTGTTGTTTTGTGTTCAAGTTGTGCAAACTAACAACAATGAATCCATTTGAAAAGAAAAGATAAAACAACTTTATTGTGAACTTGCCAAGAAAGCAAAAAATCTTCATTAAAAGAATCTAGTTGACAAGATACACAAGCTAATAGTAAACCATAACATTAAAATAGGCAAAAATCACAACCTTTTTCAAGTCTAATAATGGATAGTAGAATTTAGAATAACCCATGTAGGAAATTTTAAACAATTGACACATTTATTCTAACATTAAAGAATTTTTTTGTACAATTTTTTTGGCCTATAGTCACAATCTTGTAAGGGTTTACATGGAATGTGATTATACATGTTTAAATGACAATTCGTTTGTCACAAAAAAGTGGTCACCAAGGGCATGATTATAAAGATGGTTTAGGGGAAATGAAAAAATCATCACTCTCCAAAATACTTTGAAAAGCTTTCCTCCCAACCTACTCAAAGCAATCTAAAACAAGTATCAACAACATGTTGATACATGGTGGTCTAGTTGGATAAAATAGGTCTAGATTCTCAACGAATCCTTCCTTCACACTAGGATGGTTTGTAGCAAATTTTCCAACCAACAACACCAAATGGGAAAGATCTATATACTCATTAACACATGGAATTCAGGATGGATATTCAAATTTATTTGTAAACAAACTTCAAACTGCACATGTAGTCAGATTGAAACATGCAATTGCAACTCTAGACAATGCGTAGCCTCTTGCAAACTAGAAGCTCAAGTAGACAATAAGGCTTACACAAGCTCAACAACGATCTAGCAAAAGTAGATTGATCTTTAGAGCAAAACTTGTAGATTTTGTGGTATGCAATATGATTAGTATATGAATTTGCAAATATACAATTCTTGATCTGCAAAGATTCATCTGTCATTTATAAAGAGATATCTAGATGATGTAATTTTTTATTGTACACGAGTTGAAAGATCTGGCAACAATCTTATACTATCTGATCATTGGTTTAGGTTTAGGCTTGATTAGAGGTGAGGTGATGTAGTTTTATTTGTATAGTTGAAAGATCTGTCAGAAATCTACAGCGGATTGTTGATTAGCTCGTAGAGGTGATTGTGAAAGGCGAGAAGGAATCGAGAAGGGAGGCAAAACATCAAGTTCAAGCCGCCATCATTAGTTCCATTCGATACCAACAATGCAAAGCCTTCTCCGCTGGGTACTGGTGGTCCTGCAAACATGGGTTTGCCCCACCCATAATCCATCTCATAAAATGGAAATCTCCACCATGTTGATAGTAGTACTGCATTGTTGCCCATGGCAGGCAATCCTGTTGGATGAAGCTCTAGCCAGTCAATTGCTGATCTCACATACTCATTGTCAACTCTTGCCATTGCTTCCTGCACTTTGGTTACACAATATGATAATGGCTTTTTGCAAAGCTCTTCAGCCAACACACTTGCACATGGTGAAAGAATTGCATTTCCCACAAAAGATTCTGGGATCGATGGCTTTATCTGAAGTTCAAGACACCCCAATCATCTCATCAGTGGAATGGAATTGCATAGAAATAATATTGCCCAGTGTTGGAATCAACAAAACCTCAGAATTAATTCAACTCCTGCCAAGATCTTTGTGCAACCTTCAAGGCAAGTCTAGGTGCATGCAGAGAAGTGTGCATAGGTTTACTCCTTACCCGATCTCGAAAGTTGACTGAAAACAAGATCTTGGAGTGTTCTCCTGGTTTGAAGTTGATGGTTTTTGTGCGTGCAAGCCAGAAATTCGCCACAACTACTTCAAATGTAGTGCACTTGGCAACAGTTCCATCATCCACTGCGACCTTCTTCAACTGTTCAATCATGGTTGGTGTAAATGGAAATAGCTTAGTGACAAGCTCTGCCTGGACACCAGTCAGCGTTCTTGATCTGTCAAGACCATGTTGATTTGGAGGGGCAGCTGGATCAGATGGTGGCAAACACATCTCTGGGTGATCAAACACTACCATAGGAGGATTGCGAGCTTTCAAAAGACTCCTGAGGTTTGATTCTGGATTGTGCAAAACTGTGTTGTTGCGAGCCAGAGAACAAAAATCTCTGTAAAATTGTACCACTGCAATTCCATCTAACATTGAATGGCTCATCCTTGACCCAACAGCAAAACCACCACATTTGAATCTTGTGACCTGAAAAAATCAAGCAATCTCTGAGGTTGCATAATAAGGTTTCAAGAACTGGAGCAACTTGATAGCCCAAACTTTCTTCCATTGCAATGAGCCTCATTGCTTTGATGCAAATGATTATGACTAAGTACAAGCTGTATGCAAAAGGGTTCTGTGACAAATGGATTTTACCTGAATCATAAGAAGAGGACCATCTATGTCTTCAACATCAGGGAGAGGAGCTGGAAGGACTTGTCGTAAGGCAGGATTCAAGTTGTGGAAAATGTCTCCCAAGTCATGAACTGTGGATTCAGTGGAAGCAGCAATAAAGGTTGCTCCTTGTCGATTGCATGCAATGTCAAGTCGTCCCCCATCCTTTTTGTTGAGCTTGAACCTACCAGCCATGAAGTGATAGGGGACCAGCAACTTTGCCATTGCTTCTCGCAGCACATCAAAAATGCCTTCAGAACTTTTGCACGGATTAGGAGGATAAATGAAAAACAACTCCACTGGGTATTGAACCATGCGATCAATGTTGGACATGTAGATCACTTCCTCTTTGGTGGGTTGTTGTGGATACACCATCCAAACTTTGTTCACCTTCACTACCAAACTTTTGGTAGATTCAGCAGATTCAAGAGTTTCTTCTTCAATGACTGGATCATCTTGCTGGTGCTCATCTTCCAGAGCAAGATCATGACCCATTGTTTCTTCCTCTGAGCGCAGCTATTCATCCCCAAACATCTCCCTTGCATATATACTATATCAAAGGAGAAAACACTTCACTACTTCCGTGTATACATGCAAACTGTGTGATCTGATTAATCATATCTAGCTCTCTAATGGCTCATCATCATCACTGCCAACAGTGGGGCTTTGAAAACCAAAACTGACAGGACTAGAGACTTGATTACCCATCAAAGGATCATACTCACCAACAATTCAGCCCCAAAACAACAAGGAGTTAAGACTTGATTACCCATCAAAGTATCATGCTCACTAACAATTCAGCCAAAAGACAACAGGATCAAAGACCAAATTACCCGTCAAAGTACCATGCTCAGTAACAGTTCAGCCAATAGACAACAGGATCAAAGACCAAATTACCCATCAAAGTACCATTCTCACCAACAATTCAGCCCAAAAACAGCAGAATTACAGACTTGATTACCCATCAAAGTATCATAATCATGAACAATTCAGCATGGTCAACCGGTTTTCTTCTGGGTCAGAAAGAGATTGCATGCAATTCATGCTGACAATATGATTTCTGCCTCTAAACATTTCCTCCTCCTACCAACTCTTGACTCAGTAGTCACATCATTGGTGCTGCCTGCCTCCCTGCCTGCTACTTTGTGCAACTTGTGAGCTTGGTATCATTCATAACCCAGTAATGTACTCTAGCAAGATGTCAAAAAAAGCTCTTTTACTTAGCAAAGCTGTTGTTGCTGTGAGTTTGGATTCAGAACCCAATGCTATTTAGACACACACGAAAATCTCTTTACTTAGCAAGCTAGTTTTAGCTGAAGAATTTACGATTCTCTTGTAACCATTGTCCTGACTGAGATCCAAAACTGAATCTAACTCAGTTTGAAGATGAAGCTTGTGGACCAGTCCTTGGAAAGCTTCGACTTAGGAAAGTTGCTAAAGAGATGGACATACCTGAATATCAGATGTTTGCAAACGCTTTTGGGTATATTTTTCATCACAACTGCATCTTTGAGGGCTCAAGCATTTTGCTGCTCATAGCCACAATTAGCTGGAGTCAGGACAAGATTACTGTTCTGGATTTTGCTGAAATTCAAGCAAGCTTTGGCAGTGCTCAACATGCAAGGAATGCAGGGAGCACAAGTTCTGATCCTTCATGATGCCGATGTCAAAGGTTATTGCAAAAAACCCTTGAGTCAGCTGCAATTTCTTTTACTGGGGGGCACACAGCAAGGTTGCCCTAGAAGCTCAAATCCCTTTCCTGATGTAGAGACTTCAGTAGCTGGAAATGGCCATTCTTTGTGCTCCTGAGATTGACCTTACTATCAAGGTATGGCCTAGAGTTGATGAATTCTCAAGTCTGAGTAGGATCAATCAGGGAAAACCAAAAAACAATCCCTGTTGATTTTTTGTGAGCTGGAAGAGCTTTCCCTCTCTGGCTCTGAGTGGCTGGAGAAATAGTCAAAGGTAATCTGGCTGCTGTTCTGGTCTACTCAGGCTGAATTTTGGGCTCATGCACAGATCTCAAATAACTTCCACAGGAGATTGGCTCTTTTTGATCCCTACAGAATCTTTTATTGAACTTTTGGCAGATCCTTATGCAGGCTAGCTACCCAATAGATTTTTGAGCTGCTTGCATTGCAATTGTTGGGATCTTCACTATATGAGGCTGCTGGGCACGTCTGCCAGCAG
The DNA here is from genome assembly GCA_963921925.1 of Sphagnum tenellum. Classification (NCBI taxonomy): domain Eukaryota; kingdom Viridiplantae; phylum Streptophyta; class Sphagnopsida; order Sphagnales; family Sphagnaceae; genus Sphagnum; species Sphagnum tenellum. The sequence goes on from OY998142.1 coordinate 7,655,924, forward strand.
ACAGATTGGAAACTTGTGTGTGCTGCAAATGGCAGTTATCCTTCAATTGCTGTACCAGGCTCAAATCCTAAACCCTAAACCTCATGAAATCGGGAGTTTGCCTGCTTTGCAAGTGTTCAACCTTCAAGCTGGAATTGCCAACTGAGATCCAAAAGCTGGCCAGGGAGACAATGCTGTCTGTGTCTGCAAATATTGTCCACTCCATGCAGAGTGGAGAATCTGAGAGGAACAGCTGCAAGCTGAATTTCCACCCACAAAGAGCACATTTCACAAGGTTTCAAACCGTAGCACAAAACCAAAAGCTAAGCTCCAAAAGCTAAGCTATATATGATCCAAGAACAACCTTAACCCTCGCCTAACAAAAACAACACTATTGTGGCATTACACCATGTCTTTCTATTTTATTAGGGTATGAGTGAAAATGGTTCATAGTGTATTGTTTTGGTATTTTATTAGTGTTAATTCACCATCACTAATTAAAATGCTGCCAAATGAATTAAAATTTGATGATGAAAGCTGTTCAAGTTAAGATCTCAGGTGATGCATGGATGCATGAGAGAAAAGTCTGGTTGAATAGAAGTCAAAGTCTAGAATTTATGTTTTTGTTATCTCTCTTTCCTTTGCTCTTCCAAATTTCTCCATCATATATATAATACCCATACCTGCACTTTCTTGAACAACATGGACAACATTATACAAGATGCTCCTTCAAATTGCCCTTCATTTCTAGTATGTAGTAGATGAGGACTTTCAACACCAATCCACAAAATGCTCTATCTTCCCTCATCTATTTTATTGCCATTATCAACAACTCCCGGAGCAATTTATGGATGTCCTTCCCATGTTGACATTGTTGTGGAGAGAGAGAAGAAAGGGTTTTTCATCTTCCTACATCGTCCAATATTAATATTTAGAATCTGACTTCCATCCAACAACTCAAATAGAAGGAAGATTCATAATAAGATTTATTAAATAGATGTTTACAACTCTATTGAATAGTCTTCATTGGTTCTCTATTGATGAAATCATGGCAAACTTCATTACATAAAATACTTAACAGAAGGGGGAAAAAAAGGAGCAAAGAAAGAAGACCCAAGTCTTTGTTAGAAGAGCAAAACCCAAAGTGGGTCACCAAATGAACAAATCATGTTCTAGAACCTTCATTATTAGTTGCAAAAATCATATCAAAAATAGAAAGGGATGAGAAACCTAAAAAAAGTAAGTCTAAAAAATTGTCACTTACAATATTGGTGTGTTTCAAAATACAAGCAACCTAAGCTCTTTGCAAAGTTATCGACATCTTTTTCTATAAAAGACACACAAAATAGCCAAAGGAGGGCCATTGGTGCCCTTTGCTATCCACACATGTTAACACATTGATGAAGAAGATTCTTCATTTGTTGGTGCATGGAATCGAAAAACTCTATGACAAGGGGGGAAAACACATTCGTCAAATGCTAATTGTGATAAAATCCTTCCTTTGTTTAAGCCACCACCTTGTGAAATAAAATAACATGTGAAACCAAATCTACTTGGATGGGATCAACAATGACAACATCGACCAAGGTGCTAATGCCATCAATTGATAACACAATGTCAATTTGTCAACAAGAAGATTTTAAAAAGGGTGGTGAAGTCATATAGGTTTGCTCACACAAAATATGAAACCTTGTGTTGCAATGAATGCACAAATATCTTAAATGGCTTCATGAAATGTAATTTATTCCCTGCCATGGGAACAACGAAAAAGGTGGGTCCCCATTAAATCTAAAGGCTAGTCATAAAATGTAATGAATCAACCTGAGAATTAAAGAAGGGGGGAGGCCCAACTTAGTTTGCAATGCAAAGGAGAAAACATCTAAGGCCAAACAAAAAAAGAAAAAAGATTGAATGAGCAAAACACCATGCATTCACCCATGAACTTGCATAGGACATTAAATGCACGTGATGTGATTTGGATGCCATGTTATAGATGATGTTGGAAAAAAAATTATCATGAAATTTATCTAAAATGTTTTCTTGAAGTGAATTTGTTCCCCTATTTACAAATTACCCAACCTCAAATGTGCTTGCAACATGAGCAAATCAAAACTATTAATGCCTATCATTTTCAATGAAGTGACAATTGAAAAGGAATTTAATGCCAATGATAAGTGCAATGAATATCCAATAATCTAAATAAGTGGATAAAACAATGACCTCTATGGAAATGAAATTGATCCCCCCACAAAAGATGGGGAAAGAAGTTTAGTGGCACACCAAAACAACCTTTGGGCAATTAAAGAACCTAGGCCTAGGAGTTTCCCAAAAACCTACATGGGGGTTGTGTCAAAAAAAACAAGCTAATGCTAAAAAATTGATAAGGGAAAGAAACAACAAAACAAATAGGAAGGTCTTTGGGTGAAACACCAAAAAAGGACCCAGAAGCTATTTGGACAACCTTTAACTTTGGAAATACTTCAACATGGCAAACATCCTTGTCCAACACACCTTATAGAAAAGAAAAAAGAAAAATCCAAACAATATGTCCAAATCATGACATCACATAAAAGGCAACAAAAATTGATAAGAGGAAAAAAAAATGAAGCAAACTAGAAGGTGACCAAACCATGCACTTGTGGGGTTTGACCACAAGTTTCATAAAATCCAACTAAAAAATGAAATGATAAAAAACAAGAGGAATGATAGAGGCATCGCTAATGATGTGAGTGTCATTAGTCAAATAAGGGAAAATACAAAAGAAAAAAACCTTTGCAAAACATCATAATGTGCGAAAGTGGGCTATTGCGAAAAGAAGCATGGCAAGTGCATCACCTTAACATGTGCTCACCAAAGAATGGATGATAGAAAACTTTCTCAAAGGGTAGTGGTCGTTGAAAAAAGGGACTTGTTGAGCACAAAAGGATTATACAAAAGGGAAAAATTGAAACAACTAGCCTCTTGCTATGTGAAGCTTTTAGAAAATCGATTTTTAAGAGATAATGTTAAAAACATTTGTGACATCCAACCACTCCAACAAAAGGTGTCTCTGTATGTTAGGTGATTTTATTGGATTTTGAGCGAATTCCTGATGTGTCACGGGCATGAAAGCTACCAAGATTAATGACAAAAGGATAGGTTTAAGTTTAAATCCAAAACACAAAACAAGGCACCAACATAAAAACACAAACGTAAAAATAAAAAACATGAAATGTGTAAGACCAGAGTATAAACAATTTTTTATTACATTGAAGTGAACAATCATAAACACAAAGAAATTAGAAGAAGGTTATAAAACAGATCATACCTCATATTGGTGTTGAATAAACTAGAGGTAATGGGGGGTCTTACTTCTATTTATATATACTCCTTTGAAGACCTAGTTTAAATAAGCTTCCATGGAAGTTTCCATGTGCCCATTGACCAAAAAAGCTTCTTAAGAAGCTTTTTAACAATAAATGAACTATAAATGAACTAAAAATAACTAAAATTGAATTATAAATTAACTATAAATGAATTATGAGTTAACTAAAAATGAACTACAAGTAAACTATAAATTAATCAAAAGTAAATTTGAAACAAATTAATAGCAAATAAGGAGTTAAATAAAAGTGAATTAAGAGTTAAGTATGATTGAACTAAGTGTTAACAATATATAAAGGATGAACGTCCATATGAATGAATTTTATTTGTCATGTGAAAGTGGTGTTTGTGACATTGCTTCCCTTTTTAATGATGAGTTCCATAAAGAACAATTGACGTGCCCCTAAGTTCCTTATTAGACCCAGAATGGGTTTAACTATGTTAAAGAGCGGAAATAGTTGGAACTTGGTGTTGCTCCCAGCTTCTAGCATTAAAAGGGGGTAAGAGGAGGCGTGCTGAAAGCTCCCGGATTAGACTAGGAAGAGGGACAACTATTTAGTTGTTCGGTCGTGCATCAAAACCAACCACAAGTTGGTTAGTTCACCTTTGGAAACCCCCTTGGTGTTGGGACAAGCCACAGGCAACGCATATTCACTTGACTCACCACGGCCCGGACTCAGGGGAAGCCATCACCTTCCCCCATATAATATTCTCTGCACTGTTCCACTGCACCTGCATCCAAATGGCTTTTATTCCTGGGACTCCTAAGGAGGAGTCCCGAAATTGTCTCGGATTGAACTCTTAGGACTTTGGGAACTCATAACTCCCAGCTCAAACCTCTGATTGGGACGAGGTCTAAAGCAAACTTGTAGTTTTCCTCAAGAGCTTTCCAACGGTGTGTCGCACTTCACCTGCACACATCAAAGTTGGGTCGATTCCTAACTTTTAGTGGCCAGGAGTCAAATTGCTAGTTTGACTCCTGATCCTTCTTTCGATCATAATTTGTGTTGCAAATGTCCAAATGGCTCATGCGAGGCCATTTTCGACATCTACACTTCAAGGCCTTTTCAACAATATAAAGAACACTTCAAGGTGAAGTGTTTTGACTTCTGAAATTGAGCTCTAAAGTTTTGAGAGTCCTAGAGGACCCCAAGTTCTCACTTGTGGGAGTGTGAGTCTCATCCTCACATTTGCCTCAAAGTGGGGTTGCGACAATGATGGCCTTGGAGTTGTTTATATATTTTCCATGAATTTTTTTCATTTTTTTCACGGCATTTGATAGGTGTTTAACTAGCTCCCAAATGCATTCGTTCACATCATATCCACGTCAATGAACAAAATATTAGAATTATCGATTTGATACCCTTAAAATAAAGACATCTTCCACTTTATATTTTTGTTTGCCATTGATTTTCATAAGTGGGTGTCATGGGCACAAAAATAACCAAGATTGTAAGGGTTTTTACCTAAAATGAAAATAAATATAAATTTATTCCAAATTCAAATCATGAAACAAAACAAACAAGAATAAGAACATGATGCATGCAAAATAAGAATTCAACAAAATTTTATTACAAAAATAAAATAGAACAAGGTTATAACAAGAAAACATACCCAAGACCAATGTTGAACAAACTAAAGTAATGATAAATTCTACCTCTATTTATAACCATTGGGCACCTAGCTCAAAGAATTTTTTCGAAAAACTTTTGATTTACATGTTGCCCATGTGCACCCATGTGTGAACTGTAAGTGAACTAAAATTCAACTGATAATGAACTAAAACTCAACTAAAAATGAACTGAAAGTTAATTAAGAATTAACTAAAAGTGAATTGAAAGTGAACTATGAATTGATTAGAAGTGAACTAAGAGTTAATTAGAAAAGAATTAAGAATTAATTAAAAATGAACTAAATTGAACTTAAATTCAATTAAAAGTTAACTAAAAGTGAAATTAAATTAAATTAAATTAAGAATTAGTTACAAATTCATTATAAATCATGGGTGAACATTCAAATGAATAAACCTTATGGCATTGGCATTGATGATAGTGGGGGTGTTCGTGACCCCTTTTTGGGATGGTAGATGCATGAAATATAATTCCAACAAAGAAACATGAAATATAGGATGAATTTTTCATGGAAGCTAGAAAGCCACAACATTTATCTATTTCATGATGGTGAATGGATCAAGTCTTTAATAGCCCAATTTCTTTGAAGGTTGATTTATTTTGATGTTTTGTCATTGAAGCTAGACTTGATCTATGACCTTGCAATTTGGTTGGCATGTGCAATGTTCATCAATATTTTCCTTGTAACACCTTTGTGCTTCCCCAAGGTTGGATATAAGTTGTGCTCAAATGTCTACCAACCATAAGGTTCAATTTTCAACTACAGGATTCACAAGTTCACACCTTGGATGCCAAACTTAGGGTGTAAACCATGATTTGCAAAGAAAAATGTTTGATGTGTTGAAAAAAGAATTGTGTTGTTGTAAACAAACTCCACCAAGGACAAGAGGTTTGACCAATTATTTGGATGATAGTTGGTTGTGCAATGGAAATATTGTTCAAAAAATTGATTCTCTTGTTCTATTTTTTGGTCTATCTAGGGGTGGAAGGCCGATGACAACTTCATTTTCACATTTAATATCTCAAAAAACCTCTTCCAAAATTTGGATTCAAACTAGGGTCCACAATCATAAATAATATTTTTAAAGAATGCTATGATATTGAAAATCATGATCAAAAAATAACTTGGCTATCTTTTCAATAGTTAATGTTTTGTTGTAACAAATAAAATGAACAATTTTCATCAAGCAGTCCACCACTACCAAAATGGAATTGTATGATTTTGAATGTGGAAGATTCGTGATAAAGTTCATGGAGATTGAAGACTATGGCGATGTTGGAATTGGCAATAGCTAGAAAAATTCATGTGGGCAATGATAATGATTCTTCGTTACATCACATGACCCCATGAATGTCTTCACATATTTCCAAAGTTGTGGCCACCAACTAAATTGAAAGAATAATTCCATGGTTTTGTTGAATCCAAATTGATTTGCAACTAGAAGATCATGCATAGTTTGGAGTTTTTGGAGTTAAGTAGGGCCACTAGGTATGTACAAAAGTCCATCATGATACAACAAACCATCTTGAAACTCAAACTTGTTGTGATGATTAAAATTAATTTTGACCTTGATTTTGATTCTTTAATCAACTTTTGATACCAATGATGAAAGGATTTTTTCCCCAAATCTTCATGAATTTAACAAAAAAAGGTTTTTCATAAAAAACTACTTGTAATGCTTGAAGTCAAAAATGTTGAGGCTTGAGGACAACATCATGTTGTTGGTCATAAGCTTCATTTCCTTCCCTTAGGTGCAAAGTATGAGTGATGGGAAAATGCATCTAATTTCCCAAGTGTTGGTGTCTAAGACAATATGTGGTAACAAAGAAAAATAAAAACAAAGGTAATGCCCAATGAGCTTGGTGTTGATTCAAAACATGAGCAGTTATGAAATACTAAATTTTTTTATGATCATAACACATGATTATTTCATGTTGAACTCCTTTGAATAAATGATGCCATTATTCAAAGGCATGCATGATAGCCAAAAATTTCTTATCATGAATTTCATAGTTTATTTCGATAGGAAGAAAATTATGAAAATAGAAACCAACAAGATGAAAAAAATTGTCTTCTCCAATTTGTGGAAATATGGCATTTAATGCAAAGTCAAAGGCGTCCATCTCCAAGATGAATGGTCTAAAAGGGCCTACATGAATAAAAAGTAGGGTAGTAATAGGGCCCATTTTCATGGAATAATATGCAATGAAACATCAACAAAAATTGGTGAATCTAAAAAACCATTGAACATCACAAACAGAAGCTAATGTCACGAACATGAAAACAACCAAGTTTACAAGATTTCTTAAACCAAAATAATAACAAAGGTAGGTTTAATTCCAAATCCAGATCACAAAACAAAAAAATAAGAATAAGAACACACATGTGGAAGCCAGAAATCCAACAAGATTTAATTACAAGAATGAAACAAAAATAGAACAAGGTTACGATAAAAAAAACATACCCAAAAATTGGTGTTGAACAAACTAAAAGTAATTAAGAATTCTACCTCTATTTATCACCATTGGGCATTTAGCTCAAGGATTTAAAAAAAAAAACTTTCAGCCTACATGTGGCCATGTTCGCTCATGTCCACCCATGTGCGAACTATGAAATGAAATAAGACTCAACTAAGAATGAATTAAAAGTTAATTAAAAATTGACTAGAAGTGAACTACAAATGAATTAGAAATTAATTAGAATTGATTTTTTTAAAAATCTAAAAATGATCTAAAACTTATTTAAAAGTTAATTGAGAACAAATTAAAACCAAATTAGGAGTTAGGTACAAGTTCATTACAAATCATGGATGAACATTCATATTAATGAACTCCATGGTGTTGGCATTCGTCATAGTTGGGGTAACCCAGTCCACAATGCAATTGCCATTTGCAAAAAAACCCTAAACCCTGCCAACCCAATGTGGGTGGATATGGGAACCAACAATTTTAAAGAAAAAAAAGGAAGGCCCCTTCACTCCATGTGGTTGCATGGAATTTCTATTCCTAAAATTGACTGCAACTGTTTTTAGCCTTGACTAATAGCCCTTCCTAACTGCACCCTATTAGTTGGGGGTACTTAATCTATGGAATGAGCCAATTTGATTGGCCCATCATAAATAAATAAAAAGTTGAAACTATGGAGGCTCCACAAAATACAAGGTTCTATGGAAAGATAAAATGCCTCCCCCTTTGGCCCGCCTATATAGATGAAAAGGGAGAGGACTTTTGGGCAAAACATATGGGATTAAAGTGAGGTGCTATTGGGAACACCATTGGGGAACAAATTGGTAACCTCATGGGAACCCATTGGGAACTTGAAGGGAACAAAGGAAAAATTTAAAAAATCATCCCCCCCACCCTCTCCCCACCCCCCCCAAACAAAAAAAGTTATGAGAAAAAAAAATCAAGGCACTTTGAGAGTGTACCGAGCCTTCCCATTAGCTGCATGAAATTTCTTTGTTCCCATTAATATTCCCATTCTAAACATTGGGGGTACTTTTGGTAGAGAGGGCAATTACAAAGAGTTGGTTGTGCATGAACTGAATTTAAGGAGGTTTTAACTAATTTTTAATTGTTGTCTTTTGCACTTGCCATCAAGGGTAGGGTAAGCACGTTGGTGTCCGAACACTTAAGGTAGGGTTTGCTCGCCATTTTGGCAGGAGGGCCCCATTGTTTATGGTGTCCAAATAGTAGATGGAGTCTTCCTTTTGGCACATCCGTTGCACTAAAAATTGGCAAAAATGGATTCAAGGCGAGAAAGTTACAACCTCTCAAAATAAGGGGGTCATTTTGACAAAAAAATCCTCGATCAAACATCTCATAGCCTATTTCCAGACTCCTTAAATATTACTCTGTTGCCTATAGTGTTGGGTTGCCTTTAGAGTTACAAGATGATTTGTAAAGCTTAAGATGGCAATTTCAGAACACACAATTTGAAGAAAAAATGAGAAAGTAGTAGTAAGAGGGGTCAGAATGGAAAAAAATGAAAAAAAAAAAACATGTTTCGCGATTTGAAAAGAACGTATTTTCCTTTAAATCTTATTTGGCTGCTCATTTGGCTTTGTATTTCAAAAATGATTTGGTAAGCTTGAGAAGGAAACGGCTCTCCATAAACCTTTTGAAACGACTCAAAATGGAGAAGAATTAAGAAACATCTGCAAGAGTGTTGTTGGGTGATAAGCTAATGTTCGATGATAGATGTATCTATACCCTAGAGCTATTATGCAATTCTTGTTCATGAACACAAGAATCCATCTAGGCTTTATGCATGAACTGAAAAGCATTTCAGCGCCAAGAAAACAATAACCACACCACCATACAAGGAGCCACTCATTTTTGTTCTTGCTTGATGTTTGCTCGTGTGTGTGTGTGGTTCTTGCTTGATGTTTGCTTGTGTGTTTGTGGTTTCTTGCTTGATGTTTGCTCGTGTGTGTGTGGTTCTTGCTTGATGTTGGCTTGTGTGTGTGTGGTTTGGTTTCAGTTCTAGATCAATGGGAGTAGTCCTTGCTTTTGATTTGAAGCCAAGTGAAATTGGACCATAGGTGTAAAGCAAACCCCCAAAGAAAGTGACCAAATTTTTAATTTACCTAATTTATTCTCTCAACCAAGTAAGTTTACCTTAGCCTAAGGTCACTTCCACATTGATGATAAGACAAATAATTAGTTTTTTTTCTTTTTTTTGTCAATTAATTAATCCATTGTCAAAATCTAAAATCAATTTTTATTTTTTCATGATATACTAAGATGATATTGTTGATGAGTGAAATTATTTAGATACAGCCTACAATAAATTATGATTTTATTTTTATTTTTTAAAATTCACACCATGGCTCCATTTTTTCATAAGATATTCATTTCATTATTTTATAAATTGTACTTAAAAACGAAACTAGCACTAAGGTATAAAATAAATATAAAATAAATTTTAAAAAAAAACTAAAACTAAACTCCAGGGCAAAGTACTTTAAACTATAATATATGCTAGTAGGTACCTAGTAGATCTATTAGGTACCTATGATTTAGTAGGTACCTATCTCTTTATCCACTCCACACATCAATCTTGTGACTGGTATTGCCTCATCCTTTGGCGTGCAATCTCCAACACAGAAAACCCCGTCCAACGCGGACCTAATGTAATAAAATCCTTCTTCTCCTTCTTGCCATGCACTGGATCGATCTGCTTTTGCTCTAACGCCGGACACGTTTTGTTTCCATTGTCTCTCTCTCTCTCTCTCTCTCTCTCTCTCTCTGTGTCTGCATCATCGCACAGAAATTTAAGTTTCTTCTCTAAGTTAAATATCTCTCATTTCTCATTATCCATCTAGTTTCTTCCTTCTTATATTATTTACCGTTTTCCACGTTGTAGTATTATTTTTTCTTGTTCGTGCTTTGAGATCCGTCTGAAATGGCGATGAGTGTTGCAGCATCAATGCAGAGTACTACCGTCTCGGCAGCAGTTCTTCAGGTAATCATAATTCATCATAATATACTGTGTAAGAATCGGCGATATCGAGTATTTGAATCATGATGAACTTGACTTTTTTTTACTTCTTTTGTTTTGTTGCCTTCTTTTTCTTCTTCTTCTTCTTCTTCTTGCAGCATATGATTATGTATATGCATGGTTTGCAAATTACATCTGCAATTATCGTTTGTGGATTAAGCTCCGTTTGCGCCTGTTTGTTAGAGCATATCATCGACTTTAAGCCGTGTTGCGGTTGTTGTAAGTATTTCTAGAGCTTTTCTGCCGACCACTAGGTATTGTAGAATCTACAAACGGCCGGCGTGCAAATCTCGATCTTTGCAATTGAAGCAGAGGAGATTTGGAGGTCGTCGTCGTCATGGTTTTTCAGCACTTTCTACCTTTTTGTGTGCATTTTTCAGATCAAATCGGTCGCGTTGAGGATCATTTCTTTGGATTTGTCACTGCGTTGACTGTAGCTGTATTTGGATCTTGGTTTACGGATGCAGCTGCGGGGGTCTTGTTCGCTGTTTTTTCCTTTTTGTAAGGATATGTTGATAGAGCGTTTTTCTTCTTGTTGTGGACTTGTCGCTTCTGAATGTTAGGTTAATAACAGCTTGATTGGATCTCAAGCAGTCGCCAGCAGCAGCCGGCCGAGCTCTGCAGTCCTACTTCCGAGCTCTCCATTTCTTTCAGGCTGCAGTGGTTGCACCCAAAAATCCTTAGCAGGGAGGAATAGTAGTAGTTTGCAGGCACTACAGAGTGCAGCTGCTGCACATGGAAAGAGTCGTATCACTTGCGAAGCCAAGGCTGGATCCAAGCAGGACAAATGGACTGGACTGGGTTACGACACCTCCGATGACCAGCAAGACATCCAGCGTGGTAAGGGCATGGTGGATGCTTTGTTCCAAGGGGCACAGGGGATGGGTACCCAGACTCCCATCATGAGTAGCTATGACTACATCAGCACTGCTCAACGCACGTGAGTGAGACAAAAATTTCTCCCCTTCTTCCATCTTTTCTCTGCAGCTCCTTCTTCAGGAATCATAGCAGCAGCCATAAATTGTGTAGGTGTGTCTCAGAATCTTGCTGGTTAGTACCCAATAGGCCTGCACAGGGTTGAAGCTTATCTTCCAAGTGCAACATTCTGACAGTTTCAAGCCAGCTGAGTTTGGAGCGTCAAAACAAGAGTGTGAAAAGGATTACTTTTCTTCGTGTGTGTGTGCTGCTTTTTGATGCTGCTGTGAGGAATATGGTGTCAGGACTATTATAGTATACTATTTGTGCTCTTCTAGTGCAGTCTTTCTTGCTTGACTGTATTTTGCATAATTTGGAACAGGTTCAACTTCGATAATATACAGGATGGGCTCTACATTGCCCCTGCCTTCATGGACAAGCTTGTGGTTCACATTGCCAAGAATTTCATGAGCCTACCCAACATCAAGGTACTAGATGATCACATCATCACTTTGTTGCTAAGTCACATCATCATGATGTTACAGTTTGGAATAGAAGACTGTTTCTCATGTCTTTAGAGTTTGCTTTACAGACCAACAAATATCTTTTGCTTCCAGGAGGATAGAGCCAAAAGATTTTCTGAGTGGGTATTTGAGGTTGGCCTTGCTTAACAGGTTCCCCTCATCCTGGGCATATGGGGAGGCAAGGGACAAGGAAAGTCTTTTCAATGCGAGCTTGTGATGTCTAAGCTTGGAATCAAGTAAGTGAGGTTGCTTTGATGCTATCTGATTTCTGACAAAAGAATGCTGTTTGCTATTTTTTCCTACCTCGCAATGTATATGTGGATATACTGGGAAGAGTATATATATCCTTTGGCTATTCCAAACAAACCCTTCCACTGTGTATAATACTTGCTGAAATTTCTACAAGTGGGCTGTTACACTGGTTGTGATGAGTATTTATGTGTCTGTGATGTCATATGTGCAGCCCAATTATGATGAGTGCAGGAGAGTTGGAGAGTGGAAATGCTGGAGAACCAGCCAAGCTCATCAGGCAAAGATATCGTGAGGCAGCTGATGTTATTAAGAAGGGGAAAATGTGTGCACTCTTCATCAATGATCTGGATGCAGGTGCAGGGCGCATGGGTGGTACCACCCAATACACTGTGAACAACCAGATGGTGAACGCCACTCTCATGAACATTGCAGATAATCCAACTAATGTGCAACTTCCGGGTATTTACAACAAGGATGAGATTCCCCGTGTGCCTATCATTGTTACTGGGAATGATTTCTCCACACTCTATGCACCCCTGATTCGTGATGGACGCATGGAGAAGTTCTACTGGGCCCCCACTCGTGAAGACCGTATTGGTGTGTGCAAGGGTATTTTCAGGGCTGATAATGTGCACGATGCTGATGTTGCCAAGCTAGTTGACCAGTTCCCTGGTCAGTCAATTGGTAAGTGTGGATTTAACTGAAAAACTCTCATGTGGGTTGCAAGTTTTCTGGAATTCAGTGTATGTGCTCGTGTTGCATAGCCATGCATAACTGGCTGCACTCGTCATTGGAAATTCTTGCAGATTTCTTTGGAGCATTGAGGGCTCGAGTTTATGATGATGAGGTCAGAAAATGGGTAGTTGCTACTGGTATGGAGAACTTGGGCAAGAAGTTAGTGAACTCCAAGGACGGCCCTGTAACATTTGAGAAACCAAAAATGACAATTGACAAACTGATGGAGTATGGTTTCATGTTAGTCAAGGAACAAGAGAATGTCAAGCGGGTGCAACTTGCTGAGACATATTTGAAGTCTGCAGCTCTGGGTGATGCCAATGAGGATGCTATCAAGGAAGGGACATTCTGAGGTAAGTTACCAGGATGCTAGATTTTGTTCTTGCACAATTTACCTGTCTTGTTTGTGCTTCCCATTTGATCAATCTAGCCAATGTTTAATGTGAAGATGTTTTTCTTGAGACTTGTAGGTTGAAGTAGAAAGGATTGAGTTTCTAGAAATGTACCTTTGACAAGATAAATCGTTATTGTTGGCAGGTATTGATAACTGCTACATTAGTCGACATTGGCCAAATTGTCACACAAATTAGGAATGCTAGAACTGTGACTGAACTGCTGACAGTGATGACAGCCGTTATATAGTTCAAATTCCATTTCTGGTTACTGCAGGAAAGATGTAGACAAAAATTTACACATTGTGAATGGTTTCTTGTGGACCTACAGAATCAGAATTGGCCTTGATGTCTTGTTTCTTGAAATGTTTGAAAGGGCTGAAATTCAACACTGTGTCTATCTTTTGCTGGTGGTTGTCAGTTGACAGTTAATATTATTGTAGCATGGTAGGGAAGTTGGTAGTTCTATACCAAAACTGAAATTGCTGAAGAGGTGGACAGAAAGTCAGCTGCTATGCTTTTGAGGTGAATAATTTGTTCCAGTTTTAGCCACTTTCATGTATATCAGTAGTTCTGGGTCTTTTTTTAGCTTAAATAATCAAAACCAGATGGTTTTAGAGTTAGAGTTACATTTTCTTGATTGCTAGTGCCTGGATCTGACGGGATGAATTGCACATGGGAATATATAAAATTGGGGGAAGCGCCCTTGGCATATCACCCTAGGGCTCTTCTGCTGGGGGAGAGGACTCAAAATACACAGAAATAAAAACGGAGTTGTTTGCTTGTAAAATTCAAAGTGTAAATGTGTAACTGTGTAATCATGGCAGGCTCTATTTTGTTGTGTTAATTGTTGAATTGTAAATGGAAGACATGTACAACAGCCATGTAAAATCAGGTAAATTCAAAAAATAGGAAAAAAAAAAAGAAAAAGGCTAAGAGCAAAAAAAATGTAGACATAAATTTAACTTTTCTCACTTAAGTGACTTTACCAATCTTTGCCAATACACCTTAAAAATGAATGAATTACAGATTACATTCCAAAATCGAATATGAGTAAAAATGAATGCAGTGAATGCTCACATGACAAAGTGCGTTGCATATGAATATGGGGTTTAATCAAACAACATTTTATCTACACAACCTTCTACACACCCAAAATCTATTTACAATTGCTTGTGTGTGTGTGAAATTGATATGCTTCCATATAAGAATGTATATATCCCACTCTTTTGTTCCGGTGGAGCCCATATCCTCAGAATCAATTTTGATCAAGCCTGTGTGGCCAAAGGCTTAATCAAGCATAAAGACTTGCACTAATTTTCTGACCAAAAAAAATCCCATGATGACCTTGGGGTAAGGCGCGCTACAAGTGAAGTGCAAGGATTGATACAGTTCTTTAAAGTTAGGTTTCTTCAAAAAGTGGAGTAAAACTTGAAGAAAGATATGGATTCAACAAGCAAAGCAAAGCAAATCCCATCAGAGTTGTTGAATGTTATTATAGTAACTACTACACAAAGTGATCACCCAAACCATGTTTTTACAACACAATGTTGAGTTTGGGAGTTTGTTATGGCCTCAAAGCTAGCCAGGGACAATGAAGTGAAAGTCAGTGAGTGAGTGAGTGAGAGTAGGGGAGCAGGAAAGTACTGGGTTTAGGTATCCGTAATTGACACACACATGCAGCACTCCACTGGAAGTTTGGGGTTATAGGTGTGTGTGTGTGCATGCGAGAGAGCCAGGATTCAGTACTTCCTACCTACATTACACGCTTCCGAGTGATGCATTTTGGTGTGTTAAGGGTTTAGGGTTTTTGATGATTGTATCCATCCAATAATAGGTGCACAACTTGAAAGCCATGCTCGAGATAAACAAACCTTTGTCTTAGGAACAAACATAGCACCTAGCCTACTAGGCTCACACAAAGATTTTATATAAAATTTTCGCCTTCTCTTCACTCCATATGGCATTGCTGGTCTTCACTCTTCACAATTTAAAGTACCTATCCTCATCCACCTTACCTTATTTACTCACCATTAGCCCCACTCTACCCCAAGTTCAACAACATTCTAGTGTCCAATAATTATTTTATTTTAAAATTTCCATATTGAAAAAAATTTAATTTTTCATTTTTATATTGGATAATTCTATATTTTCCTTCACAAAAACATATTTTTTGGAAATTTTCAACATTTCTGAAAACAATACAAGTTAGTGTTAGAGCTGCATAGGTATGAAGAAGGTACTCCTTAAGTAAGAGTGGGACCAATCTAACTTCCCACTTACTTATAGGCATAACATCCCTCCCAATCTTAAGGAGTAGGCTTGAGGACCCCCTCTCGTCCTCCCCCTGGGAAGGATATTCATGGATATAATAAGGTGGCCCCCAAATACACTATGAAATTTCTTGGGAGGAAAATAATAGGTACTTTAGGCTATTTATGTACACATATTGGGAAGGGTGGGGAGGGGTGTTGGGCCACATTTTAGGCGGGTATAAAACAAGGAAAAACCAAAATAGAAGTGGGGTTTGTGTATAAGCGACAACTAAGATACAAAAATTAAATTAATTAAATAAACATTCAAAATATGAATATTTAGATATTTGAATAAAACCCTAAATTTAGGAAGCCAAAGAAAGAAGAAAATCACGAGAGAGGAGAGAGAGAGAGAGAAAGAGAGAGAGAAACACACGCTCAGAAGGACAGTGCAGAAGCTCTCCTCGATTGCCAAAGTTTTCTCGGCCATATGTAGCACAAACGGTTTGCTGCAAACAATTTTACAAGAATCCGGCATTCGAGAGCTTTCGGGTTTACCTAACTTGAGGATTTTTTGAGAGGGAATCGGATTTTTGGGGTATTCTCGGAAGGAAGGAGAAGAAGGAGAGTAGCAGAAACAACAAGGTTTGCTGCCTCTTCTGATTCTGTTTTGCTGCAACGTTTCTGCACTTGTTTTTTTTTTTTTTTGGTTTTTTTTTTCTCCGTCATTTTTATTGCTACTGTTGTTCTTTCTTTCTTTCTTTCTTGCAAAGTCGTCGTGGAATTCTTTTTTTTCTTTGGTCTCACCTTGCCTTCTTCACCTGCTTGCCTTGCCATTTGTGTGTGCACTTGCTTGCTTCTAGGTTGCCATTCTGGCGCTTGGTTTGCAATCTCCTGTGTTGCAGGAGTTTCGCTCAATTCCTTTGTGTTGAAAACCAAGGAGCTGCCTTTTGTATTGACCAAGTCGCCTCCAAGAAACTCACGCTTGAGAGAGAGAGAGAGAGAGAGGAGAGACTACTGCCTTAGTACTATTCGTAAGTTGAATTCTGTTTTCTTGCTCGTCTACGTAGATAGTGTTGGAAGTTTTCGTCTCCATCTCTCTTATAGTCACATGCTCAATGCTCTAGGATTGTCAGTTCAATGAAGTGCTCGCTATCTCTCTGTAGTGGCCAAAGACTAAGTCTTCTTCTTCATCAGCCAAGAACCGTCTCTCTACTTTTGTTGTGATGTTCATCAGTCCAATTGACTGTCTCTGTGATGTTCCAATTGCTTCTCTGTTTCTTTCCATATCTATGGATGGAGACTGCACTCCTGAGTACTCTTTGAATGGCACAATTTTTGGATGCACCTGAATCAATAAGCAATACTTGTGTCATTCAACAAGCTTTACATACATTCCATTTCACTGCAGTGCTTGACATTCTCTTCTAGAACTCCCTCCTAAGTTTGTTCATTCAATCTGGTTGTCATTGTTGCCAGCAATTGTGTGTTTTTATTAATTCTTGTAGTTGTGAATTTGGACAATGCTTGAAAGCTGAAGGTTGGAAACCCACTCACCCCCTTCTTCAATGAATGTGTGATCTCAGGAGACGAAGTGTGGTTGCCTTTGTTGAACAAAAGGCACCATCAGGGTGGTTGGAAGTTTCTTACACAAAATTTGTATGTCTCTTGCGTAATTCGAATGGTTGATGATGACTCTTCTACTGTGAACCAGGCCTTGCATCCGGATTTATTGTTACTTGCATAAAATGACCCTCACTTGATTTCTCTTCTCTTTCCAATCTTGTTATATTGTAGGTTTTCCTTTGCACCTGTAGACGTGTGTTTCTCTTTCACTATTTCTATACTTGTGCAATGCAGCCCCATGGTCATCTATCTTCCCTGAGTGCTGCTGAAATGACACTTTTTGGGTTGTTTGCCCATAGTGTCATCCTCCCTCATGCAGTCTCCTACTTTTGTGTGCTGTTCAGTGTTACTGGTTATGACAGCATGACAGCCACAGACTGCACCAACAGCAGCAGCAGGGAATGATGGAGCTGCATTGTACATGACACCAGCAGAACTTCCAGCTATACACCATGAGTCCCCCAAGACGAAGGGGGAAGCAAGGCCCCTGTGGTCATTGTGGAATTGAAAGTGAGTTTTGTCTTTCTCTGTGTCTCTGTTTCTGTCTGTCTGTTGACTGTGGTCGTAAGGGCTACCGCCACAAGCAGTCTTATGTATACAGTCTCTATTGACTCTCTGAGCCATAAACTGGATGTTAATCAGTTCAGTGGTCAAGAGTCTCCCTCACACTATGCTTCCCACTTATATGTGCAACCTTCTTCATGTGTTCCTTGTAGAGTTCCTGTAAGAAGTGTGTGTGTGTGTGCGTTTCTGTTTCTACAGCAACTCCCTTGTGGCGAAATGGACCTCCAGAGAAACCAGTCCTCTGTAATGCATGTGGATCCAGATGGCGCACCAAGGGTACACTTCTGAACTACATGCCAATGCACTCTGGTGGCTTTGGAGGTGCTGGGAGCAAAGAAGGTGTGGCACGAAGAAAGAAGGGTAGTCACAAACGGTCTTCTGATCCAGCCTGCTCCCACAAGCGCAAGGAGCCATCTGGACGGCATGTGGAGGTCAGAACTCCAGCTTCACTACACCCTCTCTTGCTCAAGGATGCAGAGGAGGAGCTCAAGACAACATCAAGCTTGGAGTCAGGAGTGTTTGGGCCAGATAGTGATGCTTTGTCCAGAAGTTCTCCAGTTCAGAGTGATTCTTCTGCAGGTTGGCTTTTGTCTCCTCCTCAACCAACCAACCAAGATCACTTCCTCTTTCATTGAATCTTCATGTTCAAACTAATGATTTGGTTTTACTTTTGCCTTACAGGTCTTGGATGGGAAGGGCCTATCCCTTCTAGGAAGCGCACTCCCATGGTCCGGGGTTGCACTTCTCTTGAAAAACTCATCAGCCATTTCCAAGAGCTCATGAATGAGTCTCCACCTCAAAGCTGCCCCACTGCTACAAGCTCTGAGTCAGCAGAAGAATTGCTGGTGGAAGGCACTCCCTCAATAATGACTGTGGAGAAAGGAGTGGACATTGAATTCATACAGCGAAACCCCATGCCACTGTTGCAGGAGCCTGCTGTTGAGGTTATGTCGTTCTTGATGGGAAGTGCAGGAAATGTGGAGGCCGTGCAGGGTATGGATGCAAGATTTAGCAATGGGGTGGTGGTGGAGCCTCTGAATGAGGCACCAATCTTTCCAGCTCAAGGAAAGGAAAAGCCTTGTCACTTTTTGAAGGAGATGGAGGACATGGGCTACTTGCAATCTGACCATCGTTTGGTTCCCAATAAGGCACTCTTGTAAGTATCAAAGCTTATGGGATGCCTGGTATGTCCAATCAATTTCGATGTGCATCTTTCTCTTTGCACTCCTGTGCATTGAGATTTTTCAACATCTGTGAGGTTCAGTCCCTGGGACATATACTTCATGCCACATATAGTCCATATGTGCAACACATAGTGTGTGAAACCACTGTTAATCATCCTAAAAGATCAAAGTTGTGCGCAGAGAGAATCTCCCTTGCAACAAGCAGGATGTTCTCCAAGGCTGCCAGTCTCCACTTGTCTTTCTGGAGATGAAGGTAAAACTATTGCTTCCAGCTTCAGGATTATTTTCTTAAGCCTTATAATGAACCCTGGAGGCCTTCCCTGTTCTTCTTCAGGATATAGCAGTGACCCCCAGACTCTTTTTGTACAGGAGATTCTCAATTTTGACACTTACACAGGTCTTCTCACAGACCAAGAGCAATGTCAGTTGGCAAGGCTTGTATCACCTGGGGACATCAACAGGATTCCCGAAAGGTGAAGTTTCACTTTCAGGGTTTATGGTTATCTCAACTGCTGTTTGTGACTTGTTTCCTCTCTGTGAGCCTCCATCATCTGTGCATACCAATGTGGAATTCCTGAGTTTTATTTTAGCCACTTGAAAGACAGTGATTTTCTAATTGAGGGATGTCAGGTGTGTCTTATGAATGTTTGGCCTGTTTCCTATTTCTTCTCATTTTTCATGGCACAGTCCTTACATAGTGTATTGCATGGGTTCATTTTAAGGAGCATACCTGTCCTAGTCTGCTGCTAGTCTAGTGTGGTGAGATAGCAAGTTGATAAGCTTGTCTCTATTTTGCAGCCTGAAGGAGATGTTCAACAGTGGGCAGTTTGAAGGGGCCCTAGTCAACTTCCAGCAGCTTTTATCAGAAGGAATGTTTGACTCATTAGAACCAGGAATGGATGCTGCTGTCCTTGAGCATTTACAGCAGCTGCTCACTGCCTCAGATCTCAACAGCTCAGGCTGGATGGAAAGATTGTCTCAACTTCAAATTTATAATAAGCATTGGGGTGGACCCTCTGATCTCTCCAAGGTACATACTTTGATTCACACCTATGTCCAAAACAGTTGTAACTTCAAGGGAAACTAAGCACAAAGTCAGTATTATGTCAATATCTACACATGGAGTCTCCTTGCTTCTGAAATGGCATCAATTTTCAAATTTTTAATGTGTTGAGCTGTGTTGGCACAATGCTAATGAATTCCTCACCTGTGCAGAACAAAGAATTGATCAAGGACAAGATGAATGGATGTAGAGTGCCACTGATAGTTGGGTCTGGAAGCATCAAGAACTCTCTAGGCAAGTTACCTGCTCAATTTGGGGCAAGCTTTGGGGAAGTCATATGTGCAGGAACTTATAAGCAAAACAAATGTGGAAGCAATTATTTGCCCTACTGTGGACTTTCACCTCTGAAATTCACACATAGCTTGAAGTTGGGAACAGCTGATATAGGAAGGTCCTCAAATGATGGAGTGATTGCAATTGAAGTGGGGGAAACATGCTTTGCAGACAATGCTGTATCCATGGATGATCTTCCAGACCTCCAAGTTTCTGGATCAGATGGTATGGAGCCAGATTTGCTGTTTGATCTGTCATCCAACATCTTATCATTTCATGAAGCTGAGGTTCTCCAGCAACCAGCTTGGACCAAGAGTAAGGAAGAAAGCGAGTCCAATCAGGTTAGTTGTTTTCTGCAGTTTGACTGGCCAGTGTTTTTTTTGTGAGTTCCATTTCAGTCATTGGTGATACATTTTCATGTCATATTTTGCCCATGTTGATATAGACAATCTATGATTGGACACAGTGCTGCTTTTATGAGTCTTGAATAGTAAAGTGAACAATCAGAGAGAATAGTTGTGGACTTTACAAAGTGTTTGCAATTTTCATGCAGATTGAAAGTGGAGGTCTAATCATGAGCAACATATGGCACATGGACAATAGCCTTTCTGAGCTATTTTGGAATCCACTATGTGGCAGTCCTGGAAATGGCCTGCCCAATGGAGCTGTACTAAATCCAGGACAAATGCTCATATGAAAGCAGCAACCCTCTTAAGACGGTACTGTAAAATCCAAAAAGGAGAACACCTCCCTTCCTTCCATCTGCTTTCTATTGCATGCCCTCTGGTGATGCTGATTCTTAGGTTTGAGATGATCTGTGGTTTCACCCTTGAAGCCCCTATGGAAGAGGGCAAATATAGTTTAAGCACTTCAATTTTTCCATCAAAAGAGTGTACAATAGCTGCTACCAGATTTGAATCCTGTGTGACTATTGGTCACTGGATTGCCAATTGGGTTTGCAGTGGCCTGTGACAGTTTGAGCTAAGCTCCTTCAGCATCACCAAATACTTTTGTACTGTAATAAGAGAAATGTTCTGCCTTCACTTGCTGTCATAGAAACACATCCTTCTTTGATTGCTGATTCATTGACTTGACAATCTGTTTGACTTAAAACTCTACTGCAGTAGATGAACCCAGAAAGGCAGAGCACTCTGAAGAATTGAAACAAGTCAATTGGTGAAAGACACAAGAATGCTGGCAATCTTTGGCAGTAAATAATTTGAGTTCAAATCTTTTTTCCCAATAGTCATCATGTTCTTCATATGGTTTTCATCAAGGAAATCATTTGAGGAAGAAGATTGCTGGTGAGATGCTTTCCCAGCCAAGTACTTCAAATGGCTTTCATTTGAGGAAATCATCCAGGGTAAAAGATGGCTATGGGACGCTATCCTACGCAACATGACCCCACTTCCTTGACTTGTCTAATGGAGGAAAGGAAGTGGCACCAAGTTTCCCCAATGAAAATGGGAAGTTGGTGCCATGTTTTCCTTGACAAGTTTGGCTACACTTTTCCAACAAAGGCATCTATTTCCCAATGAATGTGTATATATATTCATGAACAATTTTGTGTGAAATCAAATCATTTCATCAACCTTCCCCATTTGCATTTTAATCCCCCAGTGCCCCGTTCACGTTGCACTCTAAATGTTGTGTGCATGGTGTTATATGCTTGTATTGCATCATTATTTGCATTAGGGCCTAGCTTGTTGCACAAACCAAGCTTTCACATGTAAAACATTTCTTTCCTCGCGTAACTTGAATCCCCCAACAAGCACTCAATGTATTCATCCTCATGCACACACGAAAAACTAATGTTGGTTTCTTTGTAGCTTTAAAGCATGCAAGATAATCACATCACAATAAAAACCCAAGTAGCCTACATCCAACTAAATGAAAAGGCTTAGATGATTAATAACCACCATGTTGTTCATTGAATAAATCTTCTTGTGCCCATTAAACTAAGTCTTGTGAATGTTGTTTTGCTAGGGCATGCAAATGATGATGAATGTGCCATCAATGAAGTCAATGCAATCAAGAATTGAATATTTAGATCAATAGTGTCAATTTCTCCTAGACAATTGATCATTAAATTCATCTCCAATTATCTCATTAATGCATGAAGCAATGAAGATGGTATCATTGTATTATACATTCTTGGACTAATTCCACATGAATGGGTCATGGTAACATTATTATGTTTCATGTACAAAATAAAGTTTAAAATATGTTATCCAAACATCAAGTCACATGGGTACCCAAAAACATTGTGAACCTCACATGTGCAATTATTTTTAATTGAATATTTTTTTGAAATTTTGTGAATTTGTACTATAAATTTTGTAATTAAATCTTTTTGGAAAAAAAAATTGTAATTCATGTGTGAGCTACAATGGTGGGGACCATAAGAGCTACTCACTCCTCAAATTCCCCAAAGGTGTGAGATTGGTGAGAGTTTTAAATAAACTTGGTGTGGTGGGCATTGTGGCCTACACCCTCTTCAAAATCATTGGCATTGAAGAACTCCAAAAAATTTATAACACTAAATACGGTCTACAAAAGTCATCTTGTTCACCCTATCCATCTCTTCAACATTATTAGAAAAGTAGAAAAACTAAATTGTTCATTTCAACCAAAAGACCTAAGTGAACCCCCAATTGAACCAAGAAACCCAACTAAATTCCCATTGAACCAAAAAACCCATCAATTAAATAATGAAGCCATGAGTTTCAAGTCTTTAGAATAACAATAAAAACGAAAAATGTGGGAAAAGTCCCATTTATAATATTTTTTCTTACACCACACCTTAAGAATTAAATCAATTCGGATTAAAATTGATGTAATTAAGTTAATGCCATGGTCTTTAGGGCTATGTTTTGGACATGGGACTGTGGGGTTTTGCACACAAATGTGACTTTGGGTTTTGGGGTTTGGGTGTGTGTGATGGAGTTTTAGGGTTATGGTGCACGAATGGGTTTTGGGGGAGGGCGATGGGTTTTAGGGTTTCGGCAAACAAATGGGGTTTTGCGGTTTGGGGGTGTGTGTGGTGGGTTTTAAGGTTGTGGAGGAATGAATGAACTTTTGGGGTTTTGGTGTGTATCAAAACACTAAAACCCTAACTTTAAGGTATATTGAATATCAAGGGTACAAACATTAAACCCTAGTATAATAAAAATGTAATCAAGACCCTAACCTTTTTAAAGTTGTTCAAATCTTAATGCTATAAAGTCTTAGTCAAAACTCTAACCTTAAAAAATCTAGGTTTCCAAAAGTTTAAATCCAAACCTTAACCTTAAAAATCTAACCTTTCAAAAACTCTAGGTCAAATCCTAATGTTTAAAAAGTTGTTCAAGTCATAATGTCAAAAAACCCTAATCCAAACCTTAACTTTTAAAGCAATTTAGATTTTCAAATTTTAATGTTTAACCTTAACCTTAAAAAAACCCAACAATATTTAGGTTTTCAAAAATCTAAGTGCAAACCCGAACCTTAAAAATGTTGTTAAAACCCTAGTGTGAAAAATCTATGTGTAACTAGTGTTCTTTTTAACATGTTTGTAAGTCTCATAAACTTTTTGAAATAAATAAATGTGTGTTGTGTTGGTATAACAATGTTTGTAATATAATCATTAAAATTTTGAAAAATTTGAAAGTAACCTATAAAATATATAATATCTCTTTAACATTTGAAAAAACTTGTGATTAATGTTTTTGTGATTGAAAAATGTTATCAGATCATGTAAAATCAATGTTTATCTTGTTTAACATTGTTTTAACAATATTTGACCAATCTTATGTCATCACATTCGCTTGTCAAGACCGTTTGAAAAGCATAATCAACTCTTTTATCTCATTTTTAGATTGTGACATTTTATTTTGTTACGTGAATATGTTTTATCATTGTAAGAATCATAAATTTATTTTTATAATCAGCCCTAGATTGACACATCATCTTATCAAGCAAACCTTCTACTTTGTAAGCAATCACCTTAAATGATAGATGTGACTCGTATTAGTGCGTGTGTATTCAAGCAAATTTTGCCAAGTGTGTCCTCATAACTAGACTCACCCATTGATAGCATACTTGACAAAATCTACATCAATTGGTTTGGATGTGTTAGGGTTTTTTCCTTGGTTGATGTTTGAATCCAAACTTGGCTACCACCTCGTCATGGGGCCTTTATTTTGAGGAATGCCATCCTAGGGCTTTATCATACATGTTCACAAGTTCAAGGAACAAGGTAATCTAATCCTATTGCCTTTCAAAATCAGTTTGTTTCACTACTATACTTTATCACTTTGGGTACAACAATACTATCTTTTTTTAAGAGCTAAGAGTCAAACTTATTTGATCAGAAACAAAATAGCCATATCCATCAAAGTAATGCATTGAGAGAAATCTTCTTTGTGTTTGGAAAGCACTTTATATACATGAATTCCATCCTAGAAAAGTGATTTGAGTATGTTAAGTTCATAGTAGTTTAACCATATGCTTTATGCATTGGGTAAAGCCCAAGGGTAAGGGCATTACTTGAACAAGGAGTCACGTGAGTTCTTACTCAACAATTTTTATTTTCTATTTTTAAAAAATACTTGTACAAACCTTACTCTTCTTGTGCCTACGTGAGATTTAGGTATGTCTACTTATATAATATCCCTGGGTGGTCGTCCTTTAGGGGTCGAAGTGCAGTGACGGCTTTAGGTGACAAAACCAGTTTTGGTCCCCCTTTTGTTTTCTGTGTACTGGAGTTATCCAGAAAGTCACGCTGTCTTTTGGCCTGCTTCCACTCCCTATCCCCTTTTTCAGTGGTATCCGCAAAGAAGGGAAATTTCAATACATCTCAGTATGAAATGCTGAAACTCAGCATTTAATGCACAAGGTTCGAGAATGAAGCTTCCCTTAAATATGTGCGTCCCATCATTCGTCCCGTCGTGGCTAGAGAGAGAGAGGGAGAGAGAGAGAGTGTGTGTTCAAAGGACCACAACATTTCCTAAAAGAACCGGCGAAGAACCACTGGTTGGCTAGAACCGGTACATTTCTTGAAAACACCGGAAAATAATCAGCGGGTTCTTCGAACATTTTCGGAGAACAATGTTTATAGAACCGGAGAAAAACCATCGGTTCTTTTTAATTGGACTGCGATTTACGAAGTCAGATTTTTGGATCTTTGAGAACCGTCGGTCCAGGACCCTCATACCTGATACTTGCTCGCCGGTTCCTATAGGGGAGGATCTTGGTACATAGTTCTGGGCCTCAAAATAATGTCAAAGTCAAAGAACTGGCCAATGAAGTGGTAGTTCTTCCACGAAAACCATCACCTCGGCAAGGTTGTTGAAATGAAAGGAACCGACGGTTCTTTTGTTCCTGTTGGGTTCTCAAGAATAGGAACCGAAAGGTTAAAGAATTGGAGTTGAAAATGTGATGGAGGGGGGGGGGGGGGGGGGGGGGGGAATGGACGGGTTAGAGAACCGGAGTGGAAAATGCGAAGGATCGGGCGGGGGGCACTCGACGAGTTAAAGAACCGGAGTGAGAAATGCGAAGGACCGGACGAGGGGGTCGACAAGATAAAAAACTGGAGTGGAAAATGTGATGGACCGGCCGGGGGGGATTGACGGGTTAAAGAACCGGAGTGAAAAATACGAAGGACCAGGCGGGGGGTTCGATGAGTTAAAGAATCGAAGTGGGAAATGCGAAGGACCGGGCGGGGGGGTCGACAGGGTAAAGAGCCATAATGGGAAATGCGAAGGACCGGGCGAGGGGAGGGGACCAATGGTTGTTTGAAAAGAAAAGTTTTTTTTTAAAACCAAAAACATCAACCAAACATTGTTGAAATAACACACCTGTGCATTATGCACTGGGTTCACACTAGTCAAGTTCACGATAACACTAACCTTGTGCTTTATGTGTAAGATAAATCTCAATGGCAAGGGCATTACTTGAGTAATGACTCTAGTTCATACTCAAAATGGGCACTTGGCACATTTTGGGAATGTCTTGCTCCTTTGTGGCTTAACCCATTGTAAAATGTGCCAAGTGTTGGCACATTTTGGAAATGTTTGTGACCCCAACATGTGGCTTTACACTACAATTAAAAAGTTAAAATGTTAGGTGACACAACTATATAATTCTAAGTGCTTTAGAATCATAACTTACTTTTTGCGAAACAAATAAAAAGGTAGTTCACCAAGCACCTTGAAAGATATGGGTGACCAATTGAGTTTTGAAAATTGCAGACTTCTTATCATCATATTTCCTTTAGGTGGCGTCACCCATGTTGCACTAAGGTGCTGATCCAAGAAAAAGTCTAATACTCAGTCCTCTTCAAATGTTCCACTGCTTAAAATTTTCATTATATATATGATTAAATAATATAAGAGTAAGTGACCTAAACACCAAATTGGCACCAAATTATTATTATTGTTATTATTACTAATGGGGACACAAATGAACATTCCTTCATTCTCTGCAAAGAAAAGAAAAATGGCTTTTTCTATTTTTCAAAAATTGAACTTTCCACTAGATAATCATCTAACTTTTTGATATTTTATTAAATCTCAGTATGAAATCCTGAAACTCAGCATTTAATGCACAAGGTTGGAGAGTAATTATAGTAGTAGTAGTACAAGTAAGAGCAGTGCAAATATATGTGGAGGCGCTCAGGAAAAAGGAAAAGACACCGTGAAACTCAGTTTACCACCAAATTTGATGGAAAAACTAGTTTGGGTCCCAGTTATTTTGTTTTGTAAAATTTTCATTCCCAGTAGTTACACGTTTGATGCCCTATTATGCCGAAACTGGCTGTTCTCGCCCCTAGTCGAGTGACAGTACGAATAACTCTATTAGATTTGAACTTTTTGTGGATAGGTAAGGTACACACCTTAGAAATTGGGTCACCTAAGACATGGTCATTGGAACTTGATTGGGTGCAAATTTGTAAAAGGGTGTTTTTTTTAAATGTTTTGGCATTGGGTGGGTCAGTTGAAACTTGGAACTTCTTGTTAGAGGCACCTTGTGCCTACAAGAGAGGCCTCTAACACCTATTAGGTGAACATTTTAGTTCGTGTAAGAGGCCTCTTGTAGGCATAAGGTACCTCTTTGCACTTCTAATCAGGCTTAAGGGTAATTACTAATAATGGTCATGGGTAGGGGTCATTCCCAAAATGTGGGGTTAGGCTCAACTACCACCTTGCGTTAAGCCCCCTTATTAATTTCGGGATGCCTACTTCTCTTAGATCATACACATAAAGCATCGATATTTATTTTTTTTAATTTGTATTTTTAGGTCGCTCCCTAAAATCTATCTTTGCATCTATCTTGCTTGACTTTCTCTAAGAATTTGTATCTCAAAAAGAAAAATTCATTTTATTGAATTTTACAATTAATCATTTCAAAAGACAAAGAAACAAAATACCATTGCTTTACACAAAGGGAAAAGTCTCAATGAAAGACTTTCAAATTTTCGACATCTCTCGACTTATCGTACCACCAACCTTGAGAATCTCAAATACAAAAAGGCCCGCATAGTGGGACCTTCTCGGATACAAAAGGACCCCATAGTGAGACCTTCTCGAATACAAAAGGGCCCCATAGTGGGACCTTCTCTTATACGTACATAATGACATCAACGGATGTGCATAATGTATTTTTAGTCCCAATTGTCATCGAAGTCATGACGTGGTCTCCACGTCAGCATACTTACTCAATCTTAGCTGATGATGTCAGGATTTATAGCAGCGATAGCCAACCAGATGCCATCACAGTCAGCCAACCACGTGGCACCAAAATGGCAGCAGCAGCCTGCTTTTAAAAGTGTTAAAAGCAAAGTGCCAAATTAAAAATTAAAAAGTGCTAAAATCAAAGTGGTTTTCGAGATTTTTAATAGCCAAAACTCGAAAAAAAAAATTTAAGAAGAATTTCTCACATTTCTTTTACATGGTTCAAGTATGGTAGCCCATACTAGAGAAATATTTTTCTAAGAAATTTACTTTTCATATTTAGCTTGTAGCCAAATCTGGCTAAATCTTCGGTCTGGATCCTAGCCACTTGTGGCTACATCAAAGAAATTGACCAATAAATGTTTTTCTTTTCTGGCGATTGGAATTTTTTGATTAAAAAATTCGACGAAAATATCCCAATCCCGCAAGTTTCGCCGATCTGTCGGAATCACGTAGGTACCTAGGCTTCCTGTTCCGCCGCGCGGTCGGAAATACGTTCCTACCTACCTACCTTTCGTCGTGGCCCAAGTGCACAACCAGAAGCGTTGCGAAGGGAAAGGGGAAGAAGGGAAGGGGCCGTGTGTTGCTGTGACGAATGTGGAAGAAATTGCAACTCCTAGAGCACAAGAACAAAGTATCAGATCCGTAGCTGCCGTGAAGTTGGTGAAATTTGGCAAAAGATCGGCGTGGGAGATCAGAGGGGGAAAACATTTGAGATGGCCAGTTTACAACACCACTCAGCCGTCGGGCTTTCCGATGATGCCGGCCATAACCTGAAGTTGAATCAAGCCACGTTCTTCCGTTGTATAGAAGACGACAACGCTCACACGCTCCAGGCCATTCTCAGGAACCGTAAGGTTGACGTGAATGCTTACAATGATGAGGTAAGACGGAAATTTTTCATCAATTGTGTGTTTGTTTGTTTTGTCTCTGCTTATGTTGAGATCGAATGTTGTTGCGACCAGTCACTCGGAATTTTCCAGTTCTTAGAAACAGGCCCGCGCATCTTTCTACACGAATCGAGATTCTCTGCTTCGTTCTCTGGAAGCCAAGAAGATCTCGCTTTCTGTAAATAAATTGGAAGATCTTCTTTCTTTTATCGATTTTGTCGTGTACTTGTTGGATTTGCGATCTGTTCAAATATGCGCGTACAGATGATGCTTGGGGGGGCGAGTGTAATGAAGAGCCAATATCAGATACTGTTCCCTTCCGGGTGACGGCCATGCTAAAGAAATCTGAAACCTAAGGAAGTCACTGGAGAGTTTCTAAGTGAATCTTATGTTAGTATTTGTGGCCATCGTCTAAGAGAAAGGAGAGAGATTAACATCCAGCTGATGCTTGAGAAAGGCAAATGGACGACAACAACAGCAGGGCAGGAAGGCAGGGATTTGATGACAGAATTTGGAGTATTGCATGATCTTACTTACCTGAGGTTATTGTAGGTCTTTGCAAACTGTTGCCTGAGCCATGTTCTACGGAGAGAAAGACTTAATCAGCCTGGGTGAAATGGGAGGGAGGCCAGAGATTAACGGCAGTTCTGGATGCAGGGTGTGACAGCACTGCATTTGGCAGTGTACAGGTACGAGAACAGCCGAAGTTTGGAGATAACAAAGATATTGCTTGAGAATGGCGCTAATGTGTCCATTAAAGCAGCAGTTCCACCATCAGCACACAAGATCTCGATTGTCCGCAAGGACAAGAAGACACCTCATGGAGAGATTCTGTTGGAAACCAGGAAAATTACTCTTGGCCAAAAGACTGCACTGCTCCTAGCATTGGAGTTGAAATCATCTCTCTATCTCCGGGGTATTTGACAAACTCCTTTATTCCCTCCAGATGCATCCGGTTCCAATCTTTGAGCTTGCTGGAAACTATGACTTGCTAATTCAAATTTGAGCACATTCAGCTGGCTCCCTCAGGAAGTTAAGAGAACTGAATGGATCTCTGATGTGTGCAGTTATTGCAAGAACCTTAAGTTTATGATGATCTCTGCCCTATGGATTCATATGGGCTCATACTATTCAGATTATCTGGAGAATTTTAGGTTTTTGCTGCCGGCATTTTCAGGTAGGTGATTCTTATATTTGGTTTGCAATGTATAGTGCTGTAATGAATGGTTGAGCCTCTTACATTTGAGCAGGCTGGGAGTATCGGCATTGGGATGACATGCTCAAGCTGCTTGCTGGAGCAACCATCGATCACTACCATGAAAAGAAGGAATCTACCTCACCAAGACCACTTGCTGCTGTCCAGCAGAACTGGGCAAAGGTGTTTGAAAGTGGAAAGCACGAGTTGGTTGAAGTCTGGGCAGAGGGAAAAAGCATCACTGTGCTCAAGCTCCTCCTATCCGGGGCATCAAAGGTACATCTGATTCTTGTCCATGTATCCCTCTCAGTTTTCCAAGTCTATAATTGCAAATGGAGGATGACTCAGAAAAAATCTAAAAATACTATTGGCTCAAATTAAGAAGTGAGTTGCTTCGGTTTGGGCATATTTTGTACAGTTTTTGCCTTTGTTAGTTTTGACTGGAGAGTCTGCTCTGAGGTGTACATCTTCTTGGCAGCTGATTATAGTTGCATTTTGCATCTGACATTCATGTTTTAGTGGTGTCTTCTTGTCAAAGGTCTACACCTTCCAGTGCAGGTTTAGGCTCTTTTTAATGCATTATTGCAGAAGATACTATCAGTACAAAAATGTCTGGTTCATATCAACTAAGTGTCAGTTGGATCAGTTGACACATAGGTCCTGTTGTGTAAGCTAGATATCTGAGGATGTTAATTTTCATTATTTACAGGTCCTGAAGTTGAATCTTGAGAGTGCAGCAGCATCATATTCTACTCGATTAGATCTTAATGAAGCATCCTTCAATGTGGTGAAAGCTATGCTTGCCTTTCTCTACACTGGTGAGGTTGATCATCAGTTCATGGAGCAGAGGGGTCTCGATCTTCTACTTGCAGCTCACAAGGTAAGAATATATCACCTGTATGCAGATGTAGTAGCTCAGGGCAGCAGTATTTTGATATATTTTGTGAGTCACAAACCTTGACATCATTGGTTTGAGTGAGTTGGGCTATTGTGTTTCCAGAGCCCCATTCACTTTTGAGGGATGCCATACAAGATGTGAAGTGTTGATGCTGTAACATCCGTGGTTTTTGCAGTATGGCATAAAGAGCTTGATCTTACTTTGTGAGGACTCAATCCAGGCTACACAAGGTAATCCATATTCTAGCACCAATCCTTTTAATGGTTTTAAGTTGCTTATGTTTTGCTTGGAAGCCTGACGCAGTCTGCCTATGATCAAACATTCTTTCAGATAATTGGATAAAGCTATTGTCGGTGGCGTTGGAGTGCAACTCAGATAACCTGATATTGAAGTGTGCAAAGTCAATTAAGGGAGTAATGGACAAGCGACACGAATCTTCCCATGTTCTCAGGAAAAGCTTCTCAGATTTCCAAAACAGCCCGAACCAGCTATTTTCTTACTCGTAACCAAATTTCTTGGTTCAGCTGTTGCAACAACTATGACCTGTTTATTGCTATAGGTGTAATCAATGTTGCTAACGAGCAGAGCATTGAGCAGTCTCTATTCCATGGTTCATAGATCTCTGGCAACTATGGATCACGTGCAAAACCAGAGGTGAATGGAGTGTGCAGAATGAAAGGTATGCTGCTACTAATTAGCATGGTTTACTGTTGAGAGCCACAGATGTATAGTAAGGTTGCAGACTCTATAGCTGAGGTCTACCTCAAAAAACTCGGTTGAAACCACTGATATATATACCCTTGCACGTATATATATAATTCACTTTTCAGAAACATTTGAACTTAAAACAGCGAAAATTGTGTTGAATCTGTGGAAAATAAATTATGGATATGGAGTGATTCCTAAATTGCTTAAATTGGTTAACTAGGGTGGATCCCACTGCTCTTTCATTTTGTGAGGAAGAGGATGTACCTACCTCCCAACTAATTAATAGAAACAAGAATAGGTAATTTTTCATTGTAATAGTCACAACATGTACAATTTGAAGCAAGCTTGCCTTATTGTACATTTGTACTTGTACAACTGAGTTAAAAGAGGGTTATTTTTGGTCTATAGTTTCATTGGAATAATTTGATTTAGATTTTAGACAGAACAGAGTTCCATCATATCATCAGCCAGTGTAGGTTGGGTATCAGAACTTGGGTGAGAACCGGTCACTTGAAACCCTTTCACATTTAAAATAGTAATAATAATTTATACCTTATCAAGATATAAGTATTAATAGATAATATGGTCAAGGTATTAATCAGTAGTAGTAGTAGTAGGTTTAGTGGGTGTTAAGTAGGGTTTAGGAAAAAAAGTTGGGTTTAGTTGAAGGCAATGCAAAGGTCAACTTAGCAACATTGAATACATGGAATTCAATGCATTGTTGTTCATTAGAGTGAACGTGACAATGTAAAGAATGCCATGGATTTGGATTTTGAGATCCTTAACGAGGCCTTCTAGTTTTTTAATAAGCCATTCTTAGTAGAGTGAACAGGACAATGTAAAGAATGCCATGGATTTGGATTTTGACATCCTTAATGAGGCCTTCTAGTTTTTTAATAAGCCATTCTTAGTAGAGTGAACAGGACAATGTAAAGAATGCCATGGATTTGGATTTTGACATCCTTAATGAGGCCTTCTAGTTTTTTAATAAGCCATTCTTAGTGTATGTGGTGTTGGTTTAAGACTTGGGTAACCTTAACCACTTTCTAAGTTCCTCCATCATGATGTTAACTCTAGATCCTTCATCTAATAGGACATCCTCAACAATGTTTTTATGAACGTGAACATGTATCATAACGATGTATCCATAGCCATTGAGGTTAAGGTTTGATCCTAATGGAATTTCAGTCTTCCTTTGAACAAGATCAATTTTGAACAACTGACCCAAGGTAAGCATGTGTTTGCTATCCAATAATTGCTACCCTATTTTTTTCAAAAACTGAAAATTTTATTATAGCCTTGATTTTTGATACTACCAAATTAGGATTTTCAGTGGTAGTGCTAAAATTTTTTGAATCTAAGCGTTTCGATAAAATCTTGGATACTCATTCCATATTTTCATAGAATATGGAAGTTTTGGTGGAGGTTATTTGTGCTACATGCTTTGGATAGTTGTTTCAAACAATTGTGAAATTTCTCCTCCTACCATTTTGCAAGGCTCTTAATTTTTTTGAGGTTCATTTTCCTTGAATATCACACTTTTCGATTATTTGATCTTTTTCCCTAAACATTATATGGGTAATATCTTTATGTGGGTAGTCATAAATCTTACGATCCATTGACTTATAGATGAAACACAAATGTATGATAGAATCTAAATTTATTCCCATTTCCTTGGTTCCCCTTGTTACCAGAATTATTTCCAAGAATTATGTTAGACTCCGCTGAAACACCATTCATTAAAACCTTTTTAAACAAAACAAATGTATAATGTTACATCATTCCTTTCCCCATTAGCTTCAATGGCCTTGCAAAACACTCATACATGAATGTTGGGGTCCATCCCTAATGAATAAATTGGGTAGGGTAAGGTATATTGGTATGTCATTTCCTCCTAAAGGTCCATCATCACCACCACCATAAAGTCTATCGTTGTCATCAAAGGACCACCACCACCTCCAATCAACGATGGTTTTGTGTTTCATTTTACCAATATTCACCTTTTTGATAAAAATTTATTCATGGCAACCCAAAGGCATATTGTTATTATCAGAATGTTTTCTAGTGTTTGAAACTATTCCAACTTATGCAACCCCCAAAACTAGCTTGGGTGCTAAAACAAACATTTTGAGGCCAAATGGTACGAACAATCCCCATGCCAAGATAGGTTGGGCCAAAAAATGGTGGGTATGATCCAATAGAAGAAAACATATAATTTGAAAATCTTATCAAAAAATTTGGTAATCATGACAAAAATTAGGGGAACAACTAGTTCTTTACAAGCTGACTCTAGTACTATAAATGGGAAACTTAGTGGCTTGGCATTTGGAGTTAAATTTTGAACAAGAATTGGTGTTGTAAAAGAAGGTATATTTGACACAAATTGATAGAATGTTGATGATTAAAACCTAATTAGATTAGTGAAGGTAATTTTCTACCACATGACCGAAACCCAAACAAAAGTACATGTTCAAATTGAATGAGGAGAAATAACTAACATTAAAAACAAGTGCTACCAAAATTTCTTATTATAATTTGTCCTCATTTGAACACTAGTACAAAAATGGGGTATTGTTCACTAGCTTAAATTACTATGTGACCCTATGACCCTAAAGATGAAATAGGTTCACTACACTTATTGATTTCACTCTAGTTAAAACTATTTCATAATAGGGTCACCATGTAAACATCATATTTCACTATTAGTTGACATAATTTAATATTATACTTTCAATGTGATAAATAGGTTTATTTTTATGTTTTTATTTTAAATATTTTAAATTATTTTATCCTATGTTATTTTAGGCTACCCTAGTTATTATAAGTTACACCTTAAAGTTATTAAAAACTATTATAGGTTATTAAATCTTGAGGTATCTTAACTTATTATAGGTTTTTTATTTTAAGTTATTTCAAGTTAAACTATTTAATTAACCTTAGGCTATATCTTAAGTTATTCAAGGCCATTTTATTTTATGTTATTATAAGTCATTTTGTCCTAAGATATAATAACTTAAAATAACATGAAATAAAATATAATAACTTATAAAATGAAATAACATATAATAATTTAAGGTGGAATAACCTATGATAAAATAATCTTAAATAACCAATAATAACCTCAATAAAATTATTGGTTATTCGATGTTATTTTACTATTGGTTATTATTGGTTATTTTATCATAGGTTATTGTTGACTATTATATCATAAGTTAATCTAAGTTATTTTGGTTATTTTACATAGTTTATAATGGGCTAAAATGATCCCAAAATTTAAGTTGTTATTGTTGATTATTTTAGTTTAAAATAAGTAATATTAAAATATCCTAAAATAACCACTAATAACCAACAATTCATGATGAAATAGCCAAGAATAGCCAATGGTAAAATCATTTTTAAAAACCAACAATAGCATATGATATAATAACCAACAATAGCCAATGGTAAAATGACGTAGAATATCAAAAAAAATCCAACGATAAAATAATTTTAAATAGTCAACAATAACCATTGGTAACATAACTTAGAACAACCAACAATAGTCAATGGTAAACAACCTATAATAGCCAAAATAACTTATGATTGAATAGCCAACAATAGCCAATGGTAAAATAACCTATAATAGATAATAATAGTTTATGGTAAAATAATTTGGAATAATCAACAATAGCTTGTGATAAAATAATCAAAAATAGCCTATGGTAATATAACCTATAATAGTTAACAATAGCATATGGTAAAATAATGTAGAATAACCAATAATGGCCTATTAAAAAATAACATAGAACAATTTATGATTAAATTGCCAAGAATATCCTAGGGTAAAAATGAATGTGCATAATAATATGTGATGACAAAAAAAGTTGATGAACAAAATGTTTAGATGGGCTAGGTTCCTAATTTAGGTTAAGTAGCCTAGTGAAGGTTCTTAGGTACTTAACTTAGGCTTGTAATTAATTATTAATGAATTTGATTAACTATTAACGAATCTAATGAATTATTAGTGAATTCACATGTTTATAACAATTCATCCTTGTTTACTAAAGGGTTGCCCATTTTCACCATGATAAATTTGTCCAATTTCACTTTAAATTTACTAAAACACAAAATGAACTTAAACGCATATTGGTGTAATGGAATATTAATCAATGAGGGTTATAGATTTCATCCATCATTAGAAAAATCATTTTCTTAAAGTTGACATAGTTCTTCCAATTGCCTTTAAAGTCAAACAATTCACTTTCTTTACCATGTAAATTGGGCACAATGGTCTCATGGTACCCAAAAGCTTGATTTGTAGGGTCCCAAATTGATTCCCGCAAAGTATTTGGTTTAATCATAATATGTCACAATTTTAGTGGATTTTTTCTTATAGGTTTCCAATTTGTTTTTGGTAATGTCCTCCAAATCGTTGTTTCCTTACTGTGAAAGGTTATAGCTTCCTCAACATCAATCTTCAATAATTCAACTCCCTTCAAGCTTCCAAATGCCCTATTTTAACACTTTCTTGCAAAACTTGATCAATTTTTTCCTTCATGTTTTTTGTCAATATTGTTAGCATACAACGACCAAAATAATTACAAACTATTTTTATTTTTATTTCAAAATTAAACAACACAAACATAAACCATGTGAACAAAAATACACATTATTTTAGTAAAAAAAATAGTTGTAGTCAAGATTTTTAAAAAAGGAAAAATAACGAACAAAAAATGTTAATTCAATATACACAATATGGTCACCAAATGTTAATGCCACCTAGTGAACTACTAGATTTGGTTATGAAAAGATGTAGGAACAAAAGATAAAACATAGTTTTGCAACATAGGTAAACAAATAGCATAAGTATTTTCCTATCAAATTAATAGAAAAGAAAAAAATAAACATTCAACATTAAAAAATTTTAAGCAAATACAAGTTCAAAGACCTTACAATGAAAAAAATACTTCCAACAATAATTGGAAAAAATAACTTAAAAAATATCAAAGCACACAAGAATTTCATAAATTTAAATTAAAACACACTTGTTTTACATTCAAAAATTGAATGCCATAAATACCTTAAAGAAAACCATAACAAAACAATGGAATAGCTAGTTAACATATCCCCAAAAAATTTGTTTTGAAAATAAACATACAAATCTAGTAAGGAAATTCAGTATAAAAATTCAAATGCTACAAAATCTAGTTAATTATGAAATTCGATAAAATAATTTTAATATAAAATTCGGTTTAAAAAATCCATTAAATTTTCTACCTTCAACATAGGTATAGGCCTAACATAGGTACCTAGGTCTAGCCTTAGTTTAAGTCTAAATTAAATGGCCTATGTTTAAGCCTAGCCTAGGTTGCTAGGTTTAAACCTAACCTATGCTTAGGCTAGGTGGCTAATGTTCAAACACTGCATGGCCTAGCCTATGGATGTGGATGTGCCACATGTCATTCAAATATTTGTTGACCCCAAATTTTGTGAACGTGCCACATATACATCATTTAACTATTTGTTCACCCCGAACTTTGCTAATGTGCCATGTGTCAACATTATGTATGTGCTAGGTGTCACCAAACCACTAGCTAGATATTAACTTACATACTTGAACCTAGTCAAAATTGCAATTGAATTTTTAACTAACTCGTGCCTAATTATTGAATGAAGTTCATTCACTAGTCAAAAGCAATTGAAAACAATTCTTGACTATAGTGGTATGCAATTTACGACTAAAATGGTAAGTAGTGGTTATTGTTATAGTATTGACATGTAGCTGATATTTTTAACTAGAAGGTCATTCGACTTATACTTATCAATTTTTTTGGTTTGTAGTTGAAAAAAACGTTTCCTAATTGCAAATGGGGGGGGTTTTTAACTAGTGACCAAATTAGAGATCTTTAATGTTGATGTCAAAATGCCAAGTGTTGTGCATGAGATGTTAATAGAACAAATGATCTTGGAACTAAATAAATGAAAATGGTGTAAAGTTTAAGTGGAAATTGGCAATTTTATTCTTTTAATTCTTGACTTTGTTGTTTATTTGAACTTGTGTAGGCTAGTGTTATGCCCATTCAACATTATCTTCTTTAATACAAAAAACACGTTTGTTAGGTTGAATGTTAAAAAATAAACAAGCATGTGCAATGGTTAATTTTGAAGTCTTATTACTACATAAAATGTTGCCAATTATATGGGACTATACTAATTTTTGACATGCTTTCCGTTTTCACATCCTAATTAGTTGAGTGGTTTGTTCGGTTATGGATTATGGAAACTAACAACCTTGCCAACTAGGTAGTGACACATGTTCATTGGTTTGAAAGAAAATGGCATCAAAAGTTATATATAATTGATGATGTTACAAAGCAATTTGAGAATGACGAATCTTGTTGACCCATTAATATTAACCTTATTATCCCCCTTTCGAATGTTTTGCACATTTTTTCAAAATTTTGTTGAAGTCTCAAAGTTGCAAATATGCCATAGAAAAATAAGTTCATTCATGTTTAAGCAATTGTCTTAAATTAATTATTTATTTTCCAATGCAATAAATAATATATTTTATGCATTTTATGTTAGAGGTTGGAGTATTGTTTCAATATTCCAAAGGAAACATGGGAATGCAAAGCTTGATTATGCAAATTCCATTACTATTGTAAGCAATTAATTATCTTTTGATATACAAAGTGACATCAATTATATGTCTAGATGTATCAATATGCAATAAATCAAAAGCTAATACCACACCTTTAGGTAGAAATAAAATCATTTGGGAATTTTTTTTTGTTAAACAACAAAAAACCCGTAGTGTTGCAAGAGTTTGAGATTTGAATTTGATTGGAGATTTTCTTAATTTCTACCATTTTAAAGTGGATAAAAATTAGAATTTCTACTTCCATA
This sequence comes from Sphagnum tenellum, assembly GCA_963921925.1. Classification (NCBI taxonomy): domain Eukaryota; kingdom Viridiplantae; phylum Streptophyta; class Sphagnopsida; order Sphagnales; family Sphagnaceae; genus Sphagnum; species Sphagnum tenellum. Next base: position 7,694,474 of record OY998142.1, read on the forward strand.
CACATGCAAATCAAGAAGCATGACATAAGAATAAAAACTTGTCTTCTTGATGTATGTAGCTAAATATGAACACCTAAGGGTTATAACATTAATTGCTAGAATTGCTCCTTCAACAACCTTTCAAATCGATTCTAAAATCTAAGTACTTGCTTAACAATGGACCATGAAGGGGTGGATCTTATACAGTATGTGCAAAACATGCTTGAAAATAAAGTCCTTTTGAAAAATATTGCAATAACTCTTAGATTTGAAGATCCACAAAAGTTGAAAAGGTTTATGACAAAAAGTAATGGGCAAGAATTTTAATGTATATGATCACACAAATGTTGAGGAATTGTTTTATTATCATACAAGACATGCTTCTAATGCACCAAAATGGTGTAAATTGGACATTAGGCAAGTGAAGGCTACATTTCAAGGTGCCATTTGTGCATACCCACTTGTCAAGTGGTTGTAGCCTTGAAGATCATTTTAGGTTTTCATTATGAACCCAAGAAATGAACAAGGCACTTGCGATGAATGCAATACCATCTCACGCAACCTATGGCTCTATGGCATATTGATTGTGAATTTTTATCATTGTGGATTTTGCATTCTGAATGAAGTTCTTATAAAAGATGATGTTGGTATGTCATAATATTTTAATGTTGCTTAGGGTGTAACCTATGACAAGTTGTTGATGTATGGGTTTCAAGTCGATGCAAGAATTAATGGTGCATCCCATTATTTATTATGGGGAAAAGTTGTTTCTTGACAAAATAAAGAAACAATGTTTTATGGTTAAAGTGTTATGGATAGGTTCGGGCTTCTAGTTAAAATATGTTCTAATTTTGTTAAAGAACATGTGCCCATCAAGGACCACATTGAAGTTGTGTGAGTAGGAACCAAAAATCCATATTTGACTAGGTGCTCAACCAAAAATCAAGTAAATGAATTAGTGATGGATAATATTTTTGGTGTGACATCAAACCTTTTTTTTATTAAACGTTATTATCCACTTGTTTGTTTGACTTTTTTTATGTTCATATTGTGAATAGCTCTAATGAATATTGTAGCAAATGGAATCCATGTTTAACATCTTCGTGAACTTCTAAACATCATGTCATTATGATTAAAAACCCCTATTTTTAATAATGTTACTAGCGCATAAAACATTAGTGGTGGCATTTATGGGAGAGGGTGATGTTATTCTTTAAAAGTTGTTTCAAAGTAATGGAAGATGCAAGAATTATGGACATTGATGATCGTTGTTCAATGATTGGGAAGGACCATCAATTCAAGATTATTCACTGAGTAGGAAACAAACACTTGACCCATATCAACATAAATCATTTATGATTATGTTTTTACCTATTTTGCAACATGTTGTAGATGAATACATTAAAGTCTACAATACACATTAGGTTCAACAAATAAATGAAAATGGTTGTTTTAGGGGAGGTCATGTTGTAGCCAAAAAGAGAGGGTCCCATGAAAACAGACAGTGCATACACTATCTGTTGTGGACCCTGGCGTCCATGTTCTACAGATCGATCTCACACCTATTGACAGCTCAACATCTCGAAAGCTCAAACAGGTTCTCAGCTCTCCCTGATCCTCAACGATTCAAAGATCGACAGACACAACAATTCAATGATCCAACAACACACGCTCCCTGTCATACATTTCCACATTGATGCAATTGAAAAAGAGATTCCTCATTCTTATTCACAGATTATGTACATCTCTGAAAGCAGAAACAATTGCCTTCTCTTGCAAGTTTACAACAGAAGGATCGGACAGTTCCCAAAGTTCTTGCTTCCTCTCCGCTTCTCTCGTCAATTCCTCTCTTTCAATTTCTGCAACAGGAGCTCAACTATCCATCAGACGCAGCGGAAAATCTCAAGCATAACTAAGCCCTTCTACACAGAACTCCTAACTCCTCTCTTCTGCCTCTGTACTATGCGCTACCAATCTCCCAAAAAATTGTCCTTATCTTTTCTTCCTGCTTCCTCTTCTCGAGTCTTTGTTAGTTTTCTCCAGAAGCTTCTCCCATCCTCCAATATCGCCTCCTTCATGCTCCAAACCGCCTTACTCCATAATTGCATTGCTGTCTTCAGTCATAATTTGGAGCCGCCATTCAAGCTCCATACTTATTCAGTGCAGCCGTCATGCAAGTTCTTCAGCATAACTCCTCTCCCTCATCCAGCAAAGTTTCCCATGCAGAAGTAATGCAAAAGCAGTCGTTATGGAAACCAACGGCTTAATTAACAAACGACCTAGTTTCCCTGATCAGTGGCATCCAGAAGTTTGATGTAACCTAATTTAGGGTTACAATGTTCCTTCTAGGTGTTTCAAAAATATGAATGCCAACATGAGCAAATATATTATGTACATAAGGTTTTAATGAATAATTATTTCCCTCTTCTTTCTTTTCAAATTCTCATGTAGTCAATTTGATATGTATGCATGTTGTATAATTTACCTCATTATATTCACTTATTGAATATTTGCCTATTATCAAATGTATTAATTACATAATTATTTCATGTTTTGCAAGTGGTAAAGTCAACTTGAAAACCAACATGGTAATGAAACCTCCAATATTGCTACACAAGATGGGGGTCTTCTAGGGATTCGAAAACGGTGACCTTGTAAAAACATGAATGACTCACATTATTGCATCAAATTTCATGAGTTGTCAATAAACATAGTTTTGTGAGGGATAGGGCCTATAACATTGGAAAAGTTGGAAAGGATGGAGTACAACAAATTTTATACATTATTATTTTAATGGTTATTGTCATATTGCAACTACAACACACATGTATTTGGTTAATATTGACATTGGGGAGGTGTGTGTTCCAAGCTGTACGCAGACAAATTGTTGATGGTTCAAATACAAATTTGTTTTTGTTAAAACTAGTTGTCTTCAACACAAATTAAGACATATCGATAACTTTTCCCAAGTGGTATTCTTTAAAAAACATCCATCTTTAATTTTGTCTATGTGCAGGTGGAGAGTAGTTCAAGACGTGAGGAGTAAACTAGATTTAATCCTATTTATGTATATGTCCAAGTTTTAATTAATTGAATATTTAGAATTAAGAAGCATTTATTTGTTGAAGATGACATATGAAGCATCAAGTGTGAGATTGAATTGAAAAGAAGGATGTTAATCTACCAAATATTCCCTTACACTTTCCTAATGCACAAAAAACTTACAATGAAAGGGTGTTTGAAACTTACCAAACACACATAAATGATTATTTAATATGTCAAATGCAAGTGTTAATTCTCTATGTTTTCTTGTACTTAGGGTGTCATTTTGAAATGTCCACAATAATCTTATGTGTGAAATGAAGGTAATTGTTAATTTGCAACTTGTAAACATTGGACATATCATGTTTGTGGAGAACTGGATCCAAATTTGAATAATCAAAATACTTGAAAAAACTTAATTTAACAAAGCAATGAATTAGACCTTAAAAATTAAGGCATCAAACATTGTTGAATATGGAATTTAATAATTAATGTAATTTGTATCCAAACTTTGTTCATGGTGAAAGCAATAGATAATAGTTTTCTATAGTTAAACCTTTTGCTTACTTTCATGTCTTGCATTTTTTTTTATGGATGTGGTTACTATGTGATTTATTTGCTAAGGTGAAATTTTGTTTGATCTTTTTTAGGCCTTGTGTATGTTGAGGATCTACAACCATTTAGATCACAGTAGATAAACATATTTTTTGTTATCATATGTAGATCTATGTTTATTGTCATAATTTTCCATTGAGAGGGTAACTTATGTGACTTTTTTGTTTTATGTAATTACAACATAGTAGGGCTTTTGTGGTGTTTTTGATTGACTATAAGGTTGCTTGCATCACAAATTTAACATGTTTCATACATTCATAGAAATATTGCATGAATTTCATAAATATGAATGATATTTGTATGTATTCAATATTTTAAATACTCAAATGGATGAAACATTGTTTTCGAATGACATACATAAATGGTCATGCTTAATACACAAAAATCACATAATTTTATGCAAAATTACATCATAATAATTACGCAAATTTAATTAAAATGTAAGTCATATGTATTTCACATCAAAACATCATAAATAGAAAAGGCACATCATTTATATAAAAATAACATATATATTTTCATGCCAATTTTACATTTTAAAACCCATAAATTTTGCACAAATATATTGTTTTATAATTTTCACATAGATTCTATTGAAATTTCATGATATTAAAAGTTTCTGATGTGTTGTCTATTATAGTATTACACAATTTGCTTGCATTGATGTAAATGAAGTTGAAAAATGGATATATCCTTTCCAACATGCAAAGGAAAAAGTAATTTGGTAGCCTTTGCTTTCTTAGTTGATTTATTAGAATTACAATACATTCTTTTGGCTAATCTTTTCACTCATTTTGTAATTATTAAACTACACAAAATTCATAATCCCAAAGAAATCAAATACCATGCGTATGGTTTTTATAAATATGCCATGTCCATGTATCTAGATCTTATATGATATCTTAAATAAACATAAATTTTTTACATTAAATGAATTAAAATATAAAATAAATGCCACATAATTTGAAACAATTATAATTATTTTGAATGTCCCATATAGTTTTGAAACAATTTGAAATTTAAAATTGTGAATGTTTTTTTACTGTGTTTAATATGTTATTATCATCTCTTTTTTTTACCATCAACTTACTTTTGTTATGCGAGTCTTTTGAAAATCCTTTGTAAAAATGTCTTTTTTTAATCACAAAAATTTTAATTTTCAAACGTATTTGATTAAACCAATTTAACCTAAAATTGATCAAATGGATTGTTAATTTGAGTCTTTTGGTAATCATATGTGTTAAAAAAAAAAGTGCCATAATTACCATGGTTTCAAATGAAAAAAAAAAAAAAAAAAAACCTTTATTTTTTATAATAATATTGACATTTGTTACCTTTTTTTGGTTCCTTTGAATGTGTTTCGACTCAAATGTCTTACACTCTTAAAGAAAATGGCATGAAATTTAACACAAATGTCTCACAACCCCAAGATAAATGTCATGCACCCTTAAAAAAAACAAGTTTTGAACTTTAAGCCAATTGTCTCACAAGTTAAAGATGGATGTCCTACACCTTCAAAACAAATGTTTTGCACCTTTAAGACATGTTCCAGACCTTTAAGACAATGACCTTGGGTCAAATTGTAAAAATCGCAAGCCATTGGATGAAGAATTTTTGTGTGTTTGATATAAATATGAATTTAAATTAATAATAATGCACATATATTGGATTAATGTTAGACTTTAGGTAGAAAGAATTTATCCCAAAGACAACCTTAATTTTGCATATGCATATTGGCTTAAGGTTGGAATTTTTTGGGGCATTTTGGCCTAGGATTAGAGTTTTTTCAGCATTTTGGCCTATATGGTTGAAACATTTTATTACAATTTGGCTTGAGGTTGGAGTCATGTACTAATATGGTTTTTTTATATATATTCCATATTGAACTTCAAGATGAGTTAGCATAGGTTTTTGCAATGAGATCCTAAACTTCTTGAACATAGGGTCGAATTAACTAAGGCTTCTTGGACATGGGCACATGCCTCTTGAACATAGCAAGAATTTTTGGTGGGGGCTTGGCTCTTGTACAAGGGTTGAGCTAGGCCAAAACTTAAGAATCAACCCTAAAAAGAATGAATAAAAGAACACCCAAATAAAGATGAAACTATCTAAAAAAACATACCTATTGAATGACAAACTAGTGAATGACAAACTACAATACATGAAATTGCCAATGACTCAAGGTTAGATACAACAAACAATTGTACCCAAGGTTCAATTGGGACGATTACTAAAACCCATATGTGTGAACAAACCATGTGCAAAAAAACAAGTACAAATTTCAGCTTAACTAACTTTGTCTTAGCCTACAAGTTGTTCTTTTATGAATATTCAAAGTTCTCAAATTTGGCTAAAGACATTAGAAAGTTCTTATCAAACAAGCATGGGTTAGGCCAAGCCTTACCACAAGGTTGGCATTTATGCTATTCCATTTCAAAACATACATAAGGGAGAGATCTTATGCCTTTACATATATGAGGGGTACATAACCTTATTATTTAACTTTGAATTAAGGATTATAATGCCTCCTTACAAGTAGATGTAAAATCCCTCCCACTCATAAAGAGTATCTTTAATATCCATCTTTTTTAGGGTGGGTATTTTTGGGTTATAAGATGCCCTCCAAATACACGAGGAATTTTTTCTGAATCCTTTATAGTTAGCTATAAAAAAACTCCAAATGAAGGGAAAAAAGAAAGAAAGAAAAAACCTAGAAAATACAACTAGTATTCTAGCTGCCACTCAAATTTGGTTCCAAACTCAAGCTAAAATTGTAACCTTACCCTAGTAAGTTCTTCCCATAGTTGAGTTGAGTTGAGTTGAGTTCAGGTAGCTCCTAAAACCCTAGTAGTTCCACCCAGTCCAATAAGTGCTGAAAGCTAAAACCCTAGTACAGTAGTTCCGCCCACTTCAATTAGATGCTGAAAGCTAAAACCCTAGTTCTACTGCTGACCAAAGGTCCTGCTGTGACCCTATTACCGTGCCCTAAAATGCACATACCCCGTCTTTCTTGCATGTTTTTTGATGCAGATTCCTGTTGCAGGATTGGATTCCCGAAGCCAGTCCGGAATCCTTTCCCAAGTGTGTGTTTGTGTTTCTGACTGATGGGTTTTGTTTTTTTTCTTTGTGAATTGTTTGTTGTTTTGCTTACATTTCTGAGGTAGGTTTTTTGAATCCGTTTTTGTTGCATTTGCAGCTCTTGCGGGGTTGGTGGTGGGTTTTGGTGGGTGGGGGGAGTGAATTTCTATGCTGCATTGTGTTTGTTGTTGGAGTCTGTTCTTTTGGGTTTGAACTAGAAAAGATTTGCTCCGGAGGAGCGGAAGAGGAAGAAGAAGAAGCTGAATTTTAGAGTCTTTTTGGAGAGTGTGGAAAACGGTTCAAGGTGGAGAGAGAGAGAGAGAGAGAGAGAGAGAGAGAGAGAAGGCGAGTGATGATAGAAGGTGGAGTGGAGGATACAGGGCAGTTGAAGAAGAGACAAGGATGAAACATGGAGAGCAGCAGGGGAATGGTGCAACGACAAGCTCTGCGACATTTGTGTAGAGGAGGGGGAGGAGGAGGCTCCTTTTTCATACATTCTCAACGTTTTGCAGCACCTGTTGGAACTTTTTGCATGACGACATTCTCATCAACATTGGCGCGGGCCTGTGAGCCCAAACAGCTTCTTCTTCTTCCTCCTGTATCATCATCATCATCATCATCATTGCAGCAATTCTCTTCTTCCCTCCATTCTTCTGCGAAAAGCTCAATTCCTCCAACTCTGCAAGTCTCGCTCTGGTTGTCGCAGACGACGAGGTCGCAATTCTGCTCCAACAACACACGTCTGTTTGCGCACACGGAGTCTTCATTGCGCAGTGGTGGTGGTGGTGTTGGTGTGGGTGTTTTGGGCGGTGTTCGCGTCTGGCCTCCTCGTGCCTCATCTCCTCCACCGTCCTTCTTGGGTACCCGCTTGTTTTCCATTTGGAGACCGAATGGCGATGAAGGTCAACACTTGCTTACAGCTCGAACTCGTATGATGCCGATTCTCTTCGGTTTTCTTTTTCGGCAACCTATTTCTGGATCCTCCTACACCACCCACAACCCTTAAACCCTGAAACCCGAGACCCTTAAACCCTAAACCCTACAGCTCGAACTCGGATAATGCCGATTCTCTTTGATTTTTTTTTTGGGGCCAATCTCTTTCTGGATCTCCCAACCCCACGCACAACCCTAAAACCTTGGAGTTCAACACTGCTGAAAACTCTAGCTCTTGGCCAACCTTGAACTTCGAGTCCTGAGCCCACCATGAGCCTGAACTGTGCGGGGTCCTTTGGTAGTTTGAAATTTCTAGACAAAAGAAGTGACAACGAAAGCTTTCAGATTGATCTTGGTTTTCTGACTATTGGGCAGCTTGCATTTGTGAGTGATGGTCAATGCTTGCTCACAGCTCAAACTAGTATGATGCTGATTCAGTGTTTTTTTGGCAATCTCTTCTGGATCTCCCAATCCCACCCAAAACTGTTAAACCCTTAAAGACCCTAGACCCTTGAACCCTTAAACCTTAATATCTAAAACCTTGGAGTTTAACAGTACTGAAAGCCCTAGCTCTTGACCAACCTTGAATGTTGAATCCTGAACAACCTTCAAGGCTGAAATGTGCAGGGTCCTTTGGTAGTTTGAAATCTTTAGACAAAAGAAGCAACAAAGAAATTCTTCATATTGATCTTGGTTTTCTGACAATTCGGCAACTTGCATTTGTGGGTAATACCAGGGGCTCAGAAATCAGGGGAGGAATCCTCTGCTATAGAGCCAGAAAATGGAGCAGCAGAGGATTCATCTTCTGAGGATGATGGAAATGGTATGTATGGGAGTGTGTCTGGGGAGAATCGTCCTCAAGATGCTCGAATTGTGCCTACAGAGCTTCACAGGGAGGCATCAGAGTCGTATCTGGCTTATGCAATGTCTGTCATAGTTGGACGGGCTCTTCCTGATGCCCGCGATGGCCTCAAGCCTGTGCATCGCCGCATTTTGTAAGCTTCTATTTCATCTCTGGATTCTTGAGGGCTTGCTGAAGTGCTCTGACTGGCCAATCATAATGAAGCGTTGTCGAAAGTTTACTGGGGTTTTGAACCTGGACTGAAAATTGAGAATGTGCATGTCTGCATTTGGGTTGCAGATTTGCAATGCATGAACTGGGGCTCTCGTCTAAGAAACCATTCAAGAAATGTGCCCGTGTTGTTGGTGAGGTAAACCTGTTACTCTGATCTTGGATTTTTGTGGACAAAATTGGATGCCCATGTACACTTTGGGACAGGTGATGTTCAGAACAACAATAGAGGCCTAGACTTGTCAAAGTGGGCTTTCAAACAGCTGCCTTGTATCTCTGCAGGTTCTGGGTAAATTTCATCCTCATGGTGACACTGCAGTTTATGATGCACTTGTCCGCATGGCT
>OY998142.1:7703737-7883248 GCA_963921925.1 Sphagnum tenellum
TTCATACTGGGTGTCATTCGTGTTTTCAAACATGTCTTCACTTTCTGGATCTAACCCAAGAGCCAGGAATTTGTGGTTGGCCCCATTCACAAATCCAGGAGTAAATGAAAAATTGGTGCCTCTTGTGGAGAAAGGGACTGATGACTCTCAAGTGTTTGATCAGGTCTTTTTGGAATTCAGATGTACAGTTATTGCAAGGCGGGCCAAGTTTCAACTAAAGCGTGCTGAGGATCGTGACCATATAGTGCAGGCAAAGCTTTTGTCTAATTCACTAATGTAGATCTTTTTATCTTGGGTAGAAGATTTTTCCTATTTTCTGTTCTATGTACACTACTGTCAGTGTTCTGCTGTGTTGAAAGTTACTCAGTTCTGTGTCTCTCTCCTGTGTTTCAGTATTTTTTCTGATGCTGATCTCATTAGCTTTTGACTGTTTTCAGGTGGCATTGTAAGCTTCTAAAAATGGTTTTCTTTCCAGACTTCAATGACTGTCACTGTTTTCTTTTTATTACCTGTAGCAATCCTTTTGATTGATGCATGATTGGGGGGATGAGCAGGGCATCCTGGTAGGTTTAGACAACTTAGATGCAGTAGTACAAGTCATTCGCAATGCCAAGGACGGTACTGAAGCCTCACTTGTGCTGCAACAAGGTACTGTGCTTCCTATAAATTATCAGATTTACCCCATTCTTTGGTGGCATCGCATTGAAAAGGTCTTGAGAAGCTTAAGCTCTTGACTCTATATTATGGACAATCTCAGGCACATCAAAATTCAGACAGATGAGAGAATTTAGACCTGCTAATTAAATGTCTAAACTTGGGGTTTGGGTTCTCAGCCATCGTTTCAGGCATCATTGTCTGTTTTGTTTTGCCTGAAACTTGAGCACAAAGATTACCTTCAAATTGTGCTCTTCTTTTCCTAAAAAAAGAATATTTATTGTTTGTCATGGGGGTTCCTTAAAACCCATTTTTTCTAGTGATCTTTATTTGTTAAATTGTGAGCTAACTTAACTAATGTTTGTGATACAGGATTTGGCATTTCTAGTATGCAAGCTGATGCTTTGTTAGCCATGCCATTACGCAGGCTTACAAGCCTTGAGGCATGTCCCTGAATACTCCATCTGACTCAAAGTTTGTGGCATGGCTTGCTGCCAATCTATGTGATTTTCCTGCACCAAGAATTATGTCGCATGGATTGGATTTTGCAAACATTTAGAATGTGTGCATCCTGTTTAGTAGTAAAAGCTCTACACAAGGCTTGACTTAAACAAACGCTTGTCTGTATTGGCCATGTACAGAGTGGGAAACTAGCCGAAGAGCATGCAACATTGACAGCAGAAATTTTGGACTTGAAACAGCTGCTTGACAGCAAACAACGGGTTTTTCAGGTAGAAGAAAGTTTCACAATGTCAGTTTGTGTTTACTTTTTGCAGGCAGGGATGATGCTGTTTACCAAAAGCTTAATTTTCAGCTCTTTTCTTTTCTAATCCTTGATTTTGTTTCAGCCCTGGATGATAGTACAGTGAACTCAAAGCCTAATCATTGGGAGTGTGAAATCACAGGTAGTGGAGAAGGAGGCTTTGGCTTTGAAGAAAGAGTTTGGTACACCTCGACGTACACTGGTTGAGCAGGATCGTGATGGTGAGATCAATGATATTGATGTCATTGCTAACGATGAAACCATTGTGGTGAGTTAACACCCTTATCTATCCATGGACCCACACCCCTGGGTCCATTCTCAATTTGAACTAATTATCACACAATCACAAAATGATCAATGACATCATTGTATGGAAACTATTTGCTCTCTTTGGCAGACATTGAGCGAGAAGGGTTACATAAAGCGGATGGCATCAGATATGTTTGCACCACAAAACAGAGGGACAACAGGAAAATCAGGTGGCAAGATGCGTAATAATGATGCCATGTCAGACTTCTTTGTCTGCCGGACCCATGACTATGTCCTTTTCTTCAGGTAATTTTTTTTGTTGTGTATAGAAAGTACTGCTGATTCTCATATGGGTAGTTGCTTGCTGAAAATTATGTTTCCCAATTGAAGGAGGATGTGAAGAAATCATTACAGAATTTTGTTGTGGGTGTGAGTAGTGAGAGGGGTATTGTATATTCAATTCGCGCATATCAAATACCTGAGTGCTCAAGAACAGCGGCTGGAAATCCTCTTGTTCAGGTTTGAACCTTTGAATTGTGCTCATCAGTCTTGGTTCATCATAGACATAAACCACAATGATGTCTATGTTTACATGACCCTTTTTGTAGAATTGGTAATTCTGTTTAGTTGACTTGACTATTTGGTTTGAATTGCGATCTATGTGTTTGAATCTGTATGCCAGGATTACAGTGTTCTGTAGAGGAGCAGGTACATGGAATTTCTCTAGCAGAGGAAATAGGTTGATGGGCTTCTCTAGGTTGCTCCAGAATCTTCAATATCTGCCGGTTTAGATTTCTGGATAATTCTGTATTTTTGAAGATGTGTCAAGCATTTGAGATATTCATATGGGTCAGTGGACATAATGTCTTCATATCTAGGATCTTCAAATGTATTTGAAATTCCACTTGTCTTGGCTGATTGACAGATCCTGCCAGTGCCACCTGGGGAGAGAATCACGTCTGTGCTGCCTGTTAGTGATTTTGCTGATGATCAGTTCTTGGTGATGCTGACAACAAAGGGATTCATAAAGCGCACTGCCCTCTCCTCCTTCTCCACCATTCGGTCCACAGGCATTGTTGCCATTCAACTGGTTTGTTCTCAATAGTTTTCGGTGCCAAGAGTTGAATGTGGGCTTGTGACAGCTTCAGAAAGGGAAATCTTTTGTACATAGGACTGGATAATTTACATATCAATTTGTATGCTTTTTGTACATATGCCTTTTGTGAAGCAAAAGAGGTCAAAATTTGTGACACTGAGCTGGCTTTTGTTTGTTTTGTTTGTTCTCCCTATAGAGTGTGTCCATCCTTAATTCATACTCTGCAGAATGGCAGGTGCCTGGAGATGAACTAAAATGGGTGAGACGGGCTGCTGAAGAAGACACTGTGGCCATTGGCTCTCAACGAGGCATGGTTGTATGCATTTCCTGTGACAACAATAAGGTGTTTTATTTCTACCATTTTATTCAGATTTCCTGGAATTGCACAGAAACTAGGCAGATCCCACATCATGTTGGAACCTAGTTTCGTCAAGTTTTTTTCTTGGTGCATTCTTTCTTTACACCAAACCTTTGGGATGAAATTTCTAGATCTTGATCTCTGTCTGAATGGGTGTCTTGAAGGCCATTTTTTTCATCATTGTTTGTTATCTGTCTGTGCCTGGATTGGAGAAAGTACAAGATCATTTCAGTGGAGTGCTTTCAGAGGGACTTTTGCTGTGTACAATTCCCATATTTTGGTAGCTTGTGGTGATCAGTTCTTGTTTGAGCAGACAGAGAAGTACTGCAGGGCTGGTTGTTTTGAAGAACTGGAATTTTCTTAGTCTTATATGGGTGGTTTTGGTGATGAGCTTTGCAGTTAAGGGCTAGAAACCGGGCAACAAGGGGAGTGAGGGCAATGAAGTTGAAGGAGGGTGACAGTTTGGCAGCTATGGATATTGTGCCTGCTTCTCTCCTCAGCAAGTATGCCCTTTGTTGGACTTTTACACCCTAAACCCTAAACCCCTTCTTGTCAAGTAGACAGCTATACCATATATCTTTCTACTTCATTTTGCTCTTTAGCATGAGACTGCACAGCAGATTACACATTTTTGGACTCAGAAACTTCATGTATTTCATCACTGCCATTTGAAAGATCCCATTTCTGTCCCAGTAGAGTAGTTGGGACTTTCATGGGTATGAAGCACCTGTTTTTTATTGTGTCTCAAAATGATGCATCTTTTTTTTCATGTAGTTTGAATTGTTCTGAATTATCCTTTCAAGTGGGTTTTGAATGGGGTAGTGGATTTGGTCTTGAAGGGGGCAGAAATCCAAGGCACCTTGGCTCCTCATGGTCACTGAAGATGGATTTGCAAAGCGTGTGCCCATCAAAGCTTTTCCAGAAGGTGTTGTTGGCCGAGTGGGTGTTATTGGATGCAAGGTTTACTTCTTGAGATCCCTATGAGAAAGATGAACACAACAAAAACTTAAATACTCTCTCAGTACATATTTGAATTCAAAAGAAAAGAAGATATCACGGAAGTTCAAGAAGAAAGAGTTTGAGAAAGAACAGCAACAAACAGGACCAAGGAGGAAACAGATCAGAAAAGGACTGCTCATTTTAAGGAAAAGGGCCAAAGAAACAAATCGTGTTGATACATCAATGTGATTATAGTGCTCGGGGAACTGACTCATTTGTTCTCACTGTAAACTCTAAACCCTATTTTTATGTTTGTTGTGTTAATACAGTTCCATGAAGGGGACGTGCTGGCATCGCTCTTTGTTGTTGGGTCCTCAATTTCAGGTATTCTAACGTCCTCTTTCATAGTGAGTCTACATTGCACTCCAGGGTATGTACAAGTCAAGACCTTTGAGTGATTTTGTGCTTAGAAAACAATTCACAGAGATCCATCAGCAGGATGTAGTGTATTTGATGCTAATCAGCATATGGTGGTGTGATCTAATTTGGGCTAAACAGAACTGGATGGGGAGAGTGAAGAGCAAGTAGTTGTGGGGAGTAATGCTGGCATCATGAATCGGTTACGTGTCAGGGACATCTCTGTTCAAAGCCGTACCGCCAAGTGCGTGCACTCTAACCTGAGGCCCTATTATCTATCTCACCCTCGACCCACATATCTTTAAGCCTTAAGACTCTTGATCATGCTGTAATATGGGTTGTCATTTTATATACTTAAGTTAATGATGTCTGTCTGTGTGGCAATTGATATCTTCTGCTGCAGGGGTGTGAAACTGATGCGGTTAGATGGGTATGATAAAGTGAATTCTGTGTCCGTGCTTACCCAGTTGGACGAAGAAGATGTGGGTCAAGTTACACAAGAAGGCAATCTTTTGGCTGCTTAGTGCTGAAAGGAGTGAAAGATGTTTTTACTTCTTTGAAGTTCATCATAAGACACAAAATGCTAGCAGAATTTTGCCACAGTTAGTTTTGTTGAAGCCAAGACACAACCATGTTCTTGATTCCTTTTGGCCAAATACATCAAATTTAGATGCACCCAGAAGAGGTCACATTTTTAGGATCACTGAAAAGCATTTAGTGAATCCTGTACTTTGTTGATGTTTGTGAGGATGAGCCCTCTATCCTTCAAATATTAAACAATAAGTTACATCAGTTTATTCCCGGCATCTGGATTAAGGGTTCCTTGTAGCAAACATTTGGGAAGTCAGACATGGGTTTTGTGCAAATATTACACAACTGGAACATTCTTTTCTGGATTGCTCATTGGTTCATTGTTCTCAAAAAATCATGTTTGTGTAAAGTTCTCCATGTTTTTTCTCTCCTCTCTTCACTTTTCCCTCTTTGGTTCTATTTGGTTTTTGCTGGTTTTTGTTTCTCTTCTCTCTTGATTTTGTTGGTCATCTCCATCTCTTTTTATGTTTTGGTGACCTACCCAGAGTCATGGGTGAAGTCTTCCTTTCACTGCTGGGAAGCTGATGAAGTCAGTAGGGTCACTATGGTACAGCAAGACAGTATCCATACACACAAACCCCCTCCATTTATGTTATGGGTTGTTGAATTTTTGTGCTTCTTTTGTTGAAAGTTCTGTGTCATGGCTAACAACTTTTAAATTATGGCTATCAAGGTTCTCCTGTACAACTTTAGTTCCTTTGAGGGAGCCAGTCTATAGCTAATTGTTGGAGATGGGCGGGATTGCATTTTGTTGAATTTTGTATGTTATGTTTTTGTTGAGTCCCCTCTGTCTTGTATCACATGACTAATAAGGCATTTAAGGTTCTCTTGTGTGTCATGTCCTTGGGATGCTTTTAGTGTTAGCTCCTTTTAGAGTTATTCTATTGCAATACCTGGTCCTGTAAGTGTTGGAGCTATTGTCCTATTTCAAAAGGGACTTGAATGCATTTGCTTCAATGTTGTTTGTGTTTTTTTTTTTCCAAATTCATGTTCTTTCATCTCTTGTTGGTTTCAAGATCTTCCAAATTTCAATGAGCCTTTCAAGTTGAAAGGTGGAGTCCTAGTTTGTGTTATTCAAATGTGTTGGATGGGTTTGTAAATTCGTCTTATTCAATTGAGTTTTTCAGGTTTCAAACTTGTGCTCTCTCTGTAAGTGCACCTAAATTTAGATTTTGGAAAACTTGACTTCACAAAAAGTGCCTGCAAGAGATAGAATTTTATTGCAAACTAAAGCAATACGATGTTTCTTCAACACAAAACACACAAGTTACTACTACATTTAATTATATAGATATTAACAAATAAAAAATTGTTTGAATCTTTGAAGGTGTGTGGATTCAACACAAGTGAAAGAATGAAAGAGGACAAACAACTTTCAACTTGTAATGCTGCTTTACCAACATGATGTACAATAATTGTTTCTCAAGCTTCACCCATTAACATGGAAAATAGGACAATAAAAGGTTGAGAGCATTCAAATTTCCATGTGCATGGGCAATGACCTTTGGATTGTGAAGTTGCAAAAACATTTGATGTGCATTTCCAAAATAGTTAGAATCCGAAAAACTCTAGTGGGAATAATTGAAGATCTAGTACTACTTACAAATATTTTGCCCATTTAATTGAAGCTCATTGAGCTCAAAGCTTTTGATTGAAAATTCATTTGTACCAACCAAAGCTTTAGAACTAATGTAATGCCATAACATAAAACCCCACTCTTCTTCACTTGGGAATTTAGCACTCACATGGTCTCAAAGGCTATGCTCTCGAATACATACATGTAAGTGTGACAAAAATGGGTTGTGTTAAAAAAAAGGGGAAAGTGAGGTGAGGGGGAAGTGGTGTTAACACTTTGTGCCTATGTCTTACTCTCTTTCATCTTCATGTTATGTTTTCTTGAGAGGGGGGGGGGGGGGGGGGGGGGGAGGGGATCCCGCAACAAAACCAGCCCACCAACATTTGTTGCTTTTGTTGTGGGACCAAAATTTGTTACTTTGTTTTGTTTGGATTTGTTTTAAATAATAATTCACAATTCGTGGTTACATGCAATAAATATTCTATAAAAGTGTAGACATTACAAGCATTTTTTTTTTGGTCCATGGATGGAATTAAAGAATGGGACTAGCTTGTCATTTGACTATAATTTTTGCAATTCTACATACCATGTTTTATAGGTAATCATAAACCTGGGAACAATACACCTCTTTTTTTTAAATGCATGCCAACCCTAGATTAGCCAACTTATTAGTTAGAGTAATTCATTGATTGTAGGTAGGTTGGTATAATAATATGATTGTAATATCATAGTTCACATGTCATGTTTGTTATGTAATAGAATTTGCAAAATGTCCACAATAAACAAACTTTCCTCTCTTCTACAACACAAATTGCTAAAATAATAACAACAAATTTTAGACGAGCCCAAATAGTGAATACTCCAAATCTCACCTCCGATTTGCATCTAATTACAATCACATCCAAAATCCTCCAAAGAATGCCACTTCCATGTGTATATCAAAAAAATTGTGTCAACAAAAAGTTGCCGTTTGCAATCACTTAGTCATCATATTTTTTTAACGTCTTCTTATTATGAGTGATGGTCACTTTAGTGTGCAACCTTTGTACCCATAACTTGTAATTAGACATTTTTTGAGCTTCTGAATGGCCTCCCCTTGTCTCTTGTGATGCAAAACTTCTCCGACTCTTTTTTCATCCATTCACAAGAAGGCTAAGAAATTTCTCATCCAGTTATAAAAAGATTATGAAACTCTTCATCTTCGCACATTTGTGTGGAGAGGGGGTCTACCGATGGGTGGCCCCCACCTCTCCATAAATGCTATCTAGTCCAATACAAGGTTTACAAGTGACAAGGTTTACAAGTGACAAATAATGTATGAAGGACATTTGTACAAAGGTTTCACTAATCATTCCACATGCAAAGTTTTTTTAAGTGCTACAGAAGTTTCCTTGGGCCCATTATTGTGTGTGTTCCATATTCCAAACTTGTTCCATAGAAAATTCTTAGCTTGTAAAAAGAGAAATCCTTTTTTTTTTTTTTTTCCCGTACTTCAATAATTGTTGTAATTCAAACACAAAAGAAGACGGCATCCATCCTCCTTTTTATCATTCATTGTTACAAGAAATGTAACATTCACTCTTTTCCAGCTACAATAAGCCCACCTTTCCGATATTTTCCTTGCAACAAAATTATTGAAATCTCCCACTAAAAGGGACCATCATCACCCTCTCCTTCTAGACCTCCTTCATCCATAAGTTGCCAACTATGGAATACCATTTGCTCCGGCATTTTATGAAAGTAAAAAGGTTTAGGGTTTAAGGTTAAGGGTTAAGGGTTTTTTTTAGGGTTTAAGGTTTGCCAAATTGCAAAGAAGTCCACATTAATATTTTTCTAGTTGGCTATTTTGTCAAGTTGACATTACTAGTTTGCCCAGTCCACTCTGTTAATTTGTTTTCAAGTATACTTCACCATGTCAATTGCCCAAATGAGCTTCATGCTACCCACAAGCTAAAAATATCTATAAGCTGTTCAATGCCTGATATGCTTTGTGTATGGGGAAAAAACTAACATATCACATCTTGAATGTGAGCAACATTGAATACGACAAAATTATGGCACAAAAGTAACACTAGAATACCACTTTCATAAAATTCTGCAAAAGCTTTGCTTGGGTTGACTTCAGAATTCATTTGTTGTTGGCAATAATTGCTGGGTCAATCATCATTCAAGCAAGCATCATCAATCAATCCACACATCATCAATCAACACTCACAATAAGACCATTACAAAAAAGCTTGACCATATCACATTTTGTATGCAACTTGAAATTCAACACGTAATTATTTGCAAGAAAAGCATTCTATTGTCAGTGGAAGAAATGCAAAGAAAAAAGAAATATAATTCTCCTCAAATTTTTTCACAATATTTTTTTCTAATTGTGAGGGACAGAACTTCCGCAAACAACAATAACCAGCACGATTTTGAAAGACAGCACCAGTACAATTAGTTTACTCATCATATTCGCAATGGTTGTTGACTGTTCCGTGATGTACAGATTTCTTCGTGAACGAAGTTTTTCCTAAAGAATATATGACAAAAGGGTGTTTGTGCTTCAAGAGATGTGACTTTTCCTACCATTGTCTTCAGGGAGCCAATTGTTATTTGCCAACATAGCAAATACAACAAGCACAAGAATGTGAAGAATCAAGACTCTAAACGGTAAAAAATATGAACAAAAACTGGTTTTGTAAATGAACACCCACCACACCACCACACAGAGCATATTGCAGGAGGCAGGACTATCAGTAACTAGGGGTGTACAGGGAGGGGCAGCTTCTTGCAACATCCCTAGAAAGTGTGGAATTATGGTGGACATCTCTAAAAATTACCATGAAGGAAGGGGGGGGCAGGGAAAAAAACCACTCAGAAATTTGGTGGAAATATTTTGTGAAGACCAAATGGAAGACTGTAGAACTCAAGATTTCGGGCATCTGCACCAAAACTCTTGAACTTGCGTGTCCATGGTAGACCCCTGTCTTTCCTGCTTACGTGCCACAGAAGTGTATTGTCCAGAACTAATGCCACAATAAATGTGATAATGATGGGAGAACCAAAAAATATATTGAGTATGTTGTTGAACTGCACCCACCACCCAGAACAAAAAGAAACCCACATGAACTTCAAAATTGTGGAAAACAAAAGGGCACAATTATTGTAAAGAAGCCAATCCAACATGATCTGGAAAGCTGGCAAATTTTACCCAACGCGCATGTGTATGGACGGGGCCATGGTAAGCTCGTGAAGCAAACTCTGAGAAATATTGAGGCACTGACAACCCAAGGAATATTGAGATGCCGACCACAAAGAGGTTCCGTGTCATATTTAAGTTGGTAAATTGAAGCACCGAAAGTCCAGTTCCAACTGAATTCAACAAGAAAATATACAATCCAAATGATGAGATTCAATGCATGGCTGTGTGAGAGTATAATTGCAGAGTTCATCAAAAGTCATTTTCCTACAAACTGAAATGTCATTATTTATCAGGAATTACACTTACCAACCATTCCAAAAGTAATACACAGAATAGCAGCTACAATGGGTTGTGGTATGGCAGCAAGGATTCCTCCAAATTTCCCTGCATCCAGTAAATGAATGACCCATTTGGTTAAAACAGTTCAATTTTCTACAGACAACTAGACAAACATATATATTCACCAACAGCATTTAGTACTCACCAAAAATAGAGAAAAAAAGCATGAAAAAGGCAGAGATCTGGATTACTCTCCGACTTCCAACACGAGTGAGTCCAACTAGCCCAATATTTTCACTGCAAAACAAAACAACAAAATGAGACTGAAAGTCGACAACAAACACTTCATTAGTCCTCAGAGATAATCAAATTCAAGTCCTTCATATGCCCCTTTTGTAGGAAGTAATCATGTTTTTACACTTACGGAGCAACAGTTGCACCAGTGAAGGTGCCAAAAAATCCATTCAACAGAAGACCAACTCCCTGCCATCCAATTCCTCGACTGATGACATAGGGTGGTGGGGGAGTTGCTCCTGCCAATCGAGACAGAGCATAAAAGCCACCAGTTGACTGTAAAAGGGCACCACACCACATACAGATATTCAGAAAAAGAACAGAAATCACAAGATGTATGGCCTTGCAAAAAGCACCCATTTGAGGGAAAACTGTTTACCTCAACAAGAGCAGAAAAGCCTGCTGACATAACTCCAAATACATTCCCAGCATCAAAAGTTGGAGCACCCCATTGAAGAGGATAGGACACCCTAACCCTGAATTCGAAACAAAACACAAAGACAGAAATTCAGATCTGAGGGTGATTCAAAAGAAAGACTCTCTTGAAGAGCGAAAGACATATTCATTTGGCACAATTACAATATACACCTGCACTTCTTTCAAGAGAAAGGTAAAGAGCTCTTCTTACTTCAAGCAAGGTGTTCAACCAAGTAGATGATAAAATGATGGGAGTGTAAATTACCAGGGAGCATGTGAAACAAGACCACTTCGGTCAGTGCGGCAATGAAGTTGTCCAAGTGCAGATGCATGGTCGTAAGCTCCAGCTACGGTTAAAATAGTCGCATAGACCCATACAATCACAACTCCAAAGATAATAGGGAAGAGCTCAAAGAAGTGAATATGGTGTATGAAGGGTACAATATGGGGTAATTGGATGTGCTTCAAGTGCTGTGCCCATCATCACAACACAATTAAAAAAATCCATCGTCATTGAGCAGGAGGAGAGGATGGAAGAATCCCAAAAGATAAAAGAGAGCACAAGACAAGCAACCACTACTGTACGTAGAGTAATCAAAACTGATACTCAAAATACAATTCAACAGCAGGCCGTTTGCTTTCTTGCTCAAGAATCTATTACCTGGGAAAAGATCAATATAAATAGAAGAGCTGGAATGCCAATTTCAACACACTTCCCAACCTGATGGAAACAGGAAAAACAGGGGAAATTTCTGTTATATATAGTCAGTCATCAGTCAAATCAATCAGGTTGTATGAAATAGACAAAAGAAGAATCTGAAGAACGCAAACCAAAGACAGAGTTTCAGGAAGATGAAGATTGTAAGGAGGAGAAGAGAAAAAACAGTACCCCAGGAAATCCATATTCCAAGAGACCCAAGCCCACAATTGCTGTGACAGGAGCTATAACAATGGGGTTGATGAACCTGCAAGTAATTTTCATTAAGAAGAAGCACTGCAACTGTGTTGAACATGTGTAGTTTATCAATGTCAGGGACTTTGGTAACACATCCCCATTAAAAAAGAAAAAGAAAAAAAAAGATACTCATTTTTTTGTGAGTAACAGTTTGCCTCATAAGCTCTCACAGCTCCCACATTTGTTCAATGCTTGACCAGTAGAGCTGTGATGCCATCAATCAGGCAGCCAACAGCAGCAGTTCAATCACAACCCATGAAGAAGAACAAGAAGAAGAACAAGAGTGGTAATGTATGTTGACATCAGAAACCGCAAAAAAATTAGGTCTGATGGAATCCATGAGTCCTCCCTCCACTACAAAACTGGGGTTTGGATTTTTACCTTACAAAAAGGCCCCACAGGCCACTAAATCCGAGTATGATGTTCAGTGCTGAGCCTGCTATGAAGGCTCCTTGCGTCGCCCTCATCGCATGACGAAATCTCTGCAGCAGCACACAAGGAGAAGGGAGAAATTACTACTTGTTGTGAAGACAGGAATACGATTTGACTGTGTATTTATTAGACTCTTCTGGGGCTCTGAAAGCTTTGCATTTGTTCTCAGGGCCACAGCACTCTTGCAGTGGATGGAGATGCTCTGAAAGAGAGAGAGATGGGGAATGGGGTTTGCTTACCTCATGTGGGTCAGGAATGTCGATAATTGAAGGAGTATTGACAATAGAAAGTGTGATAGACAGAAAATAGAAGGAGTTTCCCATCACTGCCGGCAACCGAGAACCCAGTAAAGTCTGCAACAGAGTATTGATGGCTGACACAAAAAGCGCACTCTGCACCACTCGCGATAAATCACTCTGCAAAAACACACACACACACACACACATATACACAAACGATGATGCAAAGCTTGAAGAATTTTTTTGAAACCCACATCATATACCCACTTCCTCTGTAAATTATTAATACTCCGAAAAGCAGCAACACCATTGCCAACCCAAAAAAAATGTAAAACAAGACAAAAGAGCTCATGCTCAAGCTCAGGAAGAACCAACCTACCGACTCTCCGAGAATGCTGCGGAAAACAAGAGTTGGGATTAGCACCGTCGTCCCAAGCATGGTAAGGTAGTGCTGGAATCCTAAGACGATTGATTCAGCTGCACAAAAAAACAAAAAAACACGCGCAAAAAGCTTCTTCCGAATTAGTCTCAAATCTGCAAAACAAATACTTCTTCTTCTACTTCTTCTCCCCCATCACCATCACCAACTCAAACCCAAGTAACCAAACCAAGAAAACAAAATGACCAGCCACGTCCCGCATCATTATTCAGCTCGCAAACCAAACCCAAAAAACTCAGAAACCGATACAACAGTTCCAGGAAACCAATACGCAACCCCAAAAAAAAAAACGAGAGAGAAAACAGAAAGAAAGTCCAAAACATACCACCACAAAGCTCAAAAGCTTGCAGCTAGCTAGCAAGCTAAGCCATTTTTCTGTTTCATGTTTTTTTTTTTTTTTTTTTCATGCTTTCTTTTTGTTCACTTACCCCATCGAGGGTTGTCATTGATACAGAAAGCCAGGTTGGGAAGCTGCTCCAAAGCACGATGATGCAATTCCTTGGGACCAAATATATCTGGTTCCCCCATTTAGACAAAAGGAGTCTCTTCTAGCAGCAGCTACTAGTGCTACTACTCAAAACCTCCACTCCAAACTCCAACTCCAGCAACAACAACAACAACAACGTTAAAGTTCCACTTCCTTTCTCTTTCTCCAACAAAATTGATACAAACAAATTGGAATCAGCTGGAGAAGCTCCTCCCAAAAGCCAACAACAACAACAACAAGATCAACAACAAAATCGCCACACTCCCGTTGAGAGGAGCCAAAGCTGCGCACCCAAAGAGAGAGAGAGAGAGAGAGAGAGAGGAGGGTTGTGGGTGGGACCAGAGATAACTAACTGCGGTAATAATAATGACCGGGAGAGTTAACTAGTCAGTTACCAGTACACACTAACGGACAGGCGGCAGTTAACTTATTACTCCTGAGCAGACTCCCAGTCCAGTCACCAGTTACCTGACCAGAGTCCAGAGTGACCTGACCAGTTACCCTCCTTTGACCCCCCAAGTCCCAGTGTTTTTTTTTTTCTTTTTGTTTTTAGTGGCAATTTCTTTTGTGTGTTATCGCCAAAGTGGCGAGGGGTTCATTCAGAGGAAGATTTATTTAGCCAAAACAATTGACTGCAAGCTAAATATGAAAAGAAAATTTCTTTCTAAACTTCTTTCTTCTTTTGCTAACCTGGGTTTAACTTGAGCGCTATGTCTAGACATATGACGATTTTTTGTTTTGTTTTTTTTTCAATTATATGGCTATTGAAAATCTCTAAAAGGCATTAGTGATTTTAGTACTTTCTAAGTTTAAAATATAGCATTTTGGTAAAGTAAATTTCTTCTAGACATAAATGCTTGTATATTTTTGGCGATTCTACTTGAAACATTTATAGAAAGAAATCTGGCGATTTTACTTAAATTTTTTTCGAATTATGGCTATTGAGAATCTCTAAAAGCCCTAGTAATGATTTTAGTGTTTTTTTAAGTTTTAATATAGCATTTTGGCTATAAAGAGCCCCAGCAGAAAATAGTCTGCCCAAGATACACACTAACTTAACCCTGGTACTACTAAAAATGCCTTCCAGGAAACTAAACCCCACTTACAATCCAGTTAAAGGTAACCTGGATTTCACACAGGGGCTTCACAGTGGCCTTCGGCCACGGGCACCCACTAGTCCAGTTAAAGGTAACTGGCAGTGTGTGGAAATTTGAACCCAAACGGTCTTCTGCCGCCTTCAATGGGACACTCAGGCAGGCAAGCCAGGCCAGGCCATGCCAGGCCAGGCCAGGATAGGGTTTCTAGCTAGCTAGCTAACTATGGTTCGGGTTTCAGCAACCTAGGGTTTGGTTTTTAAAAAAAAACTTACTAGAATTTTTATAGCTTTTTATCTATGGAAAAGCAGAAAAAAAATTTACCGAGGGTTAGGCACCTCCTCCTTTACCTTTCGAGGTGCCTTACCCTTGGTAAAAAAATTATATATTTGAGGGCCTTACCATTCGTAAAAATTTTGCCTCAATGGTGGGTGGATGGATGGCACCTTATCGCACACGGCCGTAGGGTTTAGGGTTAGGGTTAAAGGTTCTTCCGAACAAATTTCTTTCTTTGCGTATAATAACTAAGGGGCTTCTTGGGGTTTAGGGTTTTTCACTTGATGCGTCTTACCGCATACGGTCCATAGGATTTAGGGTTAGAGGTTCTTCCCAACAAATTCTTTCTTTGGGTATAATAACTAAGGGGCTTTTTAGGGCTGAGGGTTTTTCACTCGACGTGTCTTATCGCATATGGCCCATAGTGTTCAGGGTTAAAGGTTCCTCCCAACAAATTATTTTTTTGGGTATAATAACTAAGGGGCTTTTTAGGGTTTAGGGTTAGGGTTGAAGGTTCCTCCCAACAAATTCTTTCTTTGGGTATAATAAAATTTAGAGGCTTTTTAGGGTTTAGGGTTTTTCACTCGATGCATCTTTGTGAGGTTTATTATGATGTTCTTAGTTAACCTATTTTGCCCAAGCTTAGCCTATTCTAAGATTATTGTTAACAATGTGGGGCCCTAGGGTGTTCAGCTTTATAGTGTTTTTCTAAATGCTATTTGGTGTGCTTTTTCCTCTACTTAGGCCCACTTAGCTTAAGAAGAATTATAATTGTTATTACTATTATTATTATTATTATTAGAAGTAGTTTACCTCATTATCAAATAAAGCATATGGTTGGCTAGTTTTGGGTAAACTCGTTTTCTTTTTCTCTCAATTGGGTGGGGTCCCTTAAAGCTCTTATATGGTTGGCCTTTTGATGCAACAACATAAGCCAACAACAACAACAACAAGAATCCAAGGAAACTCTATTGGGAAATGAGAGTGTGAAGTTAACTCTTAACAAAACAAATGTTGGGTTACCTAAGTTGGGTGAGCTAACCGTGACACAAGAACTACCTTAGCTGGTTTAGGGTTTAGGGTTTAGGGTTTTATAATAATGAATCATCTGACGCCCTACTTCTCTCCCAGTGTTGTTGTTCTTTGTTGTTTGGAGATGTAAAGAAGCTCGAAGAAAATTTTCTAGTGATCCCTAAATACCATCTTACCAAGCAAAAATTTTCCTTCTTTCACCAAGTGTGGGGAGGGGGGAGTGATTTCACGAGCGGAATGACCACTCCAAATGAGTGTTTCAAAAAAAAAGAAAAAAAATCTCCCTCATGATATCCAATGAGTATCACAATCTAAAAACTTGAAAACAAAATTTTATGCCAATGGGTTACGTCCATTAATGCCTTTGGAGCAAGCTATGCCCAAAAGAAATAAGTGCCCCTCAATTGAGCATTACCCTACTTGTGAAGACCTATGGAAAAATTTATTGTGTAATTTGGTGGCACATTTTAAGGCCATGTTTTCACCTTTGAGAATTGCTACGTCTTTCTTTCTATTTTTTTAATTTTAGAAGGGCTCATTTTGTCCCATGGAAGTATCTTCTAGGTTTTCGGAGGTATCTCCCATTTTTCCATAGGGATCTTCTTCTTTTGTGTGTGTGTATGTTTGTCCATTTAAAGCAAAAGCTAGCCTTTCAAACTCAAAGAAATCTTTGAGATTCAATTTTAAAATTTTTAGTCAATTCAAATCTTTATAGGAAAAAAATTATTTTAAGAACCAAACAAAAATGGAGTTCATTCAAAAAAATTGGATCAATATGAGGAAATGTAGAAAGAAAAATAAAATCCGTTTCAACAAAATTGAAGTTCAAATATCCCTTTGGTTGAAATGAAACAATTTGTTTTGGAACGCCAACAATTACATGTACAATTGCATTATAAGCTTAAAACAATCATTATTTATTGTCCATATTACACAAAATAATAGCACCACCATTTTGATCAATTATAGACAATGTGATTTTACAATTAGTTAGGTTGAAAATTGAGGGCCACTAAACATTGGTTGCAATACTTTCCCATTTGTCATTTTTGGACATGACCCTTCTTAACAAATTAGAACCTTCAAATGAGATCTCAAAAACACAACTCATGATCATCATGCAATATTAGTTGAAACTTATTTTATTCAACAAACTTTGATTGCATGTAACAACAACCTTCAATTGATCACCATGATTATTCACCTTTTTTCAGGCTAGATCTCTATTTTATTTTCTAGCATGATTTTCCATCACCATTGTCACAAAACGCAACGCCTCCGAGTTTTATTATAAGATACATTATCAAAATCATTGCACATATATTGAAAATGGACACACTACAAAAGCAAAATTCAAATTCAGCAATTCAAAATTTCAACAATCATAATGTATTCAATTTTTTGAACATGTGCAATTCTTCATTGAAGGCTTATTTAAAAATAAAACGGTGGTCACCACTAACCTCCATTGATACCATTACATAGCTCAATTTTTCGTATCATTGTAATATCAAGTTTTCAAGTATTTGGTTATACCTGTAATTAATAAATACACAATGAATTTTACAAATTTTGCATAACACAATTAATTTGTAGCCCTTGGTCTACAAAGATATTACTGCAAAAAACCAAAAAACTCATAGTTTGAATAGTTTTTCAAATCGCTATATCCCTTGACACCTTCATTCTAAATTCAACATGAATGAAGGCATTTAACATCCTTGTTATCACCATGCTTCAACTAGTTTTGTAGGTGACATGCTTTCATTTAAATTCCATATATCTTCTATGAATCGCATGTTCAACAATCCCAATGTATATTTCCCTCACAATTATTTTTTTTTGAAATGCAATGTCAAAGCCAACGTGACAAGCAATTGGCACCCCCAAGTCAAGTTCATTGGCAAAGGGCCAAATGAACTTCATTTACATGCCCCTAGATTTGAACCCATGCCCTTTTAGGTCCCAAGGTCCTATAATGAGTTATACCATTGAACCCCCACAAGAATTTTATTAAACCAAACATCTTATTCCAATCCCAATGACTTCATTATTCAATGATCATTATTGCCTCGTCAAGGCCTTGTATGTCGTCACAACATCCAATATGTAACAATTGACAAAAGGGTGATGATCCTCTATTCATGTCAAACTTCCAATTCTTGAAAAAACCTTATTAATAACTACAATGAAAAACCTTCAACAAAACTAAACAACAAATGATCACAAAATAAAAAAACAAAGCTCAAAAAACTCAACAATAGTAAAGGAAGACTGTAAAATACTAACTTCAACACACATCAAATGCATTTAATGTCAAACAGATTTTTAAACCAAGTACCAAAAAATTACATGAATGAAAATAACAAAAATATTAAACAACACCAAAATTTTGGAAAGGTGGTTTGGAAATTTTCCCAACTCAACATTACACAATGTTAATATGTTTGATTTCTTTATATATATTATGTATATTATCCTCCCTGAGCTTTGAAGGACATAAGAATAACTTACATATAACAAAACATATGTAACATTGAATATATTCTTTAAATTTAATGATCCAAATACAAAAAAGAAACGCATATATGTGAAAGCAATATAAAGTAGACATCAAGGCCCTAATATGTAACAAAATTTATTTTGTTAAAAAATTAAAAAAATCACAAACTCATTATCATTTCCCAAGGGTGACACATAATGTAAAAGTTTGGGTTTTATGTGCATCAAACAACCATTTTTAAGGGGGTATTAAATAATTGTTCAACCTATTTGTTATAACCCTATTATTATTATTATTATTATTAATGTCACCCTATATTAATAATAATCCATTGTTTCAGTTATTACATACCATATATTATAATTAAATTAATGATTCAAAAAATGTCCCCTATTTCATAAGAAGAAAAAAAAATTTACCCAAATTCATTAGGTTTCTACTAAAATAAAATAAATTTGACTAATATGCAATTTGTATGGTTTTGGTTTTAAATGACTAGTTGATTATAACATTTTTCGTGAAATATTTTTTGAATTATTTCGGATCATTACATGTTACACTAGATAATTTTTAATTACAAAATTATGACATGGACATACGAGGTTCCACGTTAATATAACGTGGAATAACACACCATGTCATCAAATAAATTTTTTTTCCCCCTCACAAATGACATTTTTATCATGACATGTCATGACAAATTTCCATGTTGTGAAAAACATTTAAAGTGTTCTTTATTTTAATTTTATTGACAAAAATGTTTTGACAACATTTAAGCATGACATACATGTTTGTGTATTCACCATGATGCATATGTTTGTCACATTTATACAAAATAATTTAAGACATGCATCCATCAAAGATTGAACCTTCTTCCTCGTGGAAAAACCACGATAAGGTCATAACCATCAAACCACTTTAACACTTTATTAATAGTTATGAATTTTTGAAAGTGTATCGTCTTTGGCATGAAAGTGTTTAAAAAATTCAAATTTTAACCTACTTTTTCTTGCAAAATTTATTTAAATGCTACAAATGAAAATATGATCTTGAAGCTTATTAAATTATGTATTCAAGCAAATTATTATAATTTTCAAAAAAATTACAATGCTAAAAAAACAACTTAAAGTAACATTTCATGAATAAATGAACAAATATGTTTTTGTGTAAATTGACCTAAAATATTTGTAAATTCAATATGAATTCGAAAGTGCATTGATTAAAAATTTTATTTTAAAAAAATCACTCTATAAAGTACGTCAATTGTTTGAAAAATTACAAGTTTTTATTTCCCCAATATGATTAGGAATATATATATTTTTTAAATGCTGTTAAAATGGTAATCATCAATAAAAAGATTGCCACATTCGGTTATAGACAAGTTTTGTAATTAAAAAATTGTTTCAATCTTTCAATATTATGGTTGTTTATGACATTTTATTGTAAGAATTTAACAATATATATTTTTAGTTTGGCCCAAAATGTTTTTCAAAAACATATTTTTTTAATGTTATTGCCCCCTTAAATTGACAAAAAAGGTCATTAAAAAAACATTAATTAAGTAATAAACATAGTTATTTAATTATCAATACCATATTTATTTAACAAGAATATTCATACACTGATACGAATGATTAATTATACAACTTTGAAAAAAAATCACAACATTTTTTCTTAATGATCTAAAAATATATTTTACATTTGTTTCCTTTGTAAAACGAAACAGAATTTAATTTGGTGAAATTTCGGGTTTAAATAATTGGATTAACTCCCTCACCCATCCCCTTCCCCAACCAAATGTTTTTTTGGTTTCCAATTTTTTTAGCTTGGCAATTCTTGCTGAAAAAAATGGAAAAAATAGTGCAAATTCAAGGAAAAATGCAAACAAGCCAAAACAAGCAAAAATATTGGAATCAAAATTTTGAAAAACAAATATTACTCCTAATGATTAAAAAACTGAAAATAATTTTGATAATTTTAACCGTAAACATCTTTAAAAATTCAACATCAAATTTATTTGAAAACTTCTAAGTTGAATATTTGTGATCATTATAAACCTTGTCCAATTTTTTGAAAATTTTAAATATATATTAAAGATGTAATGTAGGGTTTTTTTGTGTGATGAATTTTCACTATTTTGCAAACATAAAAAAGGCCATTAAAATCAACAAAAGATTTTTGTTAATATATATTTTTAATGATATATTTTACAGTGGATTTTAGGATTTATAATCAAAATATATAAATATTTTAACAAATTTGTATGTCCATATATAGTTTATAACCAAAACAGGGCTAAATTTTCTTATGGATGATCTTGAAAAAGATTACAAAATTTAAAAAATTAATTTTTTAAAAAAGTCATTGATGTCATTATTATTATCAACATTTATAATTCATTCATTTATTTATTTTAAATGGAAATTTTTATTCCATCTTTAAATGTTTAAACATAAACTTGTAACAAAACAAGAATCAAGAAATTAATAAACCTTCTTCAAAATATAAAATATAAATATAAATTATCGATATTTTTTCATCTTAATAATTTTTTTTATAAAATTAATCCATTTCTTTAACATTGATTATTTTTCATGCTCCAAAAAAGAAATGGGGGAAAAAATAGGGATTTTTTTGGGGTTTTTTTTGTGTGGTGTCATGAACATTCATAATAACAAACTTGTCCATGATGCCTAAAACAAACTAATGGAAAAACATGCATTCTAATTTTCATGAATGTACAAAAATTTAATATATGATAAATTATAATTTAAAGGTTTACATGCATCCTAAACTTTATATGCATGAACACTTTGACCTAATCACTAACCTATTCAAATATAAATGTGAAAATTCCCAAATTTTTATACATCTATTTCAAAAAATTGTAGTGGGTACAAAATGTAATTGATGAGTGGTGGTTTCAATAAGATCAAAATGGATGATTCAACTCATGTAAAAATGTTGATAATTAAAAAAATGTGAAAAGATTCATTAAACCATTCAAATATAATTGCAAAATATTGAGTTGCATGTGTATTGAATTGCAAAATGTTTGTTCCAAATTTTTTTGGTTGTTGAATTTTGGTCCTAGATTTTATACAACTATTTGCAACCTTCATGGACATTTATTTTTCTTTATAACTTTCATTTTTATAAAATGACCCCTCGACTGAGATACAAATGTATTTTTGTTTATTTAATATAACCTTGGGGGTATTTATTTGTCTTTAAACACTACACAAATAAAATGATAAGGTTCCACAACTTAGTTATAGGGTAAAAATTATAGTTCAATTATTTTTATACTAATATTATGTATATTTTCAGAACTAAATTATAAGTAATATAGAATATACATTAATCATTATTATTAAGAAAAATATAACATATGTACCAAAGATTGATAATAAATATTATTTGTTCATAAGTTCAATTAATAAGATGGAGATTGTGTAAATTATACTAAAAGTTTAGAATAAGGGATGTAACACTAATGAGGTGGTAAAAGCTTGGTTAGGACAAGGAGTTGATAAAGGCCCAAACGTAATAACTTGAAAATGCACTTACTTGGGCTATAATGCACACTTGGTTTGTTTTGATTTTAAAACCCAATTTTTTTTGTTTTTTTTTTCTTGAAGAAAACAAACCAAATGTTTGATGTCTATAATGACTTGTAGGTGTCATACGTGGTTTTCATTATTTGAAATATGATTTAATATTGAAATGTTTATTGATGTGTTTTCAAAATTAAAATTGAACTTTTCCTGCATTGTGTTTATTTAATCACACCTGATCCTTTTTCCATCAGCCTCACACCTTCAACTAAAATTCAAAATTAAAAAAAAAGATGGTGCCAAATTCAATGCAAACATAAATTTTGAAATCAAGGTGAAGGTGGTTTTGATATGTGAATATAAAAAATTTAGATACTAATAGGGTGGGAAAATTTAAATGTCCTTCACATAATACCTTCCACATAGTACCTTATTTGATGCACACAATGAAAAAAAATAACACAAGCACCTCAAGAATATAAAAACTTATTTAGTGTGGATAATTTATGCTAAAATAATTTAAAATTTGCAAAGCATAATGTCAAACCAATAATATATAAATTGCAAAAGGTTATCTAGGAAAAAAACACTTGATTGGATGAAACAAAAACAATAATGATTTAGAAAACAAATGATGTAGAAATAAATGTTGATAAACATAAAGACATGAGTGAAAGTTGTCAACTTCTAGCCATAGCCAAAACAAAATAAAAAAAAGGTTCCATTAAATTATATGCACCCTCCTTTTATTCATATTTTTGAAAGAGAAATTTCATAGCTTCACAACCTTAAAATTTATTCATTTGGGAATGTTCCCATAATTTGCCATATCATTAATCACAAATCAATACCCACCTTGGTGAACATTATGGAAAGCCAAGTCAAAATGAAAGTTGAAAAAAACTTGATCAAAATGCCTTGCAATGTTAATGTTCCATTTTACACATGTGAATGTTTCCCTTATTCAATTTCATCTAGGCCATAACCCCATACATGCTTGAAGAAATTTATGTAATGGTATTTGACATATCATGATGTACAAAAGACTAACAATAAAAAATTGTAATAGAACAATCATCAACCCAAAAAAATTGATTGCTTATTATTTCCAAAGGTAGTGTTTTCAACATATGCAAAAATATATGGAGGTGTTGCAAGAAAAGCCTATGTTAAAAAAAAAAAAAATTGTTGGGTTGGAAAAGTGACATAGATATTTGGGATAAAGAATCAAAGTTGCCCAACCTAGTGCAAGAAAGGAGCAACATTAACATCTAAATAATATTTTAATCCTTTTAGGCTATGTACAAGGCTCCTTACAAATGATATCTTGGTGTCATGCCACAAATAGTGATGATAACCTAAATGCAAATGCATACTCTACAACCCATTAATTCTAAAGGGGTAATGGTCATAGTTTCAAAAATAGCAATAAAAAAAACACAACATTCATAGCCCTACTCATGGTCCTCTAGACGAAATTTAGGCTTTGAAGCTCAACATAAAGGAACGTTACTAGAAGAATGCATCCAAAAATATATATCATGTAAAAGACTACAAAGAAGGTTAATTCTAGTCACTAAAATTTTAGATGATTTAGGAACATCCATCATTACCATTCAAGCCCAATGTAACGAGAAATATTATTTGCCATTCAAAAGAAACAATAATAGAAACAACAATTGCAATTGCATTTTTAAGAAAAATAAAAAAATAAAAGAGAAACAAGAAATGCATGTTTTTTGAAAGGTTTACAACTAGATAAAGTTATGAGTAATTAAAAATCACCAGAAAATTTAACTATCAAAGAGTTGCATGCAAAGAAACTCAAATGCAAATTGTGATTATGATCATAAAAACTACTTGTGATTCTATGTTTTTACAATTTTTGTTGTAAGAACCAAAAGCCCCCAACAAAGGGAACAATCATGCATAATAACAACATTTTCATCCTCTATAATTGCGATGATAATAGAACATGGGCATGTGCAAAAAATGGGGATCAAAATGATATTGTAAAAAACTTGGGCTCCACATTGCTACACATTACCAAATGATACTTTCCTTCTTATTATGTTCCCATATGACTATCAATAATTCATCATTATTTATGTCAATGTCAAATTTAATTTCAATTAATATAAATATGGACATGAAAAGACACATGTTAGTTTGCATTTTCATGTCCATGTTGGTGGGTAAGGAAAGGGGTGAAACAGTTATAAGGATAATATATAATTATTATGAAAAAAATCAAGTATTTATAAGGAAGGAAGTGAGGTAATTAGGCTTGGAAACGAATAAATTAAATTTGGAAATATTTTTGGAATTTTCCAAGGACAACCATATGAAGGATTATGCAAAATCAATAAGGAACCTACGAAAGATTATTATAAACCACCCACATATCAATTCTTCAAAATTATTTTCATTGGAATATAAAATTTAAAAAAAAGAGAAAGTGGACATTTACTAGGCAAGGATTGCCCTAGACAAGGATTCACCAATCAATTAACTGCATGAGAATTCCCTCAAATTGCCATGAAAGGTCATTGGTTGTTGAAGGTCAAGGGGAAAACAAGGGAAAAATGAAGCTACCCCCAAGTTACAATATCATGTTAGTGAAAGCAAAAGCCTACCTATATTCAAAATTGCCATGAAGTTGTTGTGGAAGCTTGCGTAGGAGAAACAATCATAACTATAGAATGGGGAAAGGAAATGATAAAGAAGTTGATGCAGAAAGTCTAAAAATTTGTAATTACAACAATTGAAGACAAAAAATGGAAAGGATAAGGTGATTGGGAGAAGTTGTTAAAAGTTAATGATGCAAAACAAAGTTAAGAAGATAAAGAAACACACATTCATAGAGAAAACTACAACGAACTGTAAACCCAACAATTTGAAATTTGTTTTCAAACCATTGGAATTACTCTTCTTTGATTTTCTTCAAATTTAACAAATAACTATTGAGTTTAGTCTTAATTAATCATAAAATGTGGTTCCATCAAGTCTTTTTTTACTTTAGTTCCTAGTTAAAATAAAACCTCCAATCATGATGCCTTTGTAATCAATAGATAACTATAACTCAAATTGACACAAAAACTTAAATTGGCCAACATAGGTCCTTACCAAGTGGGGCAATGATTAGAGTCATCAAATAAGTAGTGGTTAGCATGATAGTTCTTAATCATACAATAACATCCAAATATTTGGTTTTGATATATAACCATGGTTTTTTTTCTAATTCAAAAAACTAGAATAAAATATTTTTTGATTCCTAAAATTTGACAAAAAAACGATAACAAGGTGTTGTCAAAAAATCAAATAACCAACCCAAATTTAACGTAAAGAAGGCTTATGAATCCAACTAGAATGAAAAATTCAATTTACTCAAGTTCAAATACCTTAATATTTGAAAATGCTTGCTTCATTAGAAGAAATAAATATATGAAAAAACAAATAATGGTTTAGAATAATTGAATTTCTATTTTAAAATGTTTTGGGTTGTCTCCTTTCGATAGGTTACACCACCAAGGCAAATTAAGTTACTTTAATGTTGTCATTTCATGTTACCGCCCATCATTCCTTACACAATTGGTTTTACATTGACTTTGTGTATAGATTGCCCTTGAATACAAGATTATTAACTTTTTTGAAGACACAATTATTTCATTTTATCACTTTAAAACAAATGGGAAACAAAAAATAGCAAATTGATTTGTATATTGTCTTTGTTTGAACAAATACACAAAACATGCAATAAATTTTTTTTTTCAAGCCCAACCATTTTTCTTCTTTGCTTGGAAAATGCTAAGGATCCACACTTGTAACTTTGAATGAATGGTTGGTGATGTATTTTAAACACATGCTTAGTAAACAAATATGATTTTTGGATTCTTGTTAAATTGGAATGTTTAATAATTTTCTTCTTTTGTTTGTGGACTAAATGAATGACTCACAAAATTAGGATAATTATTTATAAAATTTGATGAATATTCTATTATAAACTGGTTGTTTATATATTATGCGCATAAATATACTTTGAACATGGACAACATGAGAACACACATGCCACCCTAGTATACCAACACTTACATGAATATTTCCACCTTTTTGAATGAGGTCTCCTAAAAGATATATTTCACCAAGGAAATGCTAGCTCTTTATAGTCAAAACGATTTTTACACCCAATTCAGTCTAAGTTAAAGATATAGCCCACTTCATACATTCATGAATGGGATTCATTAGATCTAAAGTTTACACATTTGGAAGTATTTGGCCAAAATCAAGCAAGGATGATGATATAGCATAGATAGATTGAGCTCATAAATGACCACACATATGTTACCCAAAGTTGGATCCAAAGCTTCACCAAACAAAAACAAGCTTTTGACATGATGCCAATGCATGCATCCTAATATGACAAGTCACAATTGCGAAATAAAGTACTTAGAAGAAAAAATTCAAATGAAAATGTGATACTTCAAATAAGAATAAAGCCTTACAATTTTCAAAATGTGAATGTGAAGAACTTTGAAAATGGGCAAAATCTTCACCCATAACTAAGTTGCTTCCAATCGTGAAACTCAAAAATTAGTTCATGAATGACTTTCCACCATTACCCACATATATATGATTCCAACCAACCTTATTCATGCAATATTGAGAACCTAATTCAAGGTTCAACACCTTCATTTATTTCATTAAAACCTCAACCAAATCCATCTAAAGTTTCATGATCATTAAACCATTTGAAAGCGTTCTAAAAATCTATATAACCCCAAAAAAAACTACAGAAAAATTAAAACCATGTGGTCCACACCCATTTGAAATTCCCAAAAAGTGTCAAGAGTTTAGAGATATTAAATTTGGATTCCAAGTCATGACATAAGGTATGCCAAAAACCAACTACCTAAACCCTAAACCAACCTAGGTGTAAACCAACTTAATAAGGTCAATTGTTTTTGGCCTACTATCTTGTTGGAGTTTCATTTATGTGTAGAGGGACAAATATGATACAATTTAATTTGATAAATATTGATTTTATGAACATGATTTGATGTTTTTAAAATCATCAATCAATGTAAATACATAGACCAAACTAAATACACATTTAAATTAATAACTATTTAGGCTAGTAAGTGATGAATGATTATCTAGTGAGGGGCAATAAACAATAAACCATATGTGCACAACACCAACTCTTTCTTTAGCTCCAAGAAAGATGAATAATTGTTATAAACATCATTTTATGGTGTAGAACAAGGAGGTCAATGTATGAATGTTTTCATTGTCCACTCATACTCCATTCCCTATTTTTTTAATATTAATGATATTTCCCAACTATTTATCGCGGGGCTGAGTAGGCAATGAATAACAATTAAAACGTCGTATTACAAATGTTATCTTTATGAATGAAAATTTGGATATTGATCGCATTTCCATGGGGCACACATTTGGGGGAGTTGTTGCAGAACGGATGAATATTTGGAAAAGTGAATTTCATTTCCTTTTAGAAAGTGTTTTGAGAACTTGCACAACCGATGAAAACAAGCTTCCCAAAGGAAAATGGATGGTGCATAAACTTTAGGAAGCCATGAAGTTGCCTCAAGCCCAAGAGGAGGCGAACAAAAGGGATATAGAAAGAAGGCCCAAGTATTGTAGAGACATTGAATGATGAATGAACTTGGGGAAGGCATTCCATCTTCAAATGGAAGTGGATGAGATAGTACATCCTATTGTTCCAAATTTGGTCTATTGTCCAACTTTCTTAACTAGCTCCGTTTGCATCCCTTATTGAACTTTGTAAAAGTTTGACAATGTTTTCACAAATTGGCATTTAAAGGAGAAAATAGATAACTAATAAATATACATACATTTTTCCATCAAACACATGGCATTTATTTAATTGAAGAAACATCCAAATTTTTTGTCAGGCACACTTCTAAAACTTTATCATGAAATTGGGTACATTCAAATGAATTGTGGAAGGCTTTTTGTTGTTGGGCACTTGTCCTATAGGCTATGTAACACCATTGTCACATCCTAGTGCCACATCCCTTGCACTTATTTTAGTGCACCCTAAGAGGACCTAGTTCTAGGAAAGAAAATTTCTCAAAGTTGCTAGCTACTGATTCACTCAACATAGAATTCCATCTATAACTGACAATTGGCAGTTGTTGTTGAACCTTTGTAGTTTTCCCAAAAAAATAAAAATAAAAAATTAAAAAATTAAATAAAATAATTAATTATAACATTAAATAAATAAATAATTAATTAATTAATTAATTAATTGTTTTTAGTTATTGGGTCTTACACTCCCAATCTGAATATTTCAAACAATTGGCACTCAAAATAGGTAAGTATAAAAAGGTCTCCTTTGCTTTTTGAATTGTGATAACCCAATGGGAAATGACTTGTGCCATGTACTTCAAAAGTGTAAAGCTTTCAGTTCTTGGAAAATCTTGTAAGGTGAGGAGGTTTGAATTCTTTATTTCTTCCAACATGCCCTCTTGAGAATGATCATAGCACATACCCTTTCAGGTTCAGCCATAATTAGATTATTTAATAAAAATTCTGAAATAATAATAATAATAATAATAATAATAATAATATGTTTAAAATGTCAAATTCTAAGGAAATAGAAAGTGTGTAATTTTTGAAAATTTTGGTGTAAACCCAGGAGCTTCTTGCTTAAGGCCAATCTGCCATTGCAAAGCAAATATGAACTGACCAGAATTTTTTTCCTATCCCATAATTTGGTGAAGCATTATGTATCCACAATTTTGCAAAAAGAAGAAATAATTTCTTTCGCAAAAAGTCTGAATATTTTAGAGGTTTGGAGTCAAGAGAACCAACCAAAGAAACTACCTATATCTATTTCTGAAAATTCACAATTTTTTAAATTTATGTTTGGGTCAAAGTTGGGATTTTCAAAAAATAAAATAAAATAATTCATTAGTGCCAAACTTGAAAAAGAATTATGGTAATTAGCATTTAACTTTTATTTTTTCACAAGAATTAATAACATTGAAAATGGGTGGCATGTACAGGATTTAAGCATTTTGACAATTCTTGTTCTGACATGTGACTTGGAAGTCTCCAAGTGTTTTTTAGGCAATATGTAAATAATACAAAATTTGAAAACCCAATATGATATATTAGAGAAATTCCGTAAATTTTTTCTCTTTTTAGATAGACATCACAATTTTTGATTTTTGAAAATCTCGACATAATATAATGATTAAATACAATGATGATTCTCACAACATATTATAGTGGAATTGTTTTTTAAAAAACATTTTTTTCCCCCAAATTGGAATGTTTATTAAGGGGTAAATTATTTTTTCAAAATGAAAATTTCCAAAATTGAAAAATAATTAACTTAATTAATTAATTAATTAATTGACAGACATGTGTTGAAGCTGCACCTGTACTAGAGTATTATAGGGTATGTATGTATGCATAATAGTTTTCCTTGAATCTTTAGTGATGAGGACAAAAAACCTATGATGCCTCCCAGTTTGAGTGAGTTAATGCAGGACAATTGGGACCCAAGGGACTCTATGCTATCAAAATTTACCTAGCATTCCATATGCTTGTTTTGTTGTTGTGAACTTTGTGGAGGGAGGGGGGGGGGAGAAGTTTTCTCATTGTGGGTCATTCTTTGAACTTTGTGCAAAAAAAAGTGTTGGAAACTTGGTTGTTGGGAGATTTACCTACATCATGTACATGATGTGAAGAGGGAAATCAAAATAATAGCAACCATAGCTGGCCTGACTTCTCAGGCTAGGATCCTCTTTCCTTTGGCATACATAGGGAGGGCTTTTTAGGTACCTTGTGTTGTATCCATGATTGACCTAGTTGACTAGAGTGTACTATTTGACTGGCATTTAGTTGTTAAAGAAGGAGAGAGAGAGAGAGAGAGAGAGAGAGAGAGAGTAACCCCTATGAAACCATGTAGGTTTTTCATTTGGTCCCACAATTTGAAGACCATTTCCATGGTTTTTGCCTTGTTACCCTTATAGAACCATGTAGTTTTTTCATTTGGTCCCACAATTTGAGGACCCTTACCATGGTTTTGGCCTCATTGCTCAACTAATTTCTCCTTTTCAAAAAATATTTTGTTTGAATTTTCCAATTAAAAAATCACTCAAAATTCAATATGTCTTGCATCTTAGGTCTTAAAATGATGCAAATCAACTCCATTAAACCTTACCCATTGAGGGCTTACAAACACTACCACACCCTAACTTAGTTTCATACGTTAATTTTGATTTTATTGGATTTTCAATGACATATTGTTGAATATTCAAAAACTCTTGCATCATATGCCTAAACCTTTGGAAACCACCTCAAAGTACCTTTTACTCGTTGAGGGCTTTTCAATGGTACCAAATGCACAACAAGGGGCTCCATGATTTAGGAGATCTCAACACAACAAACAAAACAAAATACTTCACTTTAATTGATAAATTACTCCAAAATTTGAAGTATGAGTTTTTTTTGGGTAGATCATTTTTTAGAGCTTCCCAAACTTGTTTTTTTTGTTATAACTATTTCTGGTTTGAACTTGCCATGAGGGCCAAAGTTGTTGCCCATACATGATTTGTATCCCTAGTTATATTGTAATGCCTTTTCAGGTTGAGCAGGAATTAAATTATTTTTATTAATGTGAAATTTTCTTTAAATTACTTGTTTGAAATGTCAAAAATTTAAGGAAATTACAAGGGAAGGAAATTACAAGGGAGGGAAATTACAAAAAGTGGTGGAAACCTAGGAGCCAATCCACCATTGTGAAACATGCATTCAATAATTGACAACATTTTTCTATGTTGTAATTTTCTGGAATATTATGTCTCCTCATATAACAAATGTTATAAAAGGTTTCATTGTGTTATGGGTTCATAGTCAAGAGAGCACCTACCAAAGAAGCTACTTATATTTATTGCCAAAATGAATTTTGAAAAAGTAAAATAATTATTTGACACCCAATTGCTGAACTTGAAAATGTAGTACAATATTCAAGTTATTTAAAAAATAACCTTGCCTTTGGGGTTTTTTGCATTCTCAAACCTTTTTTCATTTCTAAATCTTGGTTATCCACAAAGTGAACAAACTTTCATTGAAACTAGATTTCAAATGGGTTTAAAATGTTTAATCTAAGTTTTTTTTACACAAGATTCAAAATATTTGTTGAATAGTTATTAGCAACAATGAAAAACAATTTAAAACTTTAAGTTGAAACTTGTTTCAATACCAACATTGGAGGAGAATATGAGTTTAAGCCTTGTTTCATGTTAATGTGCGTTTTTTAACATGAAGTTTTGATCTTGCCCCCCTCCTTTATGGCAAAACTACGGCCCTTGGCACTAAGCATCTTTTCTTTTGTGGATAATTTTTTAAAAATCAATTTGTCTCAACAAATAGGAGGGCATATTAGAAATGGTTTAGTAGCCAATTCATGAATTAGCTCTTTGTCCATAGTCTAATGGATAGAGTCTTGACTATTTCGGTATACAAATACGAGCATGCGTATTGAAGGAAATAACAATCAAGTATGACCACATTTGTAGGTATACCAAAGTGATATTCATATTGGGGTGGGTATGTATGAACTTAGGGATTGTGACATTGATACTAGAACAATGTGATCTTATCTTTAACAATTGTGGTATTATAATCGATGCCATTACCCTAGTCGAGCTTGTCGGTGGCAATGGACCTAAAGTAGGAGCACAACAAGGGCATTAGGTTTAGGGTTTAGTGCACCCATGCTGAAAAACTTTTCCTATTGTCGGTGTATAAGATTGTGTCAATCTTCTTGGGCTTTCAAATTTGTGTTTCCTTTGAATATCATTGGGGGCACGTGTAGAAGGCAAATGGTTAATCATGTGTTGTGTGCATGACATGACATTGTATGAATCAAGTTCAAACACCATACGTGATACAATATAATTCCTTCTATATTTTTGGCTACCTACTTGAACCTCCTCTAGAAATCTGGCAAAAAAATTCCTAAATTTTGGTATGATTAATGGCTATTGAGATTTTTAAAAAGCACTAGATTTTAGCACTCTTGATTTTTTAACATAGAATTCTGGCTATATATATATATATATATATATATATATATATATAGCCAACCAAGAAAAAAAAAAAAGGCTGATTCTGGCCCTTCACCAAAAGTGAATTGCAATCATGAAAGTCAAGGAGTCCATATTCATCCTTCAAAACGCCTTCCCATGGATGAGAAAAGAAGCCCATTGCTATAAGGGCAACTTTAGGTGAGTAGACTCGAGCCAGCTCTTCTTTGAATGCTCCTTGAGCTTTAGGGTTTAGGGTTTAGGGTAACCTTACATGGGCACTGAAGAAGTTAGAGCTTTGGTGGCAGGTCTTAATGTAGATTCTGAAAAACAAGGCCAAGTACAGCTCCAGTCTCAACCATTCTGGGTATGTCAGCTTTTCCAATAGTCTTAGGCTAGTGCATATGGCACACCCAAACTCAAGGAAACAAAACTTAGTTGTCCCCTCTCATATTGAAAGATGGAACAAGGCATGTGTCACACTATTGCCTTGCCATTTACATTAAAAAACTATCTTTTAAAGCAAAAGAATTAGAATTATGGAAATTCAAATATTTCACCAGCCAAAAATATAATCTTCAAAAAAAACCCTTTCAAAGAAACCCTAAATCCTTCAAGATATCATAACTCTATAACAAATCTCAAGTTTCAACACAAGCCAAAATATCTATCATCTTTCAAAAATCCTCATATTAAAATAGACCTTCTACATGGGGACCAAAATCCATTAAGCTACTATACTCTATTATGAATCTAAACCCAAAGTGGATGAATTTGACTCCACTAGCTAGTAGGTAAGGTATATAATAGTGGGACATAAGTGTGATTTTATTCATCTTACTTAATTAGTTCATGGGTGTGCGCTTATGTTTTCTTGTTTTTGAGACAAAGTTGTAAGTGTGCCTTTTTGGGTCAATTTTGTGAAGTAGCCAAAGTGACCATCATCCATAGGAAGAGTTAGTCGAATTTGACAAATAATTGAAATATGAAAATAAATAAATTTAAGCATCCTTCAATATTTTTTGTCTATCTACTAGAACCAAACTAGATGGAAATCGTGATTCTTGAATTTTTTTTTATCATTTATAAATTGACTAACACCTTTTCACTAGACAGAACAAAATATTGAATAACTAGTTGAGTTTTCTTTGCATGTGAAATGCGGATGGTTATGAGATTTAACTATGGTTATAAATGATCAAGAATGAAATCTTTCATCTAGAAATAAATGTAAGATAATTTTTAGAAAGTAATGTTGGTAACTTGTGTGAAACAAACTTCAAAACTTTCATGGAGAAAAAAGGTTAACCTTTAAGAGCCTAATCCCTTTCTACACCCAATACTCTCTTGGAAGACTTACCAAAACATTTGGTTCAATTTACTCATCCATGAATAAGATTAAAAAACCAATCATTGCATTATTCCTTTAAAAAGAACTCATTTTTTGACTTATCAAACATTTATGGATGAATACTCCCCTTCTTCTTCACAACACTAAAATGAAGTAGCCATGAAATTGGCAATCAAAATACCATAGGGCATTATCTAGTTTGGCATCATGTGCAAAATAATTAATTTTTTTCATAATCGAGTTTGGCAATATAAATATGGTAATTTCAGAGAATTGATACCTC
The DNA here is from genome assembly GCA_963921925.1 of Sphagnum tenellum. NCBI lineage: Eukaryota > Viridiplantae > Streptophyta > Sphagnopsida > Sphagnales > Sphagnaceae > Sphagnum > Sphagnum tenellum. The sequence goes on from OY998142.1 coordinate 7,737,294, forward strand.
GTATATTATGCCAAAATAATTATTTTTTTGACAATGATGATTGATCTTTGCAATATAATATCCATAAAAATATTTCAATAGAAGAGTAACAACACCTAGTACTGGGTGATAATATCATAGACTCATCACAATTCTTGGTTGCAAGCACTAGGGAATCCACATTATATCCAACAAACTTAAGTGGGTCATAGTAAAAAGATTACACCTACTGCTAAGCATATGTAAGTAAGTGATTAATAAAATTATCTAGAAGTACTAAGTAATAAAATAAATAAATACAATAATAAACCCCCAAATACAACCTACACAATTGTCTCATGTTCTTAAAGTTTTGGCCATTAATAAGGGTATATATAATTTTCTTTAACTTTCCACAATTTGAGCAATTAATTTCAAGGAGTTTTGGTATTTAAAAATATAATATAATTACTGCCAAACACGAAAAAGGTTCTTGCCAGTAGTAGTCTACTAAACCCTAAACCCTAAACCCTGAGTCACGAAACCTTCAATCCTAATGAAACCATGGATTCCAAAGTCATGACAAATCGCAAAATTTTCATGCCGACTTTACAAATGACACACTTGCATTTTTTAAAATTGGGTTTCGTGAGGAGAAACTTCCCCCTTCCCTTTTTGAGAATTCCATTTTGGTGAGGAAATAATTAAATATGTACCTGACATTTGTTGTTTTGCAGTTTTCATGTTCTAGATTCATGTAGCACACACCATATATCTATATATATATGTAGATTTCAAAATATATGAAAGGTTTCCCAAATGGCAAAACTCATCCACCCTTTACTTATCCAGCATATCCTAGATTTTAAATATTTGGGTTAGTTATAAATGTGGTGGACGTCATGAAACTAGTGATCATTGTTGTTGTGTACCCTAGGTAGTTAAGTTATGCACAAAGATGGTAAAATCCAGCAAAACCCTGGCTTACTTGACATTAAGGGCCTCTTTAGACAAGGGTCCAACGAGAATGGTCCAATGAAATCGAACATTCTTATTGGTCAAGAGCTTTCAATTGGTCCCAAGGCCTTTTAGATGAGAGATCATGACCAAGAAAAATCAAATTATGATTTAGTTTACATGAAATCATTTTGGAGAGAAAACCAATTGGTTTAGACCAAAAAAAACTTAAAGGAGAGCTCATGGTTTGGAGAACCAAAGTGTAAGTTTCAATCCAAGGTTGCTCATTTCTTTGTTTTGTCTTTTTTTTGCATTGTTTTCTTTTACCTTTGTTGTTCAAATTTTGTAAAAATGAAAGACATTTTTATAGATTGAGGACATTGTTGAGAGCACACCAACTCCCCCATTTTTTACCAATTCTAGAATTGACATAGCTAGTTTTGTGAATCTTTACAAGGTGGTTGTTGAAAGGAATGCATTTTCAACCCTTTCCACCTGTATGAAATGGAAACGAATCAGAAGATGGGTAAAAAGTGAGGTTGCAATGTCAATTTTCAGAAGTGGAAAGGGATTTGAATTTACAAAAACAATCCTTAAACTGGTTATTGGTACAAAAAATAAAGCACAAAAAAATAAGACAATTGTGGTGAAAGAAAAAAATGAAAAAGCAAGAAAAACTTGGGTGAATGATGAAGTATTACACCTCATTGCTCTATGAGGAGAAAAAATCATCAAAGAAAAAAAAAAAAGACCAAAGGTTAACTTAATCCTCTCATTCATTTTTTATATTGGACCCTTGAATTGGAACCCAAGCCTTCAAACACACTCATTGTACCTTAGGAAATAATAATAATAATATTGTGGAAAAGGGTCCAATTCATCGTTCAATTTGTTTTAAATTGATCCTTGGGCTTCTGGTCTGTGGACTTTTATCTAAAGTGACCTTGAGGAGGACAATTAAAATGCAAGATGGATTTGTGGCAAAAAAATAAAAATAAAAATCATATTTCTTTTCAACCCAAGATGAATTGAATTTTCTTTTATCTTTCATGTTTTGTCTATGTCCACTTGTCTATTTAGTGATCTATTTAAATTATATGATACCTAGCTAGGGCTTAAAGGATTACACAAAGCCTACGTAAAGGATTAACTGAAAATTTCTTGAGTTAAAGGACACCTACGAATTATTTAATTGATTTTTTAAAGACTTATCTTGAAAATTATTTAAGGAAACACCTAAAAATCTACCTAAATTATGGGATACTTAAGAATTACTTAAAATTTTACCTAAGGCTTACCTAGGGAATCACCTAGGGAATCCAAAGGAACACTTAAAGACCTATCTAGGCTATAAGAAATTGAAAGGCTATTTAAAAGTTGCATGAAAACTACTTAGGGGTTATTTGGAGATTATCAAATTTGCCTACATATGGAGTTACATAAGGCCTACTTAGAAGACTAACTACTTAATGGATACTTAGGGGATTATCAAAGGGGTTACCTAGCAAAACACCCAAGGGTTTACTTAGGTTATGGGATAGTTAAGGGGTTACATAAAACTTATTTGTGAGATTATCTAAGGATTTTAAATTAAGGGATGCATGAAGATTATTTAAGAGATTGTTTAACGTTATTTCATAATATAAAAGGAGGCTACATAAGGCCTACATAAGTTGATGGGTAAATAAATACATTTAATCGATAAGTAAATACCCCATGGGTAGGTAAATATAAATAGCTAGCCCATGGTGGATAGGTAGGTACCCAATGGGTCTTGGTAGGTAAATAGCCTAGGGGTAGGTAAGTGTTAGGCATAAAATTAGCATCTTATTAACACCCTTATTTAAGTCAATCCCCTTTGCCCTTGAAAGAACATTCAAGGGGTGTCACAATTTGGTGATCACCATTCTAACCTATTTATCCCCACTCCAAGTTAACCCAATCACATTAATATAACAAAACCTACAAGGAAAAGTTACAACCAAATTACCTGAGGTATCTCCACCTTTATCTTCTACCAAAAATAGCCTAATTAACCTAATGCATGGTTTGATCTTTTGCCTAATAGAAATCGCCCACCATCTTTGTTGATTTTGATTCTCAAGTGTCCTTGTTTGATCCAAACAACAACCTCATTTCTTGTTCACACATTCCTTTTCCTTTTACTTAACTATACACCAACCTTAAACCTAAACAAGTGGATTACAACATGAACACACAACATACATAAATGGAAATAAACATTTTTCACATCAAATCTTCACACATAAAGGAAAAAGTGGAAATTACATTAAAGCCTTTAGTTCCTAGTTGTTGATCTCATATACTAACCAAGTTCATACTCATATTAAACAAAATCATTCTCCTACTTATAAGGAGCTTTATATTTTCTTTCTTTTTTTCTCTTGCTTTTCACTTACTCCCCACTCGCAACCACATTAACAACCACCACCTATTCAAGCTCCTTGAGACCAATTATCCTCTTACCTATTTCCCTTACTCCCACACAAAAGGGCATACCTTATATTCCCACTTCTAGGTCAAACCCCTCTTCCTTCCTTCCCATATTCCTTTTTTACTCCTACTAGGCTTAGCATAGGTTCTTTGTACCTCTTCTTCCCTTCGCCTTTGAATGTGGTATCCCTTGAAAACCTCCTTTGAGCAATTGCCATCACCAACCAGTGATGCTTCCACCTCCATCTCCATTGTGCTATTTAGTTGGGTGCACTTGGAAAGCCCACTTATTCATAATGAAGTAGCCTTCTCACATTTCTTTGCTTCGTCATATACATCCAACCCCCCACTAGCCCAAATCTTCACAATCCTTATCATCATTCCTAATTCTTTCCTTACACAATATTCATCAATTAGGAGATGGAGAGGTGGTCAACAATGTTTTCCCCTTTTAAGCTTCAAGAATAATAAATGATTCTTTACACATTCCTCATTTATTAGAAAATGGAAGGGTGTTCAACAATGTTTTCTCCCTTCCAAGCTTTAGAAAGAAATTACAATTGTTGTCTTGACCTAAACCTAATTCTTAGTACTTTTTTAAAAACCACCTTTGCCATATACAAACCTCCTTATCTGACAAACCTAGCCAACCTAAGTGAAGACATAATAAATTTGTTTTAATATAGTCCTATTATCCTACCACTCACCTTAGTCTAACCAAGCCACCCATCCCCTACTAGTCCATTTTGGATCAAATCAACCTATTACCTTATCCCTCCATTAGTCGACTTATTTATGTTTAACAATAACTAGGTTAGGCTAATTGGGGCCCAACAATAAGTAGGCCATAACCTAGGTAGCCCTCTATATCTTTTAATCTAAGAAAATTTTCATCTAATTTGAAAAGGAACTATGGTAATCACTATTGACAATTCATCCGTAGTTTGACAAATAATTCTCACTTTGATGGACTTTATGATAACTTGAAAGACAAAACCAATGAGCACAACGAGGCTCAAAACAAGGATTACTTTAAAGACAAGTTTACTATGTATCTAACCTTTGAAAACCATTCCATTTTGACCAGGCTTTTTCTTTCAATTTTGTGAGGTACATGGGTTACCAATCATCAAAGAAGAAGACTTAATTTGGCTGCAGGTCATAGAGGACATTCCACATGTTTAGGATCCTTTTATTGCCTAAATATGGCAATTTCAGCTTTTTTTGGCCCTCTAAATATGGTGACTTTGGGCATTATTTCAAGAATAAATCCTTTGTAGGGTTGGCATTGCCTTGTCTTTGGTCACCAAATGGAAAGTTTTTCCAAAAGCAAAAAAACATTAATTAATTTTGACTTGGCAATGAGGCAGCAATCATACTCAGTTATTTTCTTTTTAATTTTTTAATTTTTCAGTTTGTCTAGGTTCTACATGTCATGACTTGAAGGTCACAACAAGTTGATCATATGATGACTCAAAGCCACATTGTTGTATAAATTTGTTGGCTACATCACTATTGTGCAATGTAAATACATGGTGATATGAAAAACATGTTGAACTTAAATGTAAGTTTGTTACAAAAAAAAATTGTAAATTAAGATTTTATTTTTCAAGTAGATGTGAAAAAAGTTCTGGAAGACCACTGAAATATGAGCTCCTTCTTGTACATGGGTGGTCATATATACGAGTCCCATGTCATTCTTTGAGAAGTACCATGTTGTTAAAAAAAACCCTTGATAATATTAACCATGGTTGATTAAAAAATGAATTCCAAAGTGAATTTTAGTATGCCAAGGCAACAAAACCAATGCAATAAAACAATATCTTTCATTCTAAATCTGGGTACTTATAACAAGGTTTCTATTTGAAGAGTATCAACTTAATGGACCCATGCCTCTAGGCAAGGCGAGGATGAGGATTGCGAATTCACTTGGGTCTTCCACACCTTAACACTAGAAGTAGCTTGAAACTTATGGATACAAAACAAGTCATATGCAATTAAGCCTCTATAAAATACTTAGTAAGTTTAAACTAGCTTAAAAGATTAAATACTTTGGACTTAAAAAGCTTGAGAAGTAGGCAAGGGCAATTTATCTTAAATTATGTTTTTAATATTTTTTGGTTAATAAATACTACAAATTATTATGTATTTGAAGTGAAATTAGGTTTTAAATCAAGTGATTTTAAAAAAAAATTGTATGGACATTGATTTCCATTTTTAGTAGATAGAGGATCTCCAATGGTGCTCAGTATGTGACCCCTGCAAAAGAAAATTGGATCAAGGAAAGTCAAAACATGCCAGTTTAGCTCAGCAAATTGGTTTTGGCCTAGCATTTTTGCATGCTTGGCTGAGGCCACATCAAAGGGACAGCAAGGCCTAAGACCTAGCTGCTGTTGATTGCCTAGATAGTTGGATTGGTCTAGGTGGGTTGCTACTACTAGTCTCCCAACTATAACTTTGGAAACAAAAGAAAATAACTAAACTTGGATTACATACTGAGCACTATTGGAGATGCTCTTATTATGATTCTAAGTGTTGTGCAAGGGGACCAACCTCTCTCATGAGTGCAAATGATGTGCCTACTCAATAATACTAGGCCAATGAGACTTTGGTTATTGGTGTTTGAGGGACTTCACATGGCTATGTCCTACATAGCTAGTTCTAATTAATTATTTATACCTTTGCAGATGTCTCTTTTTTAAGTGAAATTTTTGGGGGTCTTTTGCTGGACCCAGAAACTTAATTTTCTTTCGGGATTTTATTAGAATTTTCAAGTAAAATTTATGTGGGACATACTAAAAAATACTTCTTATATTGCAGTCAAAATTGAAAAAAATGGAAAGGTTAAATGTTTTTGCAGCCTATCTACTAACAACCCACTAACCCTTACCTATATACTAAAGACATATTTTCATCTACTTATTTAGTAACCACCTATTATCAGACCTACCCACAGGGCCTATCTTTAATAGGTTAACCTAAGGATAGGTCACCAAGGTGAAACCTGAACATCAACTCAATTTGGGTTTCATTTGCAACTGACTCATACTTACTTTTAGGGTATAGTGTACATATGATTGTTTTTATATCATACACTTGTGATAATTTTCTATTAGTTGTTTATGTTGCCGATGTGGTAGTCTACTTATTTTCCAAGTAGATTGTAATTAAATTACACATACATTCTGAACAGTATGTAGATTTCATTCATTATAGCTAACCATAGTTTATCACTTTGAATCCAATGTTAAAAGTAGGTGCTCGAGTTATTGTGTTCATATTTGGACATAATGTTATGATCATCTTCCTCGCCCTAAACACTTACACACCATGGCTCCAAGTTACTCAACGACAATGTTCCATTAAGGCTATGAATTGGGAGTTTATGGATCTCAAAAAGCTAATTGAACCAAACCATCAAGAATGTATTTAGTTGAAGCAAACGTCAAATGAAAGGAGATTGATGATTACAACATCACAACAATGGAAAAACGTTATTATAAATTGTGTTTTTTATGACTTTCTTTTTGTTAAGCAGACATTTAAACATGTTGACGATAGATCCAAAAATGACCAATTGCTTACAACATACAAATTAGAAATTTGAACTAGCAATTCAATCAATCAAACATGACAAAAATGTTTAATTATGTCCACCTTATCACATTTGTTTTGATTAAAAACTAGTAAGTAGGTAAATGGTTGATATTTTGATACACCTACTTATTTCATACCTGCATGCTAACAACCCAAACCTACTTACATGCCTAACCATTAGTTATCGACCCCAAACCTACATATCGTTATTCAAATTTTCATATCAAAATTTTAACTAATCGTATGTTTAATGATATCTAAAAGGTGGTTTATGAATATTTTTAATTTAAAAACAAAAAGGATAATTATAGTACTATAGTTTGATAATTAATATAACTATAACAGTTTTGGCTCATGTAAAATAGAAAATTACAAAATGTCAAAAGTGAATAATTTAACCATGATTTTGCTCTTCTAATTTTGAACCTTCATATCACCTATCTATTTATAACTTACCTATATGCATATCTACCTATTTACCAACCTACCTTCCTACCTATCAACCTACTTACAACTTACCTACCTTACCATTTCCTTGCTTATTGACATGGTACATACCTATTTACCTACTTCCCTCCGTATGTGATTATTCAAGTTTTTGGGGCATAATTAAATGAAAAAGTGTAAAAAATCATCCATGATATTGCTTGCATATATTATTAATTTCATATTAATTACATACGTGATAATGAGATTGACGATGGGGGGGGGGGAGACACATTTATAGGCCTAGGTGCATCAAATCTTCTATATAACATGAAAAATGATTTAAATCTAATAAATGTAACAAGTCACGAATCACATTGCATCTTAAATGATATACATTAGTTGTTATATGATGTGTAAGTGGATATTTGTATAACATGGTAGTGCTCAATATGATTAAATTTAAAAAAACAATTCAATAATATTGAATGTACCCCACCTTGGGGGGGGGAGGGGGGAATAAAATTTATACCCTTAAATGTTTGTGAACAAATAGTTTAATCACATATGCTATTGTAATCACCATCCTAGGGGCACAAAACACATGTTTTGTAGTAGTGTAAAAAATGTGATGTGCTTATGCATTTGTATGGCAAACCAAACTCCAAAATCATTTGATGAAAACTAGATCGTGTTGCACAATAAACTCAAGAAAAATAGGATGTCATATCAACCTATGTTTGTGGTTGGAATGTGATAGACCACACTTGTCAAAGTAGTTTGTCAAATAATTGTACCCCAACATTGAATCATTCAAAAGTGACGATTGATTTATCATTACAAGTGCATAAGAACTTGCAATGTGACACTCACACAACTTGAGTATAATAAGTAAAGACAAGATGATTCAACATATTTAAATGCAAATTGTTCAAGTGTTTTGAAACATGTCTAAGACAATGTGTCATGCCTTCATTTCATAGAATAATAATTCCATTAACAACAACATCACTCTACAATAGTACACATACATTAAATGACAATAATGATTAGCTTGCTTAGGATTCATTTAGTGTAGTGTAAAATCATAGATTTTTTGTAATTTAATTTTACATACTTTTAATGTTCATCGGTAGATGATTTATAATACATTACAAACAATCTCCAATTAAAGCAAATGCATGTATGTGGTTGACTAAAAGGTCATAGACAAAATTCATTGATTTATTGTAACTAAAATCAAAATTGTGTTGAATCAATATATTATAATGTTATTTGAATTTGGGTGAAAGCACATTATAGTGACCCCCTTTGGCACATTTTTGGGTTTAGTATTGTAATATTTTAAATATAATTGTTCTAAAAAATGGTACATTTGAGTATCAAATTTAGTTTTTGGGCCTTATAATGATTATCTTTACAAAATTAAATGTTATGAAATATTTTAAAAATAATAATAACTAGTGTGAACCTGGTGCATAATGCACCCCGTCGATCCCCCCACCTGGTCCTTCGCATTTCCCACTCCGGTTCACTTCCACCTATTAAGACCTCTAAAACCCCACCCCCACCCCCTCCCCCCCTCCACAAAAAAAATAAAAATCATGACCCTCCTAAACCCTTAGCCCAAAAAAAACACACCCAAATCTCCTCACCCACCCTCCAAATCCCAAAAATACCTCCCCCATCGACGACGGTAGTTGCTGCGCGAAAACGGACGTAAAAGTAAAAGTAAGAAGTAAGAACTCAAGGTTCTGAATATTTTTAGGCCCTCGAGTTCGGGGGGATAGTTTTATTAAAAGTGATTTGGGTTTCAGGACCTTGACAGACAGACATACTTACTGAATTAATATATAGGATTTTCATTATCTATATTGAAGGATCCTTGGGTATATTTATAATTTACATTGGTATAATAGGGCCATTGTTTTGTTTTGATTACACTAACTTTAAAGCTTCATTAGTCATTAAATAATCAATTTTAATGAAAATTTAAAATGACCCATTTAGATATTTTTTCATTTTCCATGTGAATGTGATTATTTGTCAAATTTTCAATTTATCGCACATTCATCATATATTTGTTGAAAAAAATCACTTTTTCGGATGAAAATTTTCAAATTATTCACACGGTATTAAAAACATGTGCAAAGTATGTGATATGACATGGTTCAATATACCTTCAACTAAAAATCATTTAAATTTTTTTTAGAGTATATTTGTGTTTTTGAATCAACATGTACATTACAGTTGTGTTCACAAATATACTCCAATCTCCCATTTTATGAAATGAAATGAAAAAGTTGTTTTCTAATGTATTTTTTAGGTTATATTTTAACATAATATGAAAAAATATTGTGAACTTGTTTCAAAAGTTTGAGGTGGCATAGAGTCAAACATGCACACCCTTAAAAAGTAATGCAATGTGACAGCCTGAAGGGGTCAACCTAAAGGTTTCATCCATTTCTTGATGTGTGTTTTGTGTTCACTTGTTTATAGGAACTTAACATTCAAAATTCCTTGTTAATTGTTATCCTTGAATTTTTCCAAAAACTTCAAGTTGTTATCTTTTATTCAATATTAGCATAGTTGATAGGCATGTTTCAACTTGAACATAAACTAGCACTTCATCATGAAATACCTATCCCACAATCCAATTGAGAAATATTAAGGTGGTAAAATCAACATTATGACCTTTTAGAATTATATAATGCAATTCTTAACAACAAGTAATGACATAGAACAAGAAAAGTAGATTTGTAAAGTTTATATTGAGCAACTCCTAAAATGTTTTCTTCGACACCCCTAAGGTGTTCTTGACTATATTTCCCCCTTATTATAATGTATGTTAAAAAATTTATAATACAATGTAACCTTGTGAAGTTGTTTAAATGACACCATTAACCAAGTTAGAGCATTGCCAACTATTCATGTTATATATAGGACCATTAACATGCCAACACAAGAGAAAAATGGAGCTAAAATCAATCTCAATAAGACTTGAAATCACCATAAGATATTTTTGCCTTACCATCAATCCTTTGAGTTTTGAAAGTAAATGTGGTTTGTCACACTTTGTATTTTTTCTCAAAATCAAAATCAATGTTGGACATGATTAATTTGGCCACCCAATCTATCAAAATGAAACTAAGGAAGGGCAAGAACTTCAATTAAGAGGATGAACGGTCTAATTATGTTGGATTCTTCCATGTCTCACCAAACACCAACACTACCAAATTTCAATTTCATTCATTGTTGTTTTATGATTATTTAGGATGTGCCCATTGTTAAGTTGGGGATATTAAAATTTAACAAACAATGCCCGTGAGGTGACAAATTGAAATGTTTGCAACAATTTTAAAAACAAATGAATATAATGAATTAAAGGTGGTTGACATCAAGGTTGGAACCAAAAAAAATAGATAATGAAAATGGTAGCCATGTTTGTGAATGCACCAAGGTTTCAATATGTTAAGTAATTAGGTGGGTGCTAAGTGATAAAGGGTGCATAGCCAACATGAAGGCAAGATGCTACTCAATTTGAATTGAAGTTGTTACCACAATTGAAGTTGCTTTAGTTACTTGTGAAAATTTTGACATTCTCTACAACTAAATGGCATTGTTATTTCACCATGTTACCATAGTTGATAGCTATTAACAATTCATGCAATTGCATTGCAACATTTGAAGATAATTTTAAGAACTTTGGCATATGTTCCAAACACTCTTGGAAAGTCGTCAACACTAGGTACCCACTTGCACCAATTTGTTTACTATGTCACTTCCCATTCACAACAAGTCCATTGCCCAACCACAAACAACACTAACTTTTTCATTGATCCCATAAAGTGGTCCTTCATTTGAAGACGTTAGGGTTTAGTTTAAAGTTCCAATGTGTAATTAAATGTTTCATTTGGTTTTTAAATTGTCATTTGAATTGATAATAAGATGCCATTTCAAAGGCAAAGTCGATTCATGCAACCATGTGCTTGAATTAGCTTAATTTGAAGTTGTAATAAGCTATTGGGGTTGAGGGATTTAGAAGCTACCAAAGTGTAATAAGACGTTCAAATTGATTATTGCAAAATGTCATATATGTTATTTCATAACACAGTGCAATGAAGGAAGTGGGAAGGAAGAAGATTTTTCCTTCCCAAAAATCCTCTTGGATTCATTAAATGTTGATTATAGTTAAATTCATTTTGGTTCAATGCAAACAAAATTTTTAAAAAACACTAATAGAAAATAGATGTCCAACATTTCGTGATTGTTGCACTAGGACATAAAGATTGTCATTGCACATGGATGGAGTTGGTAGGCTATAGCAAGGGAGATGATGGTGGTAGGGTCCAATGTTCATGATGACAATAGGGAATGCAACATTTGAGAGCTCTTAAAGCTATAACAAATGTTTTCCTTCACAATAGTGGGGCTTGTAGTTGATAGTGAAATAAAACCGAAATGGGGCCATGACATTTATTCCTAAAATATATAGGTGTTGGATATAATGGACTATTTCATATGCTTTTAGGAGTGAATAACTTTGTCTATGAGCAAAAATGGTTAAATGTGTTCATGATTTTCATATTGAGAGTAGAAAAGAACTTCATACATTACTTTTTAGAAGATGCAAAACATACAAAGTAATTCAATATTACTTATAGAGTTCCTTAGCCCATGCAAATGTTATTGAATCTTTTGTCATGATTCATAAGAGCCCAAATGCCCATTGAATAGCTTTTGGTCTTGTAGTATCAATAGTCAATGACATGGAGTTTTGGCTTTGAAACAAAAATTTAATACTAATCAATGACACCAAGAACTAATGGTAATCCATTCCATTATTGTTAGAATCCTTCCATAACCCTCACAAGCTCAATATCTTGTGGTCAAGATATTCGTTGCGCACATATTTATATTCATGGTAACAACACATTCACAAAGGACCATGCAAATTGAAAACTTGTCTACCATGAAAAGTTCATTGCATAGGTATTCTATTGCATGCACAAGCTTACAAATTGCTTAAACAACTATGATTCTTAGGGTATATAGTACATTGACAATCTAATACAATATAACTTTCAATGTTTCACACAATTGTGCAATATAAGCAATTTAGTTACAAAGAAGCTTTTCATCTAACTTTGGTTATCAAATTAAGTCATCACAAATTGGGGATGCCATGTGGTTGATTTGACCTTCATTTGGTCCCCCAAGTCTTGAGTTTGTAGCAACATACACACACATGAAAGTGGACATTAATGCAGGACTAGAACATTCTTTAGATCTTGAAAATGTGTGTGAGTTATCACTTCATCCTCAACAAAAAAAAATTATTCTTGAAAATCAAATATCACACAAGAAAGAAAGTAGTTGCAATTATACAAGAAGGTGCACAAGTTGAACAAAAGAGCCAAATATTGTAGTGTGAGTCATCATGTCAAACTTCTAGGGATTGCTATAAGTGATGGTTTATACGTGAACAATATTAAGACTATCTACACATGTTGCACAAATACTGAGTCAAATGATACAAGGCAAAACATCTCTTTGCTCCACAAGTTTTCAGTGTGAATTTATCCCTCTCGTGTTTTCCATGCACAATGTTATGTAGGATGTGCCTCAAGCAAACCAATCTTATAGTTGGATTCACAACAGTTTGATCTAAGGTACATCAAGGAAGTCATCTAATGAAAGAATGTCCAAATTATGTGGTGACATGTTGCAGAGCTTTTTAGCAATTTCTTCTTCATCAAACATGCAGCCTTGATAACTACTACTATTGTACCTGATTGGCTGATGGAATCTGGGAGGCAGACAAATTCTTGATATCTAGGAATGTTATGAAAATGTTATGGATCTGGCTATCCTTTTTGCCCAAGTGAAGATCAGTGCAAAAGTTATCTCCATAACCTCTCTGTCTCATCACACAATTTAGGATCTGAATTCTGCCCAACCAAGTAGTGAAAAATTGTATAGTGATTCTCTTTCTGATTTTCTCTAATTTTGTTTCCAGTTTGCAAACAGGAAGCTCTGAGCAGTTTATATTCCAAGATGGGCAAGTAGTCTAGAGGAGAAATATCAATATGATGGAGAATGCCAGGAGACATGTTACAGGCCCTTCTGACCAGGTAGCCAGCCAGGATTTTGCCATTCCTGATGAGTTAGGAGAACAGGTCTCATGTTGTCTAATGCCGATTCTGTGTTTCCAGTTTGGCAACTGACTGCAGAGCAAGCTCGGGGGGATGGATCCACAAGCTAAGGTGGCCAACCTCTTAATGACTTGCTTTCTCTTGAAGAGAGCTCATCTAAGCCATCACAGAAGCTCATGAGGTGATGACTTAGCAACAACCCACCTGATGACAAGAATGAATGATTTGAGAAATTTGCATGTTGATGAGGATGCAACCACATTACCCAGACCCAGCACTGACTATCTCTGAGTTCGTGATTCACAACTGGATCAGAACAAGTGGGCATCTGTCAAGTGCAACTCAACATGCACCATCAACTGAGTGCCAGCTTTTTTGATGTGTGTCAGTCACCTGGTATGTGATCAATTCTTCATCAATTTCTTCCTTGAAACCAATTGGTAATTTGAATCCAGTGAAATGCAAGTGTTGGTATTAAAACCTTCAAGTTGGCAATGGTCATGCCAATCCTTGGACCAGACCACGAATTCACATGATATGATGTTTTGCTTTGACTAAGGCAATCAATCCTCCCCGTTCTTCCAAGATGTGGAATAGACCACACCCATTGATTTTGTGGGGGGGCAGGTGGGGTTGAGACTTGAGACTCAGCCCATACTCTGAGCATTGTAAATTTTTTGACTCTGGTTAGCTCAAACCCTATTCAAGCTTTGCAGGAACAACCACCCATTCCTTCAGCTTACAGTCTGCCTAACTAAGAGGTTTCTGAAGAGATAGATGCAAGGAAGGGAGGAGGATGCAAGGGAACTGAACAAGGAATGGAGAGGATGCAGACAGGCCATGTAGTTGCTGTATGGATTCAACATGAATAACTACAGCAGAAAGAAATGAAAAATAGATTTTCGGAAATCAAAAGCCTTACAGAGTGCTGCTCTGTTGCTGGGTTGAAATTCACCATTGCTTCCAACAACCAGATATCCATTGCTCCATCCTTGTGTCCGATGCTACTAAGGTTACTTTCTTCTCGCAAGTGTGATGGAAACCCCCCTTCCTTGCTTGGTCACATCTGTATCGATGATCTTCATTTCACAAGGAAGCTGCTACTAGGGTTGGTATATAAAATCCTTGGAACAAAGATTTCTTTCTGGGGATACAGAAGTGCGAAGAATTGAAGCACAGAAGAAGAAACTCTTGATGAAGATGATGACAACAAACAAAGACAATTGTTGGGTCGTTCTGTAAAGCTTGGAATTGGGTCATGAGCATCAGAGCCCTGTTCTTCCTCCTGTCGAGCTCCTTAGGTCATGTGCATCAGATCCCTGTACTTCCTCCTGAAGAGCTCCTTAGGTCATGTGCATCAGATCCCTGTCCCTCCTCGTGTCGAGCTCCTTCATCAGTCGTCCCCTGTTTTCCCGGCGTGCGAGACAGACAGATGGAGTGCCCAAGAGAGACAAAAAAGTTTGTGCATAAGATCCTGGCGTAGGCGAGGAGAGGTGAGGCCAGGAAGGAACGAACGATGGGGGACGTTGGGTTGCGCAACCCTTTCGTGTTGCGAGTGGGGCAGGTGATGAGCGGTTTTGGCGCTGGCTGTGGCTTGGGCATTGGTGTCGGGGTTCCAATCCCTTTGGGTATGGATGTCTCGTTGTTTTCGCGTTCTTTGCAATCTCAGGTAGCTTAAGGATTTTTCCATGTACCTAGGTGTGAGGAATCATTGCTCAGGAGGGAGCGTGGCACTGCAGATATACCAGGGATTAGTGGAGTCATGAGCGCAGCACAAGGTGCCACAAGGCGCATTGGTGGCAGCCATCACGTGCAAAGTCTGGTACGTTGTTGCAAGCCTCATAACACCCCAATGTAGTTTTTCTTGCTGAAATCAAAGCGAACATTGTTGCCGTCATGAATGAATTGATACAGCAGCAAACCTTAAACCCTAAACCCTTGCTGGGAAGCCCTCTTAGTGCAACCCCACAGGAGCCCCACAGCGGTTTCCCACCTCTTACAATTGCAGGTCTTCACATGCTGCGGCTCCTGCTGATCAAGTGTGTCAGATAAGGAGAGTGGGCATCAAGAATTTGCAAGCTGGAATTGGGTGCGGAGTTGGGATAGGCCATGGCTTTGGTGTTGGTCAGTTTTCTCCTCCATGCTTGCTTGCCTCCCTTGCTCACCCCTTGCTTGTTGACAACAACTTTGCATTCATTCTGTCTTTCAGCTTCATTAATGATCAGTCCCTGTATGCTGAAATGCATCAATTTGTACACTAAGCTTGTACCTGAAAGCTTTGTGACATCTTGGGTACACAAACAAAGAATCAGTTGTGTACCCAAGATACTTCTGAGGCACAGATCACAAGTGATCAGTCTTCAAGATGCTCAACTGAGTCATGCTGAATGAACTGGAATCCACCAAATATTGTTGTGGAATTTCAGGATCCAGATGCCCAGTAGTGTATTGTGGAATAGGGGCAGAGTTTAACAGTGGCTGCAGAGAAAGAGCAGGAGGTGATGATGATGATGATGATGATGATATGGAGTTGAGGGTTTGGCAGGCATTGCGCTGAAACCAGGGGTGGCACAACAAGCAGTGCACTTGTTTCAGGTGTGTTTTTTGTGGTTGTTGCATTGTGATGGCGATGTGATGACTGTTTCTAGTTTATACATAAAGCATTCTGTCAGACATGAAATAGGTGTAGAATTTTCTGTCCTTGACTGTAACTTAGATCTAATACATGGAAACAATTGCACACCTGTAGGTGGGTGTTGGCCAGCATTGTTCTGCAGCAAATACCTTTCTTGCTTTTGATACAGCACGACTGATATCTTAACCTTGTTTGTAATGGTGTAACTGCTTGGGAAAAAACTATACTTCTCCACTACTAGTTCCACTTTGACATGTTTTCCCATGTAATTTGTCATGCACTGCTTTCCTGATTGATGGGTTGGGACAGGAAGCTGTTTCCGTGTTGAAAAATAAATTGCTGTCGAGAGTGGATGGTGGTGGCAACCAGGTGGAAGCACTTCCTGGAATTCGAACTGGATCAGCCCAACCTGGGACTGTTGTATCACCAAATTCAGAGCAAGGTCACATTGTGCCATCCATCAAGCACTCTGATTCTGAGGTTGTCATATAAGACCTTGCCTTTGTTCTAGTTCTGATGTTAGCTAGCTGGTTAGACGGGGCTTTGTGTGGCACCTTCTCTGGGCTGGATTCCTATTGCAGTGAAGCTGTTGTTGGATGCTTAGGCTTGGCATATGCAATTCTTATTCAGGTGGAGAGATTGCAGACTCAAAATGAGATCCTTCGCACTGTAAGCACTTCTTGTCACCGCTTTTTAACTGCTCACTTTTTCCTTGCACATATACATGTACTGTGATCTGGATCATCATGATGTGCACCATCTTGACTGCTTTTGTTCACATACCTGTCTGGGACTCTATTTCAGTTCCAAGAAAGGGTACACTGGGTTCTTCTTGACTTTTCAAGTTCTTATATGTTTCTTTGACACACAATGCCAAAGTCTTCTGTTGTGTTTTATGGGCCTTTTTGTGTAAAGCTTTTGAGGCATCAGGAGAAAATTGAGGAGCTTGAGCAACAAAATGCTCTTTTACGAGAGGGGCTGACCAGTGAGCACAACATTGGCAACAGAGCTATCCAGGATCATTATGCTAGACTTCCTAACTTGCACCAACCAAGTGATCGTGCAATTTGTTTTTCTTGTCGGAGACGGGCTCGCCGAAGAACCTGACAATGTCAGTCATTTGATGCCTCCCTCCATTATATGTGGGAATAGAAACAGGAGCATTTTGGTTGAAACTGTGCTTGCTGCTTTGTATTTGTGTTCTTCTGAACTGTTGCATGTTGTACCAGTTTCAAACTGAAGTGTGGAAATGCTTTTGTTTCTAGCCAATCATGGCAGAACAAACGCCTTACTGCTAGTTTCAAGAAGGTATAAGTGCAGGCTGTGATCATAGCCTAAGAAGTGCCATGTGGGTGCACGCATGTGATGATGATTTGTCATATTTTTTGAGAATGTGCTTAGACCATGCTCAAATGAAGGAAGGATTCCCTCAAGCTGAGCTCCTTGAAACTTGACCCAACTAGAGTTTCACATGGATATGTAGGATAGGAGTCTCTTTTTCCAAGTCACGAGAGCATGGAATGAAGGATAAACAGAATGAATGATTCTTCCATTTTGTGACAGGCATAGTAGTACCACGACAGCTAATCTGTGATCCTGTTATCTGTCAGATTGTGGCATCCATTAAGGTTGAAACGCCAGAATCTTCAGCTCTACTGAGTAGTGGAATACTCAAGGTGATGAAGTAGGTGCAGGATTGTGTTCCTGTAGCCCTCATGTTTGTTGGTGGGATAACTTGCATACCATTTTGGATGTGGTAAACATTTATAGAGCCTGACAAATTGGGTGTGGGTGGATCTCCTCTAATGAGATTAATTAAGACCCTTTAGATAATAAATCCTCCAATAGAACTCAAGCTAAAAACTAAACTGCGTGGGATTTTTGTGAGAACACCCTTCAGTCTCTTGATGAGTTCTAATATAGTCTTTGGTTTCCAGGCCAAACCTATTGCCAAGTGTCCACCTAGCACCATCCCCAGCAGTACTCAGTATGTGATGCTGCAAAACAATGTCTCACGCTCAAGTTTAGTTTTTGAAAGTGGGACTGCAAATAGCTTGGAGACTACTAATAGCAAACCACCTAGACCGTCATTGCGATTGGCCAATTGGAAACAGGGAGCACCAATGGGATCATTTTTATTAAAGTCTTCTCTCAAAAGTGAAAACATACTGCAAATAGATGGGAGACTACTAGTAGCAAACCACCTGGACCAATCATCGTGATTGGCCAATTGTAAACATCGAGCAGCAACTGGATCATTTTTTATCATGCTCTTCTCTCAAAGGTGAAAACATATTGGGCAAAAAACTGTCTTGCAGAGCCAAACCAGCATGATTTGACTTTTCTTCATCCACTTTTAATGTGTGGAGTCATGTAGTGAACACTAAGGCTTGATTTCTAACACTAAGGGATATGCTCTAAGGCTTGATTCCTCATTTTTGACAAATTTAACTTAAGAATCTTCAACTTGTTAGATGAAAGAAACTTACATTGTGCTCATGGCAGTGAATGCATTAAAACCCATGATGCATTTCGTGACACCATTGCCACCATTGCACGAGATGTTAGTTTCCACATGAGATGAGAACAATTAGATGCACTTCTTTCAACCACATTCGACTCCTCTCGTCAATAAGTTAATATTGTGTTTACTAAAAATGACATTCACACCTTAGCCAATGTTGTCATTGTGGACTCAACATAAGTGGATTTACTTGCCTAATTTTGCGCAACTCAAAGATTTGTTACATCGAATGCAACTCATGCCAAGGAAAAAAGTTATCGCAACCAACATTCTATTAATCAATTCTTCTCCTTGACAATTGAAGTATTTGGTTGCTTACACAAACATGTTGATGTGTTTTTACATGATTGTGTTGATGTCATTTGGAGCTTAAAAGGGGAAAAAAAGTTTTCATCTTTTTACATTGGTCACTTTTCTTCATCAGAAAAAATTTGATCACATTATAAATGATGCCAACGTTTTCCATCTTAAGTTGGGCGATAGTCATAGACTTAACTATGTCTCGACTTCCACCCCTTCAAGACACACCTCCCATCACCATGACCAACCTATTGCAAGTTGTCGATGTTTGACATGCAAATATGGCTAACCTTCCACAAGTGGTTGGTTATGGACATGCATAAACTTTCATATCAACTTTGAGCTAACTTAACATCTTGTCACTTCTCATTTTTCCTTTATTTTATTCTTTTGTACATTTCCTTAATCTAGGATGTGTTTTTTTAAATAAAAATTTATAGGTCTTTAATAGATTGGTTATGGTTTTGACATTTTAGCAAGTTTTGGTAGGTTTTCAGGTGTAGGTTTGAGGTTAGTTTTTCAAGTTTTTAAAACTTAGGATTCCAATTTTAACATTTTTTTTTCAAATTCAATTGAACACTTTGGGTTTAGTTTGAAAATTGAATCCAATTCCATGTACACTACACATGAAAGATTGTTCTTGATTGATTGGCTATAATGATTGGCCTAGATGATTGCATTAAAATAGTCTAGCACCTTATTAAAAATATTTGTTTTTTTTTTTCCCACATTTATGGGTGTGAATTGAAAAACAATTAATACATTTTGTAAAATTTGTTAAAGATTGTTAAAGGCCCAAATAGGGGGTGTGGGTGAAAGTTTTTAAAAAATGTAAATCACATTTAAGATTTATTTCTAGTGTATTTTGAAATACTTTTATAAATACGATTTTTTCCACCATAAAAGAAGCCACTTTTGTTTTGAAACTAATAGAACCGTATGTTGCATTATGTTCATCCTTACAACTTTTTGAAAAAAAAGTTAAAAAAATAAAGACCTAATATTTTTTTGTGTTCATTAAGGTCTTTTCAAGAGGCCATAATCAAAACATATGTACCACCCTCAGCTGGCTATCATTTCAGGCTCGTCTTACATTAGGAGTTAAAGCCAATGTTCAACCCAGATCTAGCAGTCCTATTGGTGCAAAAGTTGAAATCAGCCCCAAGGGTTTTATTTTAAGAATCAAAGGTGACATAGAAAAAAAAATTCAATCTACCTTTAATTATTAATAAATATTGAATAATATGGCTTTCTATTGGCCCCAAGGCTAAAAAAAAATACCATCAAATTTGGGTGGCCAATTTGCAACCCTTGGGGTTAATGCTCCAGCATTTATTAGTAATTAGGGGCTAATTTGCAATCCAAAAATGTTCAAAATTGGCCCTAAATTTTTTTGGCCTTGATTCTTAATGTAAAATGAGCTTTAGATGGTATCTTTATATTGATATTGTTGCTTTACTTGGGCTTTACTTACCACATAATGGTTACCAATGGATGATGCACAAGTGTAGTTCACATAACCATCCTTTGTGATAAATTTCAATGCTTTGATTGGTTAGGTCATCCATCCAAGTTACAACCTTTAACCTTCATTAGCAACCTATTAGGTAGCACAAGGTATCACCCTTGGCTTTCAAAGCCCTAATAATTTTATAAACTTTCATTGTTTTGGTGAACATTTCATAATCACTTTACATGGATGAAATGTAGGCATTTCAATTCTCACAAAACATGGTTTTGTTTCGTAGCCCACATCCACTTGTTGGTTTATTTAATCCACAACCCAAATCTAGTTGAAATGTAATAACTTACAAAAAAATTCTTGATTTTATAAATCCTTGCAATTTTGTTTAGTGAATGTGTGTCTGTAACTTGATATAATTATATTATTATTTATATAATTACATAAGGGTTAAGTTTGATAATTTATTTGGTGATTGGATTTTATAATTGAATTATAATTTGATCATAGTTTCAATTAATGTGTATTGACTCATATGAAATTATTTGTATGAAAAATCATATGCAAAGTTTTTGTCACATCGATGTGCATTGATTCAAACATGATAATTCATGTGGAAATTTTTTCCCACATTAATATGCGTGTGAAAATACATTAGGAACCATGTGATGTGTAAACTTTTTTTTAAAAATTGTTAAATTTTTTTAAATTAATATATAAGTGAATGTTTATGACCTTTAGAATAACCTTCACTTTTAAAAAAAAAGTTGTTATATGAGTATAGAGTTTTATAGAATAAAATTATGAAAGGAGTTAAATTTTTAATCTTTTTTTTTTTGGCATAATTTAGATGTGTATGAAATCCATGATAAGAGAATGGTTTGACATACTAGTTATACATAAAAAATAAAGAGATGAAAAAATATTTGTGTAAACAAGACCATAAATTTTCATAACTATATAATAAACATACATAGTATTGATCTTAAAACCCACTTATGATCTACATGTTGATGTAATTTTTTTGTTTTCTCTGAATTTTCAGATATGTGTAGTAGGCAATGAAAATGGAACCACCAACACCCATGATATAATGATGCACTCACTTTATCTAACATGAAAGACAATATCAATTCAATTGAAGATTTCATAAGTTAAATGTGGCATGAAGACAATATTTTATATTGGACACCAGGGCAACTCCTTTTGAACATTTTGTTCTTGCAAATTCAGGCCTATTCTATTTAATGAATTCCAATTTGGAAAGCTTTTCATTTCCACTAATGAGTAATCAAAACTAGTACATAGAGGTTTTTTTTTTTTTTTTTTTGAAATCCTTCATATGACCATCCATGGACGATTCCAAAGAAAATTTCAGAAATAACTATATCATTTTCAAGCTTAACTACATCTTTTTAAAAATTAGTTAATTAATTAAATATCTCTCATTTTGCCTTTTTTTTTTTCATTTTATAGCTATTTCACTCTTTTTCCCCATTCATCAACATGGAAATTTTTTTTAAAAATTAACATTTTTCTTTTCATTTCCATAAAATGTATATTAACTTAAATTAAACTTGACATTTTAGATAATGATGAATTATTGAAAACCATATGAAAACATAAGAAAAAATTAAAATAATTGATTGTCACTGGTAGGAGTGCGGAGCTCAAGTTGGTAAATAGTTATAAGGCAGAAAACAAGCTGCCAAAGAGCAAATAAAAGGCCAAAGCCAAGTGGGCTCGATTCCAATAATATTAATATATATTAATATGTTTTAATTAGGAAAAAAAGGGAGAAAAATAATATTAATTAGGGAAGTTAGAGTAAAAGTTACCGTCAGTGAGGAACGCCTCGTTCGGTACGCGTCGTCCCTGATTGTTTAGCGTGGTATCCAAGATCCTCAAAACGCCGGCGCTGGCTCTACCCAACGAACGCTGTTGCTTAATAAATGCCCACTGCAGTTACTGTTGCATTCTGTAGACGTGTAGGCGCCAGTGTTTTCGCCAAAAAAAAAAACTCGCCACTTGACGACCGAAGAAAAATAGTGGGCCTGCGATTTTCTGGGGAAAAACCCTTTCCCAAATTCGCCAGATTTCTAGGAAAAACAAACTGTTGAGATCGCCATATTTAGACGACTATATACCTCCTTTTGCAAGTTGCCAGTATTCTACTGTTTTTTTTCTGACCTGTAGCCAGATCTTGGCTAAGTCCTCTTGTGGAGTATCGCCAGTTCACGTACCTCATGAAATTAAGGGAAAAAAAAACCCCCCCTGGAACTTGGCGAACTTAATAGTGACGGCACCAAGTGTTATTTCTGTCAATTTTGTATTATAGCCAAAGTGGCGATGATCAACAGGCAGATTTAATCAGATTTGGCTTCAAGCTAAATATGAAAGTAAAATTTTGAAACATCCTTCTATATTTCTGGCTACTAAGAATGTATAGAAATCTGGCAAATTTTCTTAATTTTTTGGTAGAATTATGGCTATTGAAAATCTCAACAAACCACATGATTTAATCTCTTTTTAATTTTTATTCTCTCTTTTTGGCTATATTTAAGCCGGCCAAAACAGATCTGATCTTCCTTCTCCCGTCCCTTCTTCTGTTGCATCTTCCCCATGTGTGCCTTTGCTTCCTGATCGATCTCTCATCTCGATCTTTCTTCTCTTTGATGTTGTTGGAATTGGCTCGGCTTGGTTATTGGATATGAGCAGCGACTATAAGTTTCGTGTGGAGGTTTTGCAGCTCAACTGCAGGCATTGCGGGATTTCTTTGAATATTGAAGCGTTTGAAAACCAAGCAGCATCTCGACGTAAAAGCGAAGAAACTGATTCTATTGCATTGTGTTGTTGTGACGTTGCGGCACCAGTCGCGGGAAGAAGAAGAAGAAGAAGAAAAAGAAGAATATCATGGCAGATGTCGATCAGGGCAGCAGATCTTCTTCTACTCCGGTAGCTAATTTCCACACCATGCAGCAGGCTCCTCCGGTGGTGAGAGTTGGCAGTTGTATGAACGCGTTCTTGCAGCTGTTCGAACGGAATTCTTTAAGCAAGCGCTTCCCCTTAACTCCTTCCAATCACCGCCTCTCGAGAGGTATGTATATGTCATTTGCAGCAAATGCACACCATTTTGTCATGCACTGATCATCGTCGGCATGGTATCATGACGATCCCGTGCTTGACAAGTGATTACGACAGGGTTTTCTTTGGAAGTTCGCCTTGATGGCATCTAGAAGATTCATCAGCCTGTACGTTATTTACTAGTGTAATGGCTACAGCATGCTGTCATTCATGTGTGCGTCACAACAGAACTGTGCCACGTTAGCATCCCCAAAAGGTCGCTGCCCTGGAGCAGTTTTATCAGGATCCGTTTTGATCGATGCAAGTCATGCAAGTCCACTACATTTCCGGACGGACAGGCAACTACCCTGTCAGATTATAGGTCTCATCAAGGCTCACAGTTGCTGCAGATGAGCGCAAATTTGCTCTGGTTTCTTCAGGGACTTGTGGTATTGATCTTGACGTGCAGGTGTAGTCAAAAAGCACTGTAGATTGAGGATGCAGCACTTGGGAAATTTGAAGCTTTAGGCATGTACTGACGATGCTATTGGATTCTCCTGCCTGATGATGTCAAAGAAGTTTCCTCTTTCCTTCAGAAAACCCCATCTAGCTGCACTTCTTGGTACCCATGCTGTATACTGTACCAATTGGACAAACTTGCATTCTGCAATACCAACAGGTTATGGCAGTCTGCAGACCCAATTCTATCTTTCGCCTTCATAATTTTCTGCTCTGTTTCTCTCATATTAATTCTATGCTGGGAACAGATGGAAGCAGAAATATCTCCAGGAGAAGTGTCGAGCTGGAGGATCACCCTGCATCAGCTTTGCATCTCCTGGTGAAGTTGCTCATCCTGCCACTCTTTTGGATTGGAGTGGAGTTGCCGTTTGTGCCTTAGGGCAACATGTTCTAATGCTTTATTAGAGGATCCGATAATGGTCATTCTTGCACCTTCATCAATGTGCATTGATCATGTCTATTCTCTCCTGGCCATGTGTATGTCATCTGCTAAGAATTTGGAATTTGTGATCAGACTTGTGAAGCTGGAATCAGAGAAGGATCTCCATTGCCCAAGACTGGGAGAACCGCTTCATCTATGGTTATTGCCAACAACAAAGTGCCTGGGATGGTGGCTCAACCTATATTTGGAGTCTCTTCCCCATGGAATGTCTCACACCAGAACTATGGAGATGGAGACTGACTCTATTGATATCAGAATATCTCCCTTAGAAGAAAGTGATGTGAGATCGAAGTCCCCTGCAGTGCTTCAGGAGTTGCTAAGGTGTGACATGACGACCTCAAAAAAGGCACTGAAAGCTAAGTTGCCAGGGTTTGGAAGGGAGATTGTGGATCAGCTGGAGAGAAGAGATCCAGAGAAGGATGCAGGACAGAAATCACAGTTGTTTAGTCAAGAGGAGTCTCTAGCTCCACATGATTGTCCCAGGCCTCAGGACAGTGTGCAACAACAGCCTCTGCTGGAAAGGAAGGATGATGAGCAATCAATTGTGCCACACTGCATTTTGCCCCCTTGCCCACTAGACCCTTCTTTGCTCTCTTCAAATTCACATAGCCAAATGTCGTTTCCCCTAAAGAGTCCATTGGCTAACAAGGGCATGGCTCATCTTCTGGAAGCTGCTGTGAAAATCTTGGAGCCTGACATGCAATCATGTGTTTGTGCTCAAGCTTCAAATGCCCAGCAACCACCAGCAAGTGTTCCATCTGTTCCTCATCCACACAATAGGAATGACACATCTTCTGGACGTGAAGGAGTCTCACATCTAGTTGCTAGTGAGACTGCAAGGACAGTGAGAAGCAGTGGTTATAGCAGCGCCACCTTTTCCAATTTGAGTGCCAGCAAAGCACTCTGCGGCCAATCAATGAGTAGAATTTGGAATGGAACAGAAGATAGTGAAGTGAGTAGTGCTGGGATAGATGAATCACAATACAATCTTGGCTCTGTTTCACTTCTTGAGTCTTGCAGATATGACTGTGAATGTAGGGGATGTTTTGATAGTGCTCTAGGAACCCAGGCACGATGTCTCTCACCTCCTGGCAAAGCTTGCTCAAATAAAGCAGTAAACATCGAAAGTGGCAATTACCTGGAGGTAATTAGTGGATTGGCAACATCCAAGACCAATAATGCTTCCATGCAAAAGTTCAAATCTGAAGTGAGAAACTACTCAGATCCATGGTCTGCCAGGGCATCAGAGAGGCTCACCACAACTTCCAGTTGTGCAGCCAATCCTGACCATCAGAAAACATATGAGGTAAACATGCAACACCAAGCAAGACCATTGCTGTCTTTCTCCTTTGCGAAGCCAGAGAGCATGGTAACAGACTGTCCAGATTTCAACAAGGTACCTGAACCTGTTAGTCCTCAGGTTCCAATTCCATCTATACCTCCCATCTCACAAAAACATATGCTTTCTGGCATTGCAGTGAGTAGGAATGGAGGCTGTGGATACTGTAAGGCATTTGCTTCCACTATGCCAAATCCTGTGCTTGCAGCTAGTGAATTTGCATCACAATCAACCACAAAGGAAGAGGTTCTCACAAGGGACCTGCAACCACGAGGTCCGACATTGTCACAGGCTCCTGCACAGAAGCAAATTACTGGTCCTACTGACATGCCATGTGACGGGAGACCATCTTCAAATGGTGGAATGCGGGCAGTCAGGGCACTTTGGGGGACTGTTGCAAAACCAGACAAGGAAGAGATTTTGCCAGGACAACAGGTATTCCCAACAGAGAGCATAGTGAGATTGGACTTGTCCCATGGAGGTCTACAAGGTCAGCATGTGCCTGAGTGTTTGTCATCAGCAACTCAGGAAGAAAATGTGTTTCATAAACTAGCAGAGATGACAAGGATTAGCTACAATAAACTGTTTGGCGTTTGAAGGGATGGAAACAGATCTGCCTGTAAGAAAGCTGTGGTGGTACCAAAAGGATGTGAAACAGTCCAGTCAGTTCTTCAGCAACAATCTGTCCCTTATACTGTTCCTCCAAGATGCATTACAAAATCAATTGTTGATATCATGGACATTGTCAATCCAAAGGTGTTAAGCACAAAGAGTTGTACACCAGAGATCCATCAGTTCAAGACCATTCTAGATCAAACAAATGGGACAGGAGATCAAAGAGTAGCAGCAGTGGTTCAAAATACATCACAGGAATTCAGTGGAGGGTGTTTCAGAGAATGCCCAACAGACAAAAATGCAGCAAGGGTTAGGGAAGAAATATTTGACTCAGCAACCTCTGTCAAGCTTGAGAGTAAGCAGTTTGAATGTAGGGTCACTCCGTTGCACAGTAGGGCAAGAAGCATTGATGAGGTATTTCCTGAGCTTCCCTTGGACTCAGATCTAACGGCATCAAAATCCCACACAGCTGAAAATGGAGTATTTTGCAAATTCGATGTGTTTAAGCTGGATCACCAGGATCTTGGAGCACTGGGTCAGAGGCCAGGTCAATGTATGTTTGATAAGGGCCGAGCCTCATATATGGCTCCCTTCATCAATAGAAGTGCAATTACAGCACCATGCGATGAGTGGGAAACTTATGGTCATAAGAAAGGGGCGCTTCCAAACAACAGTGCTTCAGTTGACTGTAATCAGGAAACTTGTCCAGTGGTGCACACTTTGGCTGGTGATGTTGGTGTTTTGTTTCCACATAAAGAACCAAAATTGAAGTTGTTTGCAAAAGTTTTAGAGGATCTACATGCACAGAATGAGATTGAAAAGTGGAGGAGAAGTCTTTCACTGATGGGGTTGGTCTCAGAGAACCAGGCTTGTAACAGCACAGTGGATTCTACACATGATTTGTCAAATATAGGGGACACATTTAATGCTGAGACTGGTGGTGCTTGGAGTACTACTGCAGCTGAGGTTTCTGCAGATTGCACACCTGAAATGCTAGAGGTATAATGTGAATGGCTTGTGAGACCAGTCTTCTCAACTTGCCATTTTTCTTCATTTGCAGACATGGTACATTGACAAGTTTGTTTTATTAATGGAGCCAAGTGAACCAACTGGTTTTCTTATGTTGTCTGTGTCTGGTGAAATGCAGCATGATCTAGGTTCCTCAAATCCTGGGACTGGTGAAGGATGCCTGTCACCAATTTTAATGAATTGGTTTGTGGAGAGGAGTGATGATTTTTCAACAGGTGTTGAAGAGGGTCAACCAAGCCCTGTGTCAGTCTTGGACTCCCCTTTGCATGATGAAGTTTCCACCACTTCTGAACCAAGCCTTGCAGGTCATGTTATGGTCCTTCTCTTAGTCCATGCAACACATTTGATTCAGCCCAGTTTGGCATGTGCTGGAACCCATCTATATGGCATTCATGAGTTTTAACCAAACATGGTGTGCTTATACTTGTGATTGCAGAGGCAGAGCAACACCTGGATAAGGTGCTTGAGCTTCACAATGCGCATGTGGGTATTCAACCTTCTTCACATGACTTCAAAAAAGCATGTGACTCTTTGCAGGAGAGTAAGTGCAACAGCACTCCTGTGACTGAAATAAAAAGCATCAGGGAGAATGAGAAAAATTGCCAAGCTATCTTAGAAATCTTGAAGTTTCAAAATGTGGACCTACATGGCAGATTATTGAAGGCACATCTTCTTGTCGAAGAAAAGGAACCAAGCTTTGTCCATGGAGTTCTTAGAGCTGCACAACTTCTGTCAGAGAGTGAGAGCACACTCAAGTGCTTTTTACCTGGCTTACCTATGGACCCAACACTTTTCAATAGACTAGAAAGTGATTATGCAGAAGAAATAAATCTTGGAGGTGCAAGTGTCAGCTTGTCCCGGACAAGCTCTCATTACCAATGTAGAGCCTTATGTCAATGTGACTGCAAGCTTCTCTTTGACAGCATGAATGAAGCTTTGGTTGCAGAAATTGACTCTTGTGGAGAGTTGAAGCCATGGGTGAACAGCATTCCAATGGTTTCAGATTTTGCGCTTGGGCCAGGTGGATGCAAACTAGTGGACAAAGTGTATGGAACAATTTGTAAGTGGAGGGAGCTGGCCTCAAATGCCATAGATAGCTTGATAGATAGAGACATGGCTTGTGGATTATATAGGTGGAGCTACTATGAGGAGGAAATTGGAGACATAGTTTTAGAAATTGGAAGCACACTTTTGAGTCAGATGGTTGAGGAGGTTGTGAATGACTTAGCTGCTGATACTCAGTTAGAAATTTGCAGGGTCTACTCCTAGTCTGAGATCATCAATCGTGGAGCTGCAATTTGTATACTGGGGAAATGCCAAGGTTTTTGTGGGTGATGGATTGCCTGCACTGCAAAGTTATTATGGTCACACAAAGAATGGGAGTGCAGTGAGAATTTCTGACTGGTTTGGAAGGGCACCATATAGTTCTGTTCAGGTTGCAAGTATGAAGTTACCTAAGAAGGTACATCACCCAAGCTTGCAATTTGTATGTAGATACATGTAAGCCATCTAATGGTGAAAGATTGCTAAATTTTGGTTCCAATACAGGGTGATTAGGAAGTTCAAATCTGAGAAGCTTTGTATAGATGGTGTTCTCATTGCAGATGTGAACAGCCAGCATCTGTGTTGTAGATATGTGTTCTACGTCAGCAGTGACAGCTGCTCTTGCAGTAATCTTTTGCATACAACTGTGGACATTGGCTCTTTGGGTGCGATTGTCTTCAACCAGACTCTTCTTGTACAATTGGAGTCTAAGCTTTTCCTGCAGTTGTTTGGGTTCAAGTCTAATAGGTGGGCTTGCATTGAGAATGGTACTGGAAAGGGTCGTGGGACTTCCAAGTTAAATTTCCATATAGTACTCAAAGGTGAAGTGTTATCATCCCATTCAGTGCTTCTTTGTGTGCTCAAGGAACAATTGCCAATCTGAGAACATGTTCCTCAGTTTATGGGTTTTAAGATGGTTTTTGAATTGGGTAGATCTGGATTATTGCAAGCTTATATACATTGTGCCTGAGTAGGGGAGTGCACTGATTAAGTCAGTTTCCATAATGTTTTGATTCACAGTGGAGAAGTTATTTGAATATTGAACAAAATTTGCAATGAAAGTTCATTTAAAGCAAAACTCAAAAAACAAAGGGGTAATTAAGCATGCTCTTGATATCATTGGAAAGTCCTTGGTAGGATTTCATGAAGGCGATCTGAAATTTTTTAGACCCAAGATGTGAGAGAGATTGAATATAGAGTAACATTTTCAATAACAAAAACTACTCTATATTCAATCTCTCTCAGAATTTTTTAAATGGTTTTGGATAGAAATATTAGTTGCTGAACAAGTTCACATTTTGTGCCAACATTGCAGGCTACATTATCTATCTAATCTAAAGAAGGTAGAGGTTGTTTTATTTTGTTTGTGACATTGAGATCTCCCAAACTATGGTGCTTCTTGCCATGCTCTTGGTACTATTGGAAAGCCTTGCATGGATAGGGTGCATCAACTTTGGTATTATAATGTTTTGGCTTATGGTGGAGAAGTTATTAAATGTTAAATAAAAAATTTATGGGAGAATTTTTTTGGTGCATTCTTGATA
The DNA here is from genome assembly GCA_963921925.1 of Sphagnum tenellum. Classification (NCBI taxonomy): domain Eukaryota; kingdom Viridiplantae; phylum Streptophyta; class Sphagnopsida; order Sphagnales; family Sphagnaceae; genus Sphagnum; species Sphagnum tenellum. The sequence continues at coordinate 7,767,357 of OY998142.1, forward strand.
TTATTAGAAAGCCCTAGTCAGTAGGATGTAATGAAGGCGTGGGAGATAATGAAAATATATGATCTAATTCCAAAGCTAAGATTGTTTTTTGAATAATTTTTCATGCATGGCATTAATTTTTAAGTTGTTAATGGTAACTCTTTTAAATGATAGTATTTATATAGTAGGGCAAACTTGCTACTATTATAGAAGATCTTGTGGTGCACATACTAACATAATTTGACATTTGTCAAAAATTTCACATGTTTTAAGGTGGAGTCTATGTTTATTACTATACATGTTATTTTAATCTCTTAACATGGACTTGTGCCAAAATAGTCTTAAATTGATTTTTTTAACATGCAAACAAATATACATGAAGGAAATAATTATACCTATGAAATGTTACTATGCGTTTAAAGCATTGTTAGAGATGCTAGCATTAGATGAGATGTTCCAATTTACACTCTACTAAAAGCTTTAGTATAAATGGTATGGTGGAAGTGAACGATCATATTAAAAATTGGGTTTTGGTTGGAATGCATAACCATCCAGCTTTGGTTGGCATTGGGCTTACAATACAACCTTAAAAAGATGAAAATGATTTCTTGTGAGAGTGTCAAAGGTAACCAATCTTCTAAAAAATCAATCACTACCATAGTCAAAACTTGCATATTCACATAACAATAATAGTAGCCAAACAAAAGGTAATCCTTGGATAGCACAATGCACATTGCCTTCCTTGCAACTATCAAATTTTACCAAATGGAAAAGAATACATAAACAAATTCAACAACAAAACAATAGAACAAAACGAGATTGCACACTTTTCAATTTTCATAATGTTTTCAAGTTATGTTCGTTGCATGGAACCCTTGCCATGGTTGGTTTCACTTCAATGCCTCTTGGTTACTATTATTATCATCCCCCTTTTTTGGTTGGGTGTCTTTATTTAACACCTTGAAAAATTGAAGCTTTTTTGTCACAATCTTTTCATGAAACTTACATTGAACATATAATGATAGATGATTTTTTGCATGACACGTTACAATGTAGCATATATTTTGTTACAAAAATTTCAAGCTTGTAATAAAAGTTTTAGACCAACATACATATCATAATAATTGAAATGAATATATATGTTATAGACCTAAATAAAGCTACAAAAACATGGTTGAAATAAATTTGTTACTAGATAGTTGTACAATGCGCACCTAATTGATGTTGCCTTTGATGTTGTGAATGTTTCCAAATGTGCCCATCTATAACAAATTTGTTGTGAAATAGTTGTACAATGCACACCTAGTTGATGTCGCCTTTGATGTTATGAACGTTTCCAAATGTGCCCATCTATAACAAATTTGTTGTAACAATGTTTATTATAGGTTTTGATTCAAAGTGTAAAGTATCTGAAAAGTAACTGCTCTTTCAACATATGAACTCAAAAGACTCATCATTAATTCAAAATTGAAAATCGTTAACAAATTGTAATCGTATGTATTTTATAATATAAATAAGACCTTGTAAAATCATTTGGACACAAGGATCGTAGTTACTATTAAACTGAAATGTGAATTCTTTTGTCAATAATTTTATGTAAGATTTTCACAAAAAAAAATTGAAGCTAACAACATCTACATCATAACAAGTTACCATTATATATATGTTCAACTTTAAACTGTTGTAAGACTTTCAATGCAAAGATAAGTTGCTATAACTTTTCAATGCCTTGAACACTTACTTTGAGTATGAGAACAATTATTTTCTAAATCATTCATGAATCATATTGTCACTATGAATGTATTAACTACTTGACAACAACACCCATTTGTCAATGGCAAGAACCAAGAATACATGAAAACCAATACCGACCAAAAAGAAAAAAAACTAAACCAACCAAGGATGCTTTTGTACTTCTAGACTCTATGTCTTTCCTAGGGTTCATAACATGTTGAAGAGCAATCACTTTCCAGATTCCTTACACATCCAACCAAAAACCCATAAATGAACAACGTGCATTTGTGTGTGTACTGTAGAACCATGCAAAAATGAAGTTTTCTAACAAGCTTTTGGGAAAAAAGAAAAAGAAAAAAGATGTCAGCAAATTGTAAGTGGAAAGGATATGGAAGAAAAAGCATCTTGGAAGAAGACATGGAAGAAACGGACTCAATCTTTGTGAACCCTGTGGGCTGCCTAGGGATACAATCATAAGGAGCTGACTACAAATCACATGCAGGCTGCAACTCAGTTTCAATCATATGAAACCTCCATAGCTGCTGCAGCCTTGATATACCTGATGAAAAAGTGCAGCAGACTAGAGCTAGATTTCTTAAATGCCCATAGACTCACCGGGACCTGGAAAAAAGGACAGCCTACGTAAGAGGCTGGATGGAAGGTTTCAACTTTCAACTTTCAACAGTCTCAGAACTCTTGGCACAAAATTATTAACAAAAAGCTGAACTGGACCAAAAATCATGGCTTGCCAACAAAAATTGAACCCAATTGCATCATATTGTATGAATTTGTATCGAATGAAGATGAAGATACCTATTAGTCACCATTGACCTTGCATGGTGTCGTCACTGTCTGATGGAGTATTGTTGACAATGTAGCCATTTGGCAATTGTTTCTCTCAGCTTGTTCACATATTTTTGTTTAAAAAGAAGCAAACAAAAGCCCCACTCCTGATCCTGCACTTTGAGATCACAAACTCTGGAGCAATATCGAGGCTGCACCACTAGATCTTAAGCCACATACCGCATTGGTAATTGTGCTGCACCTGCGTCTGGTGAAGCATGTTCAAGGTGAAGTTTTTTGGGCCACAAGTTGTATCTCACAACTTGGAACAAGTGGTTGCCATTTGTGAGGTTTGCTTAAAAATTGATTGTCTTTTATTGTGCAACTTCCAAGGTTCTTATGAAAGCCAGCCAGAGTATCCCAAAAGGATCTCTCTCTCTCTCTCTCTCTCTAGCCAAGCTTTTTTGCTTTCTCCAAGACCTTGGACAGAATCAGAATGAGTACACACTACACACACACATTCTATACTTTAAAAAGTCTGTGGCATTTTCTGTACTTTAAGGTCTTAAAAAGTTGGACACAACATGTGATTAGTGGAATTTTCTGTAATTTAAGGTCTTGAAATATCTGCCATTCAAGTCGTAAGTAAACTAAGCATTTGTGCTCAACATGGCATCGGCTAGATCGGCATGGGATAAGTTTCACCACTAATATGTATATATATCTCAGACTTCACCGCCGCTACTCGCTACTACAGCAACTACTAGTCGTATGTAAATAATTTTTCATTGTTTTCGATCATGTTGTTGCCCACACTACTACTACTACTACATCATTATCGTGATCCATAGAACACTCTTCCCCTGTCCCCCTGCCACCCTTGCTTGTCTTGCACGGCAAAAGGTGACAACAATGGGGTCATCAGAGCTGGTCCCAGGGGTGAAGGGAAACTTCATTCCCTATTGGGGGAAGGGTAGGTAGTAGGCTCACCGAAAATCAAGTCGGTGAACCTACTATGCTGACAAAAACATTTTTTTTCTCTCCATAATCAATCAAATCGTATAATTTTGTTTACTGAATGGAGAGAGAGATATCTTGACGTGTTTTGCAGAGGTTTAAACATTTGGGTACTCATGATTCCTTCATTGTGGCTAAATGACTACCCAGATTATTGTGGGAGTAGCCTAAAGGGTTTTGATTCAATCTCAAAAACAAATTTGTAAGAGAAATATGTTCTCTGCAAACTAGGTACATAAGAAAGAGATTTTTTTTCATTATTGACAAAATTGGGGATGATTGGTAATTATTTATTTGGTTGATGACCATAAGAAGTTTGCTTCAAAACACTTCATAAACTATTCCAATTTCTTTATGTGCATAAAGCCTTTGAAGAGGGGTTTCTTTTTTCTTCTTTTTTTTCTTCTTTTTTTTAATAATTTAATTTGTGATGTAGGTAAACTGGCAATCATTCACAAGATGTTTTAGCCAAATTTGGCTATAGACCAGATATGAAAGTAGGAATTTGAAGAATCCTTTGATATTCTGGGTACCTGCTGGAAACTGCTGTAGAAATCTGCTGAATTATATTTTTTTAAACCTCAAAATCTGGCAAAAGTATTGCCATTTTTTTAAGTGTGTTTTTGTATGCTTCAAAATCAATATTTTCCAGGTTGAAGAAATGTGAAAATTCACCACCAAAAAAAACACTCCTCTTGAATCTTGTCCTGACAATTTCCTGGCTATCTTCCCCCAGTCGGTCCCTGAAGTTTGCAGATGGTAAGGGCTGCCCCCATTGAGGGCATAGCTTACAACCATAATGGCCTCAATGAGGAGCCTTACACCCTGTGCAAAAACTAAAAACCAATTGAAACTAATGAAAATGGTAAAGTCCAGATGTTAAGGGGCCTTATGAATTTTAATGGCCCTCCATTTGTCATGCTAAAACCGCGAAAATTCAACACTGGATTCTTAGAACCCCATTAAGGGCCTGCTTGTTGTCAAGGGGCCTTATGAATCTAATGGGTGCTCAAAACCGAGAAAAAATCTGATGCACATTTGCTGCAAGAAAGAAATGCAAAACAACACCAGAATTTTAGGACCCCACTAAGGACCTACTTGTTGTCAAGGGGCCTTATGAATCTATTGGGTAGTGCTCAAAACCAAGCAAAATTCTGCTGCACAATTGCTGCAAGAGAGAAGTGCAAAACAACAAGAGAATTTTAGGACCCCATTAAGAGCCTGCTTGTATTGGCAGGCCACTAAACCTTCAGCCACACTTCAACATTAGAGATGCAGAAATATTTGGAACTTGACAGGTTGGGGTTTGTGAATCATATTTGCATGATGATTGCTGTACCTAACCCTCTTAAGGCTGAGCTTAAATGGTCAAAAGCCTCAATCACAAAAATTCACAAAGTAAATTTAAGTACTAAAATGCATTTTGAACTGGTGAAGTGCTGTATCTTCAAAATGGGTTCACCTAAACCCTCAAAATTCTGCCACTTTCCAGGCATCTTAGGTTGCAAAATTCAGCCTTGTTGAAGGAAATTATGATTGTGAGCAATGTGCCATTTTGTCCAAATAATTGAAGTGCTAATTACAACAGAATCTGCCCTAAACAGCCTTTAGGTCAAGGAAAGTGCCCCCTAGGGCACATTCTGCCCCCTAGTGTGCCTTTTGGGCTCAACCTACCAGCCTCACTTTAAAGACTTACACTAGGGTCGAGAACATGGCCTACGAGGTGCCTTCTCTAGCACAAAAAAAATTAAGGACTGTGACCATATTAAGGGGGGCCAGACCTAGTGTTAGGTCCTATCAGCAAAAACTAACCTAACACCACTAACCTAGTGCCTGGAAGTCTATCAGCATTGACCCTAACATCCCTAAGCCTAACATTGGCACCTTTCATGCACATCAAATATCTATAGATGTCTACAACCCCTTTACCATGGCATGAATTTCTCCAACTTCCACACCAACTTTTGGTTCTATCTCCTCTTTCACACATCTTCCCCCTCAATTGCATCATATTGGTGAGGGCCTCATTTGCATCTTCATCTCAACTCCCTTATAGGTTCATTTGATCTCTCTTACCCTTGTCTTGCAATTTATGTTTGTCTTTGCTTTGTGTTTTGCAATGTCATTGTTTTGTTTGTGTCTAAATGCTTTGCATTTGTTTTTGCAATTTCTTGCATTGTGTTTGTTTTGTGCTTTGCATTGTATTACAATGCCTTTGTTTCATAGCACCATTGTTTTCTAGTGCCTTCATTTTACAACTCATTTTCACTTCACAATAATTTTTGTTTACGTCTTTGCTTAGAACTAATATTGTCTTCTTCATTTTGCATCATGTAATGTGTTTGTTTTGTGCACTATCACATTTTCTTGCAATGCATTTGTTTTGAATTGCCATTGTCTTTCAAAACCTTCATTTTGCAATTTTTTTTCTTAAACAACATCATTGTCTTGTAGCACCTTTTGTTTCACATCACTGATCGTTTGCATCATTCCATAAACAACACACATATTTTCTTTCACAACTTTTGCAAGTTTCAAAATCGTAAATTCATCACAAACATATTAAACAACACAAATTTGTGTTTGCTTTTGTTTTTCTTTTGTTCTTTTTTTCATTATGCATTGTTTTGTTGTTGCAACCCTAGCCTTGGGATCATGACCAAAATTAAAGCATGAAAAAGTGATGTGAAGAATAAAGGTTAAATTTATTGTAATTATTGTAATAATAAGTAATTAAAAATTTTACTTAGGTTTAAGGTTGATTTTGCTTACCTACCTCACTTGTATTTAAGAAGGATTGTGTTACGAACATGGAAATTATAAAAGCAAAGGGATTTCTAAAATACATATTGTATTTAGGAAGGATTGTGTTATGAACATGGAAAGTACAAAAACAAAGGGATTTCCGAGGTACAAAAAAACCAAAACAAACTATGACAATAGCAGGCCTAACTCTAATTCCAAACACAAAATGTAAATACTGAAATAAAATCATGAAATATGCAAAACAATAGTTCAATGAAATTTTATTTCATACCATATGAAAACATGAACATGAAATGAAGCAAATAAGGCTATAATGCAATATCATACTTTAAATTAATGTTGAACATACTAAAGGTAATGAGGTGTCCTAACTCTAATCACACCCCTTTGGGACCAAGTTCAAAAAAACTTCCATGAAGGCTTCCATATGCCTACTATTGAAGGAACCTTCTCAAAAACCATTTTAAAGTATAAGTTTATTATTAATCAATTATAAGGTTGTTAGAAATGATGTCACATGTCGCATCAACGATCGTATAACATGTTGGTTTCATTTGTTAAGTCGAACGTGAATAATTGTTCTTCCACTTGGTCTACCCCTTGCACGTTTAGCAAATGAAAAAAAAATTGATCATCATAGTTTTGGCAACTAATTTTTTTGGTTTCCACAATTTTCATGACTTAAACTTTTTTTATTACCAAAGGTTCGACAATTGATACCCACTCAATTTGCAATGACCAAAATAGATTTCAATCATTTGATTGACAATGGATCGATATATACCATTTGTTCAACAACTAAATTCGGGCCCTTTTTTGGTTGTTGCACAAACAAGTTTATTTAGTAGTTGATAATTGATTTTAGGCATCCATTGGTGATTAAAATTAATCTAAATCATAGTTAGAGAAAAAAAGGCAACTTTCCCAAAAAAATTAACCAACCCATTTTGCTTATGTTGAACAACAAAAATGCAGCATCAATTTTTAATTAATTCCCTCTTTGAAATGTGGGGACTTTGTGTTACTTAACAAGCACTCATTGCCATATATCTTGGGAAAAGGGGCAAAACTTTATGGGTGTATGAATTTCAGATCATCATATTGCATTTACAAATGGTGTTAAATTTCATTGTATATTTTTTTAAGTGAAACCAAACCTTATTGCTATATATTATTCTTTTTAATCAATTTTTTTTTGTGTTTTTTAATGGAGGATAGGCAAAACATGTGGGAGCCATGGTACTTGATAACTTTAAACAACATAGTTAAGATGGAATGTAGGTTTTCGAACAATGTCATTTCATACCACAAGGATTAAATGCCTTTCCATTTAAGCTATTGACATGATGGTAGTGGAAAAATTGGTGTTGCAATGGGTTCAAAAGCATGGGCACAAATCAAAGCATCATTTACCATGTGGGGGAATTGTCCTTCAACCATTAATGACATGGTTGTACTAACCCATGATGGGACAATAGAGAATGTGAACATTGAAATGCCAAACCCTTCAAAGGAGGGAGAATCTACTTCGACCTTCAAATGGAAAGGGCTTGAATCTACACCTCACCTACAAATAACATAGAGGGTTATAATAAATAATAACACCCAAACCTTTTAATAGGTCTCATTACAAGAGGGATTGAACTTTTTAAAATAGGAGTTGGATAAGAAGTGGGTGAATTTCTTTTATGAAGTCAACATTGCACAACATTTGATGTTCATAAAAGTTGTGAAAACAACCTCAAAGTCCCAACCTATAAACCCCCATCCTACCATGGATTGTGCAAAAATTTGCAAAAGCAATCCAAAGTTGATGCGTTTAAACTTATTGTTGAGAGGATACAAAATTCCATTCATAAGTATGGAAACACCATTTGTTTTGATGGTTGGGACAATGTTGCAAAATGTTGATTGTTGAATGTGATGTTTGCTTGTCCTAATAGGAATGTATTCTTAGGTGTCATTGACACAATAGGGGAACATAAGGATGCCCAAGTGTTACATATTTAATGTTTTGGTTGGATACATTGAAACCATTGGAGTGGACAACATTATACAAATTTGCACAAACAATATTTCAAACATGCAAAATGTAACTAATTTTTTAATTTGTCATTTTTCAAACCATTACTTTCAAGGTTGTGCAACTCATTGTTTGGACTTGTTATTAGAAGATTGAAGGGAAAAAACATGGGTGAAGCAATGTTGCAACCCTAACCTTGAGCTCATGACCAAAGTAAGGGCTTACAAGGTTGTGGGCCAAGAGGGAAGCTCGGGAATCACACTTCATGCTCCCAAGAGTGTAGGAAAATGTGAGGGAATGAACCCTCACACTCCCAAGGGAGCTTCCACTTTGGGAATTGTAGTCTTGCTGGACTTTTGAATCTTCATAAAGCAATTTTAAGGGTCAAAACTCAATGGATTGAGAAGTTTCTTATATCATTGGAAAGCTCTTGGAACTTAATGCTTAAAATGGGTTCACATGACTCATTTGGACACTTCAAACACAAGTTATAGCCAAAAGAAAGGTTAGGAGTCAAACTGCCAATTTAACTCCCGACCACTAAAAGTCAAGGATTACCAAGTGGTGTGTGACATACCATTGGAAATCTCTCGACAAGGGCTATAATTTTTCTTTAGACCTCATCTTAATCGAAGGTTTGCATGCAAAGTTATGGACCCCCGAAGTCACAAGAATCTTAGCTATGTGAATTTTGGGACTTTCGATACAAAATGACATTTCGATGCTAGTCATGTCGTCAAGAACAAAATATATTATAAGGGGGAAGGTGGTGGCTTCCCCCAAGTCTAGGCCATGGTCGGTCTTGTGAGTCCAAGTTTGCTTGTGGCTTGTCCTAGCACCAAAAGTGTTCCAACTATGCATTAACCAACTTGTTGTTTGGTTTTGTGCAGGTTTGTGTGAGTGAGTGATTGTTTGTCATTCTTCCTAGTCCCATCCCGGAGCTCCAGCATGCCCCTCTACCCCCAAAGTGCTATGAGCCAAGGAGTGTGCCCCAACTCCTTACTTTTTCGTTGTTTTCATCTCAAACTCACATTTGAATCTATCAAGGAGCTTGGGAGCGCATCAAGCAAATTGTGAAAAGGGTGAAAGTTATTATTTCTTTCATATGGCAACACCATGCACCACTTGCAATCTTCTGTCATTACAAAATCAACTTAATGTTTCAAAACCCCATTGAGATATAATTTGCAACCAAATTCTTAATGATTGAATGATTGTTGAAAGTGAGACCTATTGTTCAACAAACTATCAAGTGTTGACTTAGTAGGGTGGATTGATTTTGGTGTCATGGGGGTACATTTTCTACATTGTGGGTATGATTACAAGTGTTGTATCTTACTACATATGTTGGGTTTGGTTAATAAAAACTTGTTTTAAAATATTATACTTTAATATTTACACGGTGCAAGTTTTTGTAATGCAAAAAACATAAATCCCAAAAGCTATGGACTTTTGAAATTGGAAATTACTCCCACTACAATTAAATTAACAAACTTTAATTTGGTTCAATGATGGATCTAAAACTTGTTTAGGGAATTAGTTTCATGGTGAAATGTATAAATTTAAAAAATGTAAAAGAATTTTGCATCGTATGAATTGAAAGTATTACACTATGAATTTTTGAATGTCACACCTTATTTTTAAAGTCCATAACATTTAAAAACAAAGGTGTTTTGAGTTTAAATTTTACTTAAATTTATATAAATCACTAACCTCTATAATGCACAAATCACATAGGGATTTGTTTTTGCTAATGATGGATAGATATCATCTTGTCATCATCTTATGTCAACACTATGCACATTGTTAAAGCTTGTAAAATGGATTTTAAGTCAAGTTTTTTTTGCTAGGTCCATCCAACCATGCCAAGAACCTATCATTAATCCTAAATGGACAACTTTTGTCAACATGTTGTGTAACTGCCATCAACACAAATCCCTCACCAAGGCGAAATATGTTTGAGCCAACATAAGGAAAGATGGGTTTTACTTGTGCCAACTTTGTGCACATGGTGGAACCAATTCTCATGGAATTGAAAGCACTCGATGGTAAACAACCTTGCATGGGGAAGGCGTGGTTTGTCATGAAGACATTGGAACAACATATGTTATCATTATAAAATCAACCTTTTCATTACCATTGAACCTTGCAAATGCAATCAAACATCACTTTTACCATTGGTAGAGGATGTTGATGACCAACTTACAATATGTAGGAGCCTTTTTCAATCCATATTTATTTGAGTTTAATGTGTCTCAAACAAATTATACACCTCCATGATGTCCACCTCCATGATGATGTAATTGCCAAGGAAAGATTCAACTACGTCTTACAAAAAAACATCAGTAACTTAACAACCTATGCCCAAGAATTAAAGGACTTTGTTGAAAATCAAATGTCTTTTTTTGACACCCCCAAGTTGACAACCTCAAATTGTTTCCATATGAATGGTGGTATTTAATTGGAATTGGTGGATGCACACTTATGCCCATTGTTTGCCACAACTTTGAACAAGTGTGTCCTTTGTCATTGTGCAAATATGATTGAAATTCTACTCGCTTTCAATAGAAAACTGTGACACCAATTCACATTGAATTGAATTGAAGACTTGGTGTACATTTACAATAATAATAAGCTCCTATAAGAATGACTTAGTGCTAACCCCATTACATTGTATGAGAAGAATATGTTGTTTAATGATTTTATGTTCAATGTCAATGAAAGTTCATACAAAGGAGACGCAATAGAGGAAGATCCTTTAATGTCAAATGAGGATGAGGACTAGTATAACCCCTTTGAATTATTGACTGATGACCCATCAAAAGACCTCCCATTTTCAAGATTGTTGTCTAATGTTAACATTTGGAAATAACTACAATCTAATAATGGGAATACAAACATGGCATGGCACCCAATGTGGCTTTGTAGTAAGTGGAATTCCCCACCTTAAATTCATCCATTAAACATCAAGTTGAAACTCCCCATGCATCCACCATGGTTATACATGACTTGATAGTCAATGATGAAATCACTCACTTACAATCAATAGGTTCCATTGATTAAGCTTCGAGTGTAAAGGCAAAAGGGAGCTTGATTAGAAGACCCACCCATCGAATTATATTCAATTTGTATAGAAAGTGCCAAAAATTGGGAACTACACTAACAAAAATGAAAAATAGGGGAAAATAAAACGTTGACGAAAGTTATATTATGTTTAGACTCCCACATAACATGAACACACCATTAGCAATAATGGATTTAACAATGGGTTTAGGGATCAACATTGCACATATGGTAACCAACGCACTTCCAAACTCCTTGATGGATTCAATTGTGAGTCCAAAAGGTGAAAACAACCAAAGGATCGTGAGTTGGGGCATGTTCCTTAACTTGCAATACCTTGGGGGTAGAGGGGTGTGCTGGAGCTCTGGGATGGGGACTAGGAAGAGTGACAAGCAAATCAATTACTCACACGAACCTCCACAAAAAACAACAAGTTGTTTAATGCGTAGTTGAAACACATTTGGCGCATGGACAAACCACAAACAAACATGGACTCATAAAACTCACCATGGCCTGGACTTGGGGGAGGCCACCATCTTCCCCCTTATAGTATTCTATGTGTCTGGCCATGGGGTAGCACCCAAATATCATTTTGTTTCGGGACTCCCAACTTTGGAACAACATGATTCAAATTATGACCATGCATGAATCTTCAATTACTTATGACATCAAACATGTCTTCAACCTTAGGTGGGATCAAATCTAGTTGTGTTGGTTGTTTCCATGAACATCCTCATCTGCCTATTCAGAATTCATCCACACAATATCACTCGAAAAAAAAACTAGTTAATAAAACAACAATGGTTTTTGTAGGAAAACACAATTATGATTAACTAGATATGGATGGCATCATGGATATTGATGGACATCATCCCACCAAATGAATTGTAACAAAACAAGTGGGGCAATTTATCATCATGACCTTGCGTGGGACATACATTTTAAAAATGGAGGAGCGATGCAACGATGATGATTAGGACACACACATTAACAATGATGGTGGCAATGCACCAAATGACAATGATTATCATGAACTTCAACCCCAAGATACCAATCCCATAATAGGTTGTGCTTCCACATCTAGATCACTAGGGCATTGTAATCTCATATTGTTTGAAAGGGTTTACCATTAGGATATACACAAAAATTGGTTAATTTTCCCATCCACAAGAAGGTCTACATAGCTTGTTTGAATTGTATGCTTTTGTGTAAATAAATTTGTTACCATTTGATTTTGAACCTTACTTGGTGTTTATCAAAGTTTGCCAAATATTTGAACTATTCATTTTATCAATGTAATTAAAATTTAAAAATGTGAAAATCATTTAAGGTGTACCACATTGAAAAAAAGGACTTAATCCATATTGCAATTTTTTTTTACCCTATATTTTGATCCCCATAAAAAAATAATGAGTTAAAAATTGTCAAATATTTTGAAAGGACCATATTTTAAACTGTTACAATTTTAGATTCCATCATAATCCTCCATAAATGTGTTTTTACATGGAAAAATTGGACTAAGTAAAAAAGACAAGAAAAAGGTGACGTTGTAACAAGATTTTGGTACACTTAAAAAAAATTGGACCTAGAAATTAAAAATTGATTCAACCCAAAGTTAAGTGTTGAACATATTCAAACATGTAATAAAGATGTATTTGGTGTACAAATCATGAGTTTTTTTTATCGCACTATCATCTAAAAGCTCTAAACATGTGGAAAATGTCGTTTCTTATTTATTACATACAAATTATCGTAACCATTGCATCAATTGGGAAATGTTTTGTTTGCCCATTTTACACCATTCATAAATATGACAATGAACATGTAAATAATTTTGATTCAAGGTTGGAAAAGTGATGTACATATGATGTGCTTAATACCTATATCAAATTCTCGTTGCCCTTAATTTAGGAATCTATTGGTTTTCTACTATTACCTTCCCCAAACAATGTTTGAAAAATTGGTTGAGATTGTTGACAATTACACTGATGGACCTTGTTGCCCAATGTTCAACCCATGCAAAATCACATCCAAACCCAAGAAGATTGTTTATCTCATTGACCATGGCAAACATGTGTGATGATACTTCAGTTAAAGAATGCAAATGTGTCACTTCATCCTTCAAACATTGGGAATCACCAATCTCCTTGATTAAATGGTCGTGTGTTGCTTTTCCCATGAGATCATGTAGACTACACACGTGCTAGACCTTATCACCCATGGAATTGTACCAAATTCCACATGGGTTTAGACCAAATTCAAGCTTATTGGTCCTTGGGTTAAACCACCATCCAAATATTGGTAAAAATATCTACTTTTCTCATTAGTGGGTATAAAATAAAAGGCTTCACATGGCTTTTGAATTTGGGATTCATCCAACTACCATTTGTCCTATTGACTCCCAAATGTAATAAATGACATGCCCACTTGCCAAATCCCTTGCGTGTTTGCACCACATGCTTGAGGTTGATTAGGCGTGTTATATTGATTATATTCCCAATGTTTTGCCATGACAATTTGAAAGTTAAATTGTGCATATAGATGACAATGGAACGAGGTCTTACATTGGTGACATCTTTTCCTTGACACCATCAATGTTATTAAGCATTGCAGATGGTACATGTCTTAATCAGTGCCCAACTGCCACATTCCTTTTGGTTCATATGGGTTGGAGAAAATAATCCATTGGTCCCTAGTTTTAGTGAAGGGTTGAAGTGAAGGCCAAAAGTGTTTCTCCATCTTTTTGGAAGTGGAGGTGAAATATTCCCAATCAAGCTCAAGGTGCATTAACCAATTTATGTTTTCGGTATCTTGCATTTTTGGCAAGTTATCTAGAAACATCTCAAATATCCTTGGCCATGATGTTAAATCGTGTGATTGAAATTTTTTATCATCACAATATTTCGGTTCAATGCACATTAATTCCACCTCCAATTGCAAAACCCAAAATGTGCCCAAAATGCATGTTAATTAAATGTTATTTGAGGCTACTTAAGCTTCCTTAGTAAATGTTTCAACATCTTTTTGATATTGTTCTTTCATATCAATCAAAATTTGATGGTACCATTAGACACCATCCATTAAATTAAGGCGTTCCTTTTTTTGCTTTAATTTCCCTTATTTTTGTTTCCACTAATTATTTTTGTTTATGGGCAATTTCATGTTTTAAAACCTCGATCCTTCTTTGCATTATGCCCAATTGTTCACACAAAAAAATAGGGTTGGACAACTCCATATCATGTAATGTGGCTTGCATTGTCCCCAATTCCCCTTGTAATGCCTCAAGGGCATGTTTTGCAATTTTGACCTTTTAGTTCAATTCTTTAGAATATAAAGACAGTTTATGTGTGTTTGCCCCCGCCATCTACCACATTTGACACACTTTCATGTCAAATAAATCAGATGATGCCATTTCAACCATGTAGCTTTCAAATTCAACTCCATTTGCTCCCGGGCCCTTAGGTTTCCATCTATGGCCTCATTGGTATTTGAGCTCAACAAAGATGTTGGCCCATGTGAATGGGGGGGATTTTGCTCCCATGGGCATTCAACAATTTGGTTGATGACCATGGAAACTAAAGTTCGATTGCCATGTGGTTCCATAATCACCATCAACATGGGTGCAATTGACTTTCTTAGTATTGGTTGAGGAGTATTCAAGAGATGTGGTGGACCCACTTGTGTTCTATACATAGGCACATTGGTCCTTCAACTACTTGGAATGATCTTCCAATCAATTTGAACCTCAAGTGCTACCTCTACCATAGTCAAATGCACCTAATTGTTTATAAATATTAGGCTCCTTATCATTGCCCTATGCACCTCCAACATGCATGTTTTCATTTGAGCATCTTGACAATTTGTAAATTGGGCAACATTATTCTTGTGATGAATTTCATGTTGAGCCATTGGCCATTTTTTTGTCAATGTGGCACCACTACACATAGTTGGAACACAATGTGTATGTCCATGGTTAGGGCATGTTGCCCCATCCATCATTTGCTAACATAGTCGAATCCTGAAAGGCCTCAAATTTTATGTCATGTCATTTTCCATTTTCCCCATGCCCCCTTATTACTCTCATGTGGTCCCCACAATTTGCCATGTTACCCTATTAATGATCCTCTTATGTTAATTTAATGGGTGTTGGGATCCTCTAAACCTATGTTAAATCTAATAGGGTTGGGATTTTTCCAGTCCACTTAGGATTATTAGGATTGAATAATAATGTAGTAGGGGTTGGGGTCTTCTAAAGGTTCAACAATGAAGTCCAACACATAATTGTTTTCACGAGTGGCATTGTGAATTTCACCATCCTCCAAAAGTGCCCCACTTTCTTTCATGCGTGGCATTGATAACTATAAACAAATAAAACCCTCACACATAGAAGAAAATATTGACAATAACCCAAGTGCGAGTCTTATAATGGACCCACCAACTTAAAACAATGCATGTGTGGGTTCAAGTTAGTTTCATTTTCCATTGGTTGCCCAAAAACCATGGGTTTCAAACTTAGTCCTAAATGACTAGTTGTCATCACATGGTGACCAAAAAATTTGGTCACCATTCAATGGCCATGATGTCAAAGAAATGACATGCCAATATCGGATGTTGACTGAAAGAGGTTTGGTCACCTTCAACCAATTGACCAAAATCAATGGGGATTGAACCTACTTTGGTCACCATCTTGAACACTAAACTAGTTTCAAGGTGACTAAAATTGATTTCAATCACCATTAGGTGACTACAATGACCTTGATTCATTTCAGCCATTCAATGGTGATCAAAATCCATTTTGGTCATCATTTTATATATATAAAGAGTTTGAAAACATAATTTGAAAACTTTATTTATTTATTTTAAATGTATGGTTTTTTTTTACAATTTGTGCAATACACTTTAAAATATTAGTCCTTGCAAGGTTTTGGGTTATCCTTGTGTTTTAGGCATAAGCAACCATGTCAAGTAATCAAAATAAGGGCATGAAAACAAACCAGGTCAAACCAAACATCACACTTAATGATAATCACAATTGAAACAACAACACCATCATTACATGGGATTATGAGAAAATAGATGTCATGTATTTCCCAAGTTGGAAAAAGGGAGAGTATCATGTGGATATTGTTTGATTACCAAAGGACTTGTTATACAAGGAGATTCCATTAACCTTGTATGTTAGCAATAAACAAGTCACAAAGGGGGAGTGAATGTTTATAGCTTGGGATTACAAGGGTGTAGTTGTTAAAGATATGTTGTGTGCATTTGAAGAAGTATAAGTTCTGGATGTCATCAATATGTTAAAATATTTGTTATACAAAGACATTCCCAAAAAACTTCATGTTGGTGAGACACATGACCATTTGAGCACAATACAACCATAAATAGGAACAATGTCCATGATAGAAGTGCATAATTTTGTTAATAATGTGAAAATAAACCTTTTTCTAAATAAAGGATAGTGGTATTCCCCCACAAGTTGATATGAAAAGTTGTACACCTTACCCATGATTTTTTTCAAATTTATATTGCTTACACTTTTAAAGATTATTGTGGGTATTTTCACATATTTAGGTCACTTTTTAGATTTTGAAAAATGATCATGCCCTCCCCTCCCATAAAAAGGACAAAGAAGAAGGGGGGGGAGGGGGATATCTTGATTCAATTGCCATTGGATGGCTATGGTCCATTCCATTTTTGGTAACCAACCATTTAAATCTTTAGTTGTTGACCTTTTCCATTTTTGGTTGCCATTAAGTGCTTGTGACCAATTTGGTTGCCATCAAACAACCATGATAATTTTCGGTCATCAACCCAAAAAATGGTGATTGAATGAACATGTGACCATTTGATGGTGATTAAATTAACATATGATTGTCTAATAGTGATCAAATTGGGTTGAGACCATATGAGCTTTTAAAAAAAAGTCTTGGCTTCATTTTTTTGCTACCTTTTTTCCCCTTTGGGTTTTGTGTTTTTGGTTGCACCCTTACAACCATTGCTTATAACCTCAAGTGATCTAAGGAGGCTAAAACCTTGAATACATGGGGGCTTTTGTTGGCCTTTTCACAAAATCTAGAAAACCTTGGCCCTTGACCTTTTGAAACTCAAGTTGTTTATAACAATTAATGATTGGAAGGTTTTAGAAAAAATTAAGCATCCCAAATTTAAAATGATGTTATCTAACCAACCTTCAAGGGAACAAATTTACCCTAAACTCCTAAACCTTTTATTTTAGACATTGAGTAATTTGCATGGAAGGCATTTTAATGTGCCTTCACAAACCAAACAAAAGCGAAGGGTGTAAAATATGTTTAAAGGTGAGAACACTTCATCAACCCATTTCAAAATTGACAGAGGCTTGTGACAAATGACCCTAAATGGATTACCAATTTATGATCCCAATAAATTGTTTTGGACATTTTCAAGGAACATAGAATGGTTTACCTCGAGTCCACTTTTGTGAACAAGCAATCATATGGCCTAAACAAGTACAAATAGGTCATGAAGAGAAAAAAATTATGGAACTAAAAATTCCCCAAAGTACATTGAATTACAAAATTCTCAAGGGTTTTTGGAGTGGCTTGATAGCAAGGTTAAAAAGATAACATCAAATTTGGGTGGTTTGAGGTCTTTTATCTAACAAAAGGAAAAGGCAAATTGAAATGTGGAAGTGGTGAAATTATGGGATAAGGTGACATGGTGTGCTAAATTTAACAAGATTTTTTTGAAAAAGAAGGCATGATTAGGCACAATTGGCACCATGGATGGAAGAAGAGGTTCAAAATCTTCTTTCCCAAATAGGAAGTCAAGGCACAATGAATTCCAGGCACAACGAATGTATTTCCTTTGTTGGGTCTAAACAATCAAAATGGTTATGGTGTGGTGCATAAGAAGCAAATTGAAATGTTTGATTGCAATTTGAACACCATTGAGTTGGTGAAGAAAACACCCAAAATAAATGAAAAATGAGAAGCACATAAGTAATGTTCAATAAAGCATTGGCTTACCCATGCAAACATATAGGTGTCATCAAGTTCCTTACCATCCATTCCAAACCTCTAAAGGCTTACACATTGTCGTGAAATGGGGCATGCTCCAAGAAATGTTGGATTACAACACAAAGTATTCATTCAATATGGAGAATTGAATGTTATTATAAGAATCAAACCCAAATATGGAAGGGCAAAAATGACTTGTCACCTTTAGCCAAAATTGTGTGATGGCATGGGCATTCATGAACATCATGATTGCAATGCACCATAATGGGATTTTGCACAACGATTTGTGGAAGGACAACTTGTTACATTTTTTACTCAACAAACTAGATATTGTGTACATTGTTGTGTGCAATTGGGGTGAAGTTGGATGCATGCAAAAGGTGACTCCATCTTTACATTTTTTTGCCAACACAATGCCATCAATGTAAGGAAAACACACTAGTGGGTGGCCCTATAAATTTTTTTTGTTCATGGCGAATTAGGAATTACTTGGCGTATGGTGAAATGACACTAAAAAAATTCATGGTTTGAGGCATATTTAATGGGCAAACTTGTAAATGTCATATGGGGTGAAGAATGGGATACAAAATATTTTTGGGACAATTCAACCAAAATGTCATTTGGTAGGGTGATTCATTATATGTACAAAGTGAATCCAAAGGCATGAAAACCATCCAACATGTCACGTGGATGTTGATGGGGCCTCCATATAACTAGACTCCACTTAAAGAATGTTACTAAATGGAACCATAGATTATTTGTAGTTAATGCATATGAAATTTGGTGTAATTTATATGAAATGTCAAAGGTGATGTGTTTTAGACTTGTTGATCTAATGAAATGAAGTTTAGCTAAGGAATCATGATGTCATGTGTTATTATCTTAACAATTTGAATAGTATTGGGCTTTTCATTGAACATGATTAAAATTTCACAAGTTTTGGTTCACTTGCATCAATATTGTGATTCTCCTTGTGCACATGTTAAGGGTATAAGTAGTGGCATACATCACAAATTCACCATCGCATGACTTAGTAATGGAGATCATGCAAAATTTGTTCATTTCATGTATTGATATTGCGCATTGAAAACACATTTGACACATAGATTTATAGGAAGATGAAAAATTTGTGCAACATTTTTTCATTCATAGGTTTGTACTTCATTCGTCAACACATTTATTCATGTGTAAAATGTATAAACCTATGAATGAACAAACTTCACATAATTTTCATTTTTAATTTGTTGCATGTTAAATTTGTAATGTAAATCTTATCATGTCATGTCCCCAAATTATTCTATTGCCAATATTTTGACTTGTTGGAAAATTCATGTGTCCATGTCAATTTACAAAATGTTTGGATGAAAATTCATAAATATCAAATAATGGAACATAATCAATAGATATTCATTTGAAGCAATAACTTTTTATGCAAATGGAAGATTTCCACAATTTATTTATTTTCATTTTTTTGGTGTCAAAATTTTGGTGAAATTTAACAAAAATATATAAGAAATTTGGTTGAATTTACACTTTCAACCAATGAATTTCAAGAATTTTCCCAACTTTTTGTCTAAGAAAACAAAAAAATTCCCAAAAAAACCTTGAAGAAACCATGTTAGTTTTTTTTCATTGCCATAATTAATAGTGATTATCTAGTGATTGAATGTTGTTTTGTTTATCACAAGGTTTTGGGTGATTGAACAACAAGAATTTTGGTTGCCTTAGATCTTACCTCGGACAACCTAATATGGGTTTTGACCTATGTTGACCATGTTTTAACATGACGTTAAATAACATCAATGTCCAAATAGATAGGTTGTGTCTTGACAAAGGTTCAGATGTTATGATAACCTTGGTCAACTATAAGTAAATGACAAATAAGTTATAAATGAATTACAAGTTAAGAATGAAAAGTGGGTGATAATGGATGAATTTCATTGATTATGGATAAAAACATATGTTCATGGATGAAATTCAGCCATTGTGATGCTAGTGATGGTGATGTTAACCATTGTTGGCATCCATGATATTAGGTTTTGATATGTTGTTAAAGTTGCCACCCTTTATGATTAAAGATTCTTTTATAGTTTGTTGGTGATTAACCAAAAAAAATGTATTTTGGGTGAAACCTCATAGTATGACAAGTTGTTCAACCATTTCCTAATCAAAAATTATGAGAATAATAGATGGATTGAACAATTTTAAATGCCAAAGGAAACACTCCTTGACATCTACAATCAAGCAAGGCATTTGATTTTGAAGATTGACATGAAACATAAAAGGTTGTTCTTGTTGAAATTTGAGTAAAATACAAGCTTGTGCATGGTGCCAACATTCTTATGCACAAAGTGAACTATCTATGATTGGGTGATCAATAGTGGATCTTGTGCTCTAAAAAGTGGTCATGGCTATCAACATCGTATTTTGAAAACTAATTGCATGGCTTGGGGGGTGATATTGTGTAAGCAATGATGTTCAATTTCAAGAATTAGTGTGGGATGCCAAGCATAATGGCATTACAAATCTTATATGTTCATAAACTTCATACAATTTTGTATGACATGTGGATTTTCATAGGTTCATACAAAAATCACATGAATTTTGTGTTATGGTTAATATGAATGGCATTTGTATGTAATAAGAAACTTAAATATTCAAACATATGAGACATGTTTTTGAATGACATATGTTCATGTTTAATATGCAAAATTTATATAATTTTATGCAACATTATAACAAAATGATTCCACGGATTTAGGTAGAATGTAAATTGTATGTACATCACATCAAGACATCACAACTAGAAAAGACACTTTATAAGTAATACATATATTTTTTCATGTTTTATTTACATTTCAAAACTCACGGATTTTGCATGAACATTTTTTTATTTTTTATCATAAATTATATTGAAATTTTGTGATATTAAACGCTTGTGATGGGGTGGCATATATGGCTATTAATTTGATAGTTATCATCATATGGAAAAATAAGAAAGGTTAATTCTATAATGGAAATGTTATCTAATAATAATACCATTAGTGAATCACCTAAAGGGTACAAGGATCAAAAATTAATTATTGGGTAAAATTTCAATAATGTTCTTTTGTTAATGAATAAATCTTCTAGTTTAGCTAGCCTAGAATGCCTTATAATAGTTATCTAATTACTAATGGTATATTCATATTTATTGTCCCGTATTTATTATGGGATGAAGCCAATAAAATAGTTAGTTTTGAAAAGATAAGGTAATTTGCCACTAACTAGGACATGTGAAGGAGATTAGGATGAGGTGAGGAAATTTTAGAAGATAAAAGAAACCCATGTGTAGTGGGAAATCACTTTGGATTCTTTACTATTTGTTGAGCTCATTCACTCATTTTCTCATTTCTTATTCATTATCATTACATCTAGAGGCTTGGAAATTAGTGGTTGAAAATGCTTTTGATATTTTGAAATAAATGTACAAAACTCTTCTCAAAAAGATAAAATTGCACATTATTAGGTTCAACCACTCTAAAGCATTGCAACAAATGTAATTGACATTTCTTTTTTTCATATATTAATCTTTGAAATGATGAACTTTTGCTACAAGTTTTAATATGTTTACATGACAAGGTTTTTAATATATTATTGGAACATGTGCTTGATAATATGGAACGAATTTAATGAATATAGCTTATTCCAAAGCACTTCTAAAACATTGTAACAAGTTTTTTCATTCATTTTTCAATTTTTTGAATGACTTGAAATGCATTAAAAATGACATAAACACAAACAATAATTATCCATGCTTTTCCACAATTAGGGTAGTTCAAATGGACATGTTCTGATAATTTCATGTCATTTGTCAAATCCATGTTTAATTATACATGGTATTGAAATTGGGACCAAAAATTTAATCTACTGTTCAATTTATGTGTGATTGGAATTCCATGTATTCAATTATACACGGGATTAAAATTTTGATCCCATGTTGAATTTACATGGGGTTAAAATTGGGATTGAAGTTTCAATCCCATGTGTTCAATTATTTGGAAAACTTCTACATGGAACCTAAATTTTTACATGGGTCCAAAAATTTTGTCACATGTAAAATTACATAAGTTTGGTTCCAATTTCAATCCCATGTAATTCTACATGTGATTGAAAATTTGTCTCATGTATAATTCATGAATTTTACATGGCATGTGGAATTTACATGGTCCAATGTAAGATTTGGTCCCATCTAAAATTCACATGGGACCAAATTACAATTTGAGTGGGATTAAAATTTTAGTTGCATTTACAATTTAAATGCAATAGAATTTACTTGTTACCAAAATTTTGGTCACATGTAAGAAATAAATTATGTGGCCAAAGAATTGGTGATTTATAACCCGGATTTAGATCCCAAAATGGTTATTTACATGCCCTCAAAAAAACATGGAAATATAATGGTATTTTATGTAATTATTTGTAATTTATGATAATAACATTATTACAAGGCTTTTCCCACTCAATGTTAGGTGGAATGCGAGTGAAATGAGGACATGTCTTGTAATAGTGAAAAATTTGGATAAGATTCATTCATTTAAAAATTTATTTCAAAGCATATTTATATTCTATTGCACAAAATCTAATATAAATGTGACATCAAGGCGCATCAATGTCAAAATTGATGTGATGTGTTAGATAGACTAACATGTCATGTATAACCCTATACACAATAATATATCATCACATTTTTTTGTTGTGGATATTTTTAGTCACTATAAAAGTCATGGAATATTTCTAGTCCATTGCTTTTGGTAATCAAATTTTGTTTGCCACATCGTTTTGGCAAACAAACTAATTACTTTCTAAGTATCACCTTAAGTGGTAAGCCATGACTCTTGTTAGTGTGTTTGCACCATACCATCGTTCTTAATTTGCCTTTATTGCGTGTTGTCTTTCCATAACCTAACATTTGGAAGCAAGGAAGTTGATGTTGAACAAGTCACGAGGGTGACACAATTTGAAGCTATGCAAGACATTGAGGTACAAAGGACTAGAAGGAACATGACTAGAATGCATTAATCAAAAATATATATTTGTGTTAGAAGTTGAGCTTTCAAGAGAGTCTAACAGTTGAAATATGGATAACTTCTTTGCGATGTTGCAAAATTCTTTTTCATCATGTGCTTCCAATCACTTGGTGCCCAAATTATCCACTTTTTATTTGGTCAATTAACTTTGTAATTTCATTTGCATTGTTTGGCAATGTAGGAACAATTATCCTTGGAATGCAAAGTGTTGGAGTAGTTCATCCATCTTCTACAATTGTATCCACAAATGTAAATTAATGTGAGGTTTGAATTGTAGGGGTACTTGCTAATTTTATGATTGGAACTTTCAGTGACATGAGACTTACAATGTGTTTGGGGTTAACTTGATTGTTTTCCTTTACAACCTTAGGACAATGTTGTACACGTGGATCATCAAGTAATGGAGATGATTCTATTTCATAATCCTTTGCCTAGAAGTTGAGTTCATCACCTTTTTAAAACATTTGGTTGCACATGGTATACACTATCATGTACCTTCATTAAATTTCTCAAGTGTATAGGATTTTTGCATGGCCTAGTGGCAATTATGAGTGTGTCAATCATGTATCATGTCATAGTTTATTTTGGTGAAGTGTTTTAGTGATCGCAATTCAATATTATATTTTGTGATAATGTTCCCATACTTTTCATTGGGGCCAATGCTATTCATGTAATAAAAACTTTTCTTTTAATGTCTATAGATAGCTCCCCACTTGTCTTTGTAGGTTGGTTTGCTAGGGGATGGAAAGGGAGAAAAAAACAATGACCTTAACATACGCTTGCCATTTTTTGTACTTTTATGTAAAATTGTTGTTGAAGTGTAAAATCTTGCACTTTAATTTTTCTTATGTTATTTTAACATTTCTTTTTGCCATGGAACTACAACCTACCATTGGTGCTCAAATGCCACCTATGATTTCGTGTTTGTTATCTATTTTAGTGTGATTTGATTGAATGCTTATTGATAATATTACCCTAACATTTGTGGTACCACCATGTGTCCCTCCCCAACAGCCTTGTACATTTGTAACAAAACAAAACGTTTAAGTACCAAAATCCAAAAAAAGCTTATGGAATGCCCTCTAAAATACAAATGTACAAACATACATAATTAAATTGCATTGAACCTCAAAGTCTAGAGGTTGATAAATGTGAAGACAACTATAACAATGAAGATATGAAAATAGGAAAAAGGTCCTTTGTACAAGAGTTGTGTGTACTCACTTTAATTCTCAAAGTCATCTATCGAATCAAGACTATCCATGTCTTTAACAATGCATAATCTTGGTAGCTTCATTTTCAATTTGATCCTACTTCTATTCTTGACATTCTTTTGAACATTGAATATTCATTCAAATGGTGTTGTTTGAAATCATCAAAAACTATTGGTATATGAAAAAATGCTTTAAAAGTACTTTGCTTCACAAGTAATATTTGAAGATGTTTCATTCTAATTAGTCAACAAGGTTTCTTTGTGGCCTTTTCTCTAAAATTTAGTGAAGGCATGGATAATTTTGACTTCTCTTAAAAGGAAAGTGATCCCACTATGGCATTTCAAAGATGATTAAATCTATTGGGTGGTGATGTTCAACTTTTTTACCAAGGTGTGCCAAATGCATTTAGTCATTACATTTTAAATTTTGCAAAGACAAATATTTTAAATGTGTATTTGTCTTGCAAAGGGGACTATGTTCCAGTTATGTCCAAGGTTCACAAAAGGCATGACACCCAATTGTCCACACACAATTAATGATTTTTATTTTGATGTTTTTTTTTGCTTTTTCAACAACAAAATTGTAGATTATTTTCCTTATGTAATTTAGCTCATTTTCCTAGAATTTTTGAATAATTTTTTATATCACAAAATTGAGAGAGAAAAAAAAAAAAAAAAACAAAAAACCACTGCCCAATGCACAATACAATAATATTCACCAACCAATACGATTTTCTTTTTCCATGCAAGTTACCATTTTTGACATGAGGATCAATTTTTGTTTCATTTACCATCTAAATTGCTCCAATCAAATAAAAAATTTCTATATTTCATGTTTCCATACAGAAGGATTTTGAATAGCCATTTAATCAATACCTCGTTAATATAATTGAAATTGTGTTGTTATTATGCATTGCATAATTAGATATGTCGTTTAATGTAAATGAATGGCCAAGTTAGTTGGGAAAGTACTATTGGGTTGGGAATATTCAATCATGTCACACATTCCATTGTCAAATCAATTTGTGTCAAGACAATGAAATCCAAATTACAACAAGCATGTGAATTGCAAGTCTTAATCTTATCCTACAACATTAATTTGAAAGTTCAATCTTCTGCAAGTCTCAGCCAAAAAATACTTTTTGATCTATTAGATGTAGTACAATGCTAAAAGGGCTTGTGGAAAGATGTCTTGCAATTTGCAATGTGAGTGTGCCCTAACCCCTTTTTCAACAATGATATTTTTCCAATAAAATTTTGATATTGTGTCATGGCTAGCATCCCAAGAAATATTTAACATTGAATGGTGACAAGTTTTTGGAACTTGTCTAAATAGTATAAAATGCCGTCAAACTTCAAAAATTTCCTCAAAATATGGTGATTTGTTTTCCAAAAAAAAGGAATATAGTGATAATATTCCTTTTTTATTTTTATTTTTCACATTTTGGCAAAATTTTGCACCATAAAAAAATTGCTACTTCTCAATGAGTGGAATACATGTTGATTAAAAGCCTAAAAAAAGAGCCTCCAACCATGTTCTTCTTGAAGGTATGGGCATGAAGGCATCATCAATTCAAATTATTATGATAGAATTTTTTTTATAATAATCCTATGATAGTGAGTGGATGCCACTTTCAATGTATGGGGTCATGCATACAAAATATCATGGTTCTTAATTAAATTGATTAAACATGGGCAAACTATTATCCTACCCTCATGTTTCAATATCTTGGGAAACATTGACCCTTGACAATGATTTTTAAGAAATCTTATATGCACTAGGAAATTTGGATTGGATCACAAGGGATATACATAATAGAAAATATGTAAACAATATAAATGATGTTCAAATTGATTGAAAGATTGCCTACCTCATGAAATGATGGAAAATACATTGTTAATGTGTATTTTGTTACACCTTTTGAAGCATTGTTTTGTGCATGAAAGATTCAAAATGTATGGGCAAAATGTGTTTACACACTAAATAATAGTTGACTTTGCATCATTAAAATGGGAAATTATCGATTGTATAGCATGCATGATATGATTGTCACAATGTCCTCTAGTTGGGCATTCGAGGGTTTACAAAACCTATCTTGTAGTTAGGATAAAATATTTCAATCTTAGAATGCAAAAAAGGCATATGTGAATATGTTGACAAATTTGACACACGCCATGACCAAAATGAAATAGATCAAGACCCTTTCATTATTACAACCTTTGGACATGAATAGGGAAAAATTGGAGCCCATTCACATCAATTTACTATGAGAGGACAAATAACAGGGACCATGATGTTATAATTTGACCAAAATTCAAAACATACACATTTTGTACCAATATCAATGCGATTGGTTCAACTATTGAATTTTACACTTATGTTTTGTGAAGTAAACTTGCATTTGTCCCAACCAAGGCAATTGGTTCAACTATTGAAATTCCGAATTACGTTTTGTGAATTAAAACTCACTTGAATAGTGTTTTTTGAGCCATGTTGTTCCAAACTTTTGGAAATAAAATTATGTTTTAGCAACTGCTTATCATCCTGAGTTTGATGCTCAAATAGTAAGGACTAAGGAATAGCTAGATTTTAGAAGACGTTGAAGATGTCCATCTATTGGTGTGTTCATTGCAACCCATAACATATGAGTGATTGTACAACCTACTTTGGGGACAAGGTTTGAGAAACTAGTGGGCAGATAAAACTAAAGAGGTATGCAAAAGAAAAGAGAAGGTCTTGTTGAGAAATTCAGACTTTGTAACCACAACTACTTTAAGCTCTGTATGCTTATTATAATTAGTACCTCTTTTTATTGATCCTTATCTCCCATTCATTCCCATCTCTTTATAGACTTGTGCATTCTCTCCTGAGCAGACATTTGATGCAAGCTCACACCCCTCCAAAAGTGAAGGCTGCAGATGAGCTTCTGTTGTGAGGAACTTCCATGGATTCTCTTGCTTTCATTTTCTACCAAACAGTCACTAGGCATCAATATGCAGATGAAGTTCCGCCACACATCTACATGGTTTTGGCAACTAGACTTTCAGGGAACTACCTTGTCACACTGTGTCCTAGTTTGAGGAATGTTCCCAGATCCCATTCCTATTTGTGAGCATGAGGCATTCATAATTACAGGCCAATGACCTGCAAAAAGAAAGCATGGGACAACATCCTTGGCTTGATACCCATCTGTCTAACTAATGACTACAGTTAAACTACACTGGATGCTTGTACTGTACTAGGATTCTCAACTATTGCACAACAAAAAAGGTGTTGAAAAGTTCTCTAAGATGGTGAAGATACCTTTGAAGATGAGTCTCTATGTCCTCCCAACTGATGCTGACAAAAAATCAGACTCCTTTTTCACCTACAGTAAACCAAGCTTCATCTAGAGAACTCTATTGTTCTTGGCCAGTAGGGCTTGGTTGACAAGCCTCTTCACTTTTTGCCAACTCCGAACAATGTCTTCAAGCTCCAGCCCTCTACCTTCTCTGCCTTCTCTGCCTTTTCTTGCTTCTCCTTTCCAATGACCTTATCTAGCATGGACTGCAGGCCCCATTGCTCCCTATCGGTAGTATCCCCAAGGCCCTGATTCATAGCTGATGATTGTTGTTTGCTGCCTGATTGCCCTGTTGCATCATCCAGCCCTCCTTCTCCCTTGGGACCTACAATTTACAGGCCACACATCTTAATGTGAGGTATGCCATAAAAGCAGACCTGAACAATCTTCACAAGTCTTGATAATCATAAATTGATGGATATGGAATCTGTTCAAAATTTCTGCTAGGACTTTGAGGAACACAAAATGGAAAAGCAGGGCCAGACATACCAATAGGGTTCATCATGTGTCCAATTTGCCCATCCTTGTACTCATATACAGCAAGACCAATGGGTCCTATCAGCAATGGCCTCACCTGCATCCACATCCAACTTTGTTTATGCTAAGTTCATTCTATAGAATAAAGAGCTATGTTGTAGGACAGTAGAACATCAAAATACTTCTCTATTGACACTTTTCTCTTCCAGGTTCTCAAGAAGAGTCTCATGTTGGCCATTCAAGCTGCTTGTGCCATGTCTTTGACTAGAAAGGGGGGAGGTATGAGGAGTGCAACTGAACACCATACCCTCTTGCATATCCAACCAGTGAAGACAGGCACAATTGATTTCCACATATTGGTGACTAGCACAGAAGATGCTCTTCAAGTTTGCACATGTTCTATTACAAGTATGGATAGCTACAGATCCCTGAAATACATTCCCATGCCTCAATCTGTCCACACTCTCAGCACTAGGATAGCTGCTACAAGCCCACAACACACTTCAATTGATACTCATTGACAAAAGAACTGCCTGGACTAGATGGACAGCATCTGGTCATACAAGACAAAAATGAGACAGGTGTATACATACATCAGTCATGAATTTGGTATGCTCAAGAGAGGCACGTGTATCATTCATTGCTTGAAAGCTTTCATATCGTTCCCAGAAATGAAATACGTTCTTCTCAAATGGATCCACATTGCACTCAAAGCATTGGATGCCTGATTTCTTATCTGTCTGTTCACCCCAATAGTTGTCAGATAGCCAGATTAGTGGACAAGAAATTCTGGAGATAACACCAAGAGTAATACTCAAGTGAGTTTATGCAACAATTATTGGGTGGTCACTATTATATCCTGTACGCCTC
Organism: Sphagnum tenellum; assembly: GCA_963921925.1. NCBI lineage: Eukaryota > Viridiplantae > Streptophyta > Sphagnopsida > Sphagnales > Sphagnaceae > Sphagnum > Sphagnum tenellum. The sequence continues at coordinate 7,796,693 of OY998142.1, forward strand.
TCAAACTGTGAAAGAGATCACGCTTTTCTAAGTAGTGCATTTACACTTAGAAATTCCTATGGTTGACAGTGCAGTCTCAAGGTATCTAACTCCAACATATGGTCAATTAGAACCCATTACTTGCCTTGCAAGCTTGAACATAAGTCAACAAGTACACATTCAAATTGAGTTCAAAACTTTAATAAAATGAACCCTGGATGTTCTCATGAATACAGGAAAAGAAAGCCACCCAACAGTAGACCCCAGGCCCAAAATGCTTTAAGGAAGAGTCATAGGTTGAGGCAACCAGATGGTTATTGTTGTAACAAACAGTTTGCAAGTAAATGATTATTGGAGAAATGTGTCCTAACTGTAATCTCCAACGAAAATGGCAAGTCAACCCCAATTCCAGCACATAGATCAAAACATTTCTTAACAGCTACAGAAACTGGAAAATACAACTGTGACAAGTACAGGATACACAACATACAACCATATGCTTCCCTTGCCTTACAAAGACAAATGGTATCTTTATGGGATTGCAGAGAAAACTCCACACAAGCACTTTGAAGATAACTACTGTTAAAATGTCTCTGTTCTTGTCAAACCAAATCAGACATGACAAGAACATGTGTGGACATAAACTTGTGAGTGTCCCTGGCGTGCAAAGTACCATACCATCATCACTTTCATCACAAATGGCAGTGGACTAGCTGCCATTTATTTCCCACTGACTTCAACAGCTCCAAAGAATGGCAGCGCCGGTGAGCTGCAAGCAAGGCTGTCCACAAGACATGAACACTAATGCTAAATGCATTGCTCAACCCCTTTAAAGTCTAAATTCTGGAGTGGCCAAAGAAGAAGAGTTGAGCCAACTGACAGCTTGCTCCTAAAAGTTCTCCATCAGAATGTCTTTACCATTCAACATGAAAGGGTTAGGGTCTTCAAACTTTCCACAAGTTCGTAAATTTTGGGTCGGTTTTGTTCGTGAAGTACAACAACACAAACATGTGCCACACATGTGCCGCATCAATGTTTGAAAGTGTCAAGGAGAAGAGGGACTGTGTGCATCTGCAGACTCTCCGCAGCCAACTGAAAAAAAGCAGGGGAAATTGTTCATCATACCTGCTTCTCGACAGCCCATTGTAGTATGTTTTTGCACAAGCTGCTCACTTCCTCTTCATTCCCCTCTTGAATCTTCAAGGTGGAGCTCAAGACATAACTCCGCCCGGATGCCACTCTCTTCGCCGCCTCCACCACTAACCCTCCCGCCCGATACTTGAAAGGCGCTACGCCACGACATTCTCGCACCACGAACGTCGTGGTTCCTAGATGTGATCCCTTCTGAAACCCTCCACCACCACGCCGCCCCCTTGTCGAAGAAGCTCTCCGCACTGACGAAGCTGTAGCCGAAGTAGTACTACAATTCACAAGAGCATTTCTAGCAGACAACGACGAAGAAGAAGAAGAAGAAGAAGACACATGTGAGCTCGCGAAAACTAAAGACTGCGAACAGGATGTGGTTGCCATTGTGACGATAATTTGCTGCGGATGGTGCCCAAAAAATAAAATAAAAAAGGCAGAAATTCGCACCTTGACAACAACAAGAATGGCTTCACGATCCCTGGATTTTCCGCAACAGGAAAAAAAAGAAGCCAGAAATTGCAATCGGCAAAAGGAGAGGACGATGGAGATGGAGGAGGCCGGAAGAGGAAGGAGGAGGAGAGGAGCGACGAGACTCGAACTGTGGGCGGGCACTATCCACAGTCTTACAGCCCGTCAATGGGAGTCTGCCACGTGGACTGCTCTGGAACTAATCTTAGAACCAGATGGGATGAAAATTTACACCAGAAGTGGATGACAAAACACGTGGCCCATACTGTCATCCTCTTTTTCGAGCAAATTTTAATCATCCAACTGCGATTTGGAGTGAAGACATGAATGAATGAATGAATGAAATAACATGATTAGGTAGCTTTGAACCAGATGGGATGAAAATCTCCACCAGATTTGTGGCTCATACTATCATCCTCTTTTTCAAGCAAATTTTAATCATCCAACCGCAATTTGGAGTGAAGACATGAATGAATGAATGAATGAGTCACAAGAATAGGTAGCTTAGAACCAGATGGGATGAAAATTTACACCAGAAGTGGATGACAAAACCTGTGGCCCATACTGTCATCCTCTTTTGCAGCAAATTTTAATCATCCAACCACTATTTTGGAGTTAAGACATGAACAAATGAATGAATGACTAACAAGAAACAGGTAGTCATCCAACCACTATCTGGGAGTGCAGACATGAACGAATGAATAGTAACAGGAAATTAGTCATCCCAAACCCGAAGATGTAAATGAATAACAAGAAATAGTCATCCAACCACTGTTGGGAGTGAATAGATGAATGGATCAGACTGGATGAGCACTAGGTGGGTTTTTGTAGTGTAGTTGAAAGGCAACATAGAAAACAAGGCTAATTCACTTGAAAAACAAATTTCAACATTTGATACTTTCTCACAATCTATCTCAATGGAAGATTTGTGATTTCCCTACCATTCTATCCATTGGACAATGCAAGAATGGAATGGAAAACAAGTAAAAAACCATTTGATACTTTCTCTCACAATCTATCCGAATGGAAGATTGTGATTTCCCTACCATTCTATCCATTGCACAATGCAAGAATGGAATGGAAAACAAGTAAAAAAACATTTGATACTTTCTCACAATCTATCCGAATGGAAGATTTGTGATTTCCATACCATTCTATTGATTGAACAATGCAAGAGTGGAATGGGTCTATGTGAATAAGGGGCTGAGAAAAATTACCATAGGCCACAAATATCATAATAAGAAGCAGGGCGGAGGGAAAAAGAAAAGAAAAGAGAGGATATAACAACTATTGGGAATAAATGAAAATGATGAGCAAATTTCTTTTGTTTGTTTGAAAAATCCAAAAAGTCCAATAAGATTTTAGTCGGGCCAGGGACCACCACATCATGAGGATAAAAAGGTTTGAAGTCACCATATTTACACAATAGGCTCTAAGAAGTCACCGTTTTCTAGGGGGGAAGCCCAAATTTTTTACTTCTCTTTTTCACCTTTCGCCAAATTTGGCTAAATCCTACTCCAAGGGATCATCAACCCAACTACTTCACAAATTTGAAAAGAAAAACTTTGGCTGGGAACTAGTAAAACTTTTATTTTAAAACTAATAATTGAAATATTATAGTGATCATATAATAAAAAAATTCATCTTAAACCAATCTTATCTCCATTCATCTAGTATTCATGTTAAAATTTTTAAATTTTTTATTAAAGGACACAGCCTCTCGTGGCAGAGTCGCTTGTTACCAATACATGGTTGATGGTTTTGTGTTCGTCTATTCTTTGCTTTAGATCTTTGGAGATTTTGATGGTTAAGTTTTGTATAAGTACACGATGTTACTCCATTTTGAAACTGTGATCGGATTTGTGCCATTTAGACAACTCATGATCCCATATCTCAAACTTCCAGCAATTTTCTTACACTGCATGCATGGCCCGAATTATAAACATTTTCAAAATGTGTCCTACTCCATTTCTAATTAGATTGCTTCACTGTATAGCTCCAGGTAGTAGCATAACATTCCTTCCATTGGGTGGAACTTTCTCTACCTTATGGACCATGGCATTTTCAATTTGTTGGCATAAACATTATACACTACAATACAAATTTCAGCAATTTGTACACACATCTGCAAAGTATAAGAGAAACACACATGAGAAATTATCAACCCAATACATGAGCATTTATAGTCAATGTTTGTACAGTTACTGACATCTTTTGAGCATGCTTCATAAGTTTTGCCAGCACTTTATAAAAGAAGAAACATGTCCACAGATACATACATGTTTACCCTACTTAACCATATGCTATCATGTGTGGTATATGGACTACCAGACTTCCCAATATAAGTCCTCGTGGTTACTGTCGACATTGCAAGATGCTTCATAGAGCTAGCGTATATAACTACATACTTGATTTATGCTCCAAAGAAATACTAGGGTTCATACCTCACTCACACAACCTCACCCATTCTCAACATTTCTAAACTTCGAGCAACAACTGCTTCAAGATAACCTTCATTACAAACCTGCAGCAGGTCTAGTCTGATGCAAATTTTTGTGTAATTCTGCATGTGACCTACAGATCAAAAGTTTTGAAGCTCCTGACATGAGCAGTGAGATTGTTTCTTTCATTTTTGGTTGTTGTCATTGTCCTGGAGGGTTACACTCCATGACAAATACCGTTGCAACCTCATTGTCAGCACACTTTGTGCAGTGTTCGCAAGTTGGGATTTATGCATCTCCACTCTGATGGGGTCGTGGTATACCAATCCTGAATACACCCCCCCACCCACACCCATCATATCAGACCAATTGACCTTTTGAAAATATATAGAACATATATTGTTCAACAATAGAATTTATGATCATTGTAGCAGCCTAATCTAGCAAAGTCATTTCTGGAACTGTAGATCAAGCACAATTTCCTGAGGGAATGGTTATTTGTGAGGGAATCTGGTACCTGAAATTTCTTTGGAGCATCCATCAAATGTGTAGTTATTTACCACAATCTCTACAAGGCAATCTGCAGCATGGATAGTAAGCATGAAAACTGGTAATTTCTTATAAGGCAAGCCAAACATACCATCATCAGAAGCAGACAATCTGAGACTTAAAAAGCACACAAATTATTTGTGAGATGCCTGAGTAGAATACCCAGGCAACCCGATATCTATGGCATAGTACCTTCCTACATTTCTTAAGAGGCAGTCTTCTGAACAATCAAGTTACAAAGCTGTAGTAGCAAGCAAAACATAACGTACAACAAATCTGTTTTGGGTTTCTCTTCCTTTGAGTTGCAAGCTGTTGTTTTATACCCATTTAAGAAGTATGGGAGAGTCAGAGACCTTCATATTTTCTAGGGTTAGTATTATTGTACATTATAAGTCACCATCAACACCATCATTATTATCATCAGCAGATCAATGTGGTAGGTTGTAAAGGGAAAGTGCCAAAGCAAGGTGATTATACTACCTATCTACACTTGAAAGCAGCTCTTGGTTACATCTATAAACTCCAGATCATTACCTCTTTGGTTTAGGGTTTAGGGCTTCATTGTCTCCTAGTTCTCTGCATTCTCTCTCTTAGGTAGACATCAAAGTTACCATGATTAAAAGTTGCCCAATGATTACATTAAATGTTCTTTTATGAACTTTGAGGCTATTGTTATGGTTTCAATCTTCATCTTGATTATAGACATGTTTAATGTTTTGGATTTGGAATGTTTGTTTTGTGCTAATTGTCTTTTCCTTAAAATAGGTACAAGTCCTTTGTTGAAGCACACAACTTCAAATTAGGGTCTGTTTCCACTAGTTGTGAATCCTCATTTGTAGTGCAAAGTAACACATGTGGAGCCCAAATGAGATGTCACTAAGTACAACTAACTAGGCAGTAAGGCCAGAGTAAATCAGCACCGACCACCATACCATTCAGGATGGATGAAATCTGGACAGGAAAACACTTTTTTTCATTGTATTCCTGTCCCATAGCTAGCCATCTGGACATGTATCTTCCTACCAAGTACCCACCATTTGCATTACCTACCTACATTACATTCCCTACCTACTTTACCCTTACACCCACTTCCTAAACCCTAAACCCTAAACCCACAGCTAATTACCAGTTGGGTGCTTCTTTACTTTATCAAGAACCTCGAGTTCTAAAAAAGAAATTAGAACTATCTGAATTCCAGTTCCACACACAAATGGAATAGTGAATCTTGGTCTTCAAACCCAAAAAAAATCTGGTTCTAGGTCCAGTTCCTTCACCCCCAAAACATCCAGTTCCAGTTCTTAGAATTAGATCCAGTTCCTTACTAACCCAAACCAGAATCAGCAATTAACTGTCATCTAACCTCTGATTAACCCTGATTCTAATCACTTTTCTTTCTCAAAGACATGTGTTGTGTACTGGTAATTTGCCTAGGTAATTGTGATATGGAAGTAGTAGGGTTTACAGGATAGGCTACCAAGGTATGATAGGAAGAATGGTATGGGCTCCTTTCCAGTTTTGTACTGACTCTAGGTCAACATCAACAATCATGAAACAACTCCTTGCTGGACCATAGTATAGTTGAGTTTGTTACTAACACTCAGCATCATGACCTAATGAATCCCTGGCACTCTGGCTATTATATTGATGTTGTTTATAATACTAATTTGTTGAAAGGGATCACTTTGTGTTTGTCTATGTTGAGTTGGGAATTGGATTTAACCCAATATCCCCAAAAAAAACTTTTATAAGTAGTTAATACTAAGGTACCACAATTCTTGCATCCCGCTATAATTTGGGATTTTTATTTTTTTAAAACAATTATGTAAGATATTCTGAGGTATTCATCATTTTTCTCCAATAATAAAATTGTGGAGTATTTTATCAAACCTATTGCCATGTCCAAGCCGATATGATAAAGGAACCACATCAAAAACACAAATAAAAATGTCCTTGACATAAGATCAATGAACTTGTTAAGTAGATTCAGCTAACTTGTTGGAGTTTATAACCTTTTAATTCTCTACCCAAGGTAATCTAAATGGAGCATATGATGTGTAAAGCATCAGAGAGTGATTGTAGAAAAAGGCTGAAATTACTCATGAGATACCACCAACATAATTTGAGATAGACTGTAACTCTTTGTAAAAATATATTAGATAGAATGAGAACCACTTTGGAGATGTCATTGACATTAAAACCCTTCTTGATTGAACCACCTATTTGCTTGTGTCAAATGGAACCCACACATGACCTTTAGTTCATGTAGTTGTCTAAATGCAGGCCATCGTAATTTTGTGTTGGGATAGTTACTCAAAATACTATGTCGAGGTCGAGTTCATTTCAGTATGGGAGGTTATCTTGTGAGTGTGATGGTTGATCTTCACCTTATCATTTGCAGACATGACTAAATGAAAACATTGGGAACTGAAATAAATCCAACCTTCTTTTTGTGATAGTAGTTCACATCATTATTTAAAATGACTATGTTGTCCATTGAGGTAAATTTAGCCTATCTCTTGTGAATGTTACACCATCACTATTTCATCTCTTAATCAGCATAATTGGGATAGTTTGAACAAAATTTCTCTCATTGAAGGATAAGCAGGTCAAAGTTGTTTCACGTATATTTGCTTGCAACTACCTTTTTGTGTTGTGGGGTAGCAATTAGATATTAACTAAGAAAATATCTATAAACTGAATTTTGTCTTGATCCTAAGTGAAAGCAAATAATTCAAATGTGACTATCTCATTCTAACTCGCCATCTATGCCATGTTAAAGTGAACATCATTGGGTTGACATGTGGTACCCACTTCCCATCACCATCTCCATTTGCCATGTCCAAGTAAGGGTCATTGTGTAGGGCTATGAGATGGGTCCTTCATGTTGGGAGTAGGGACCAGTTCTAGTTTTTGATCTTCAAGTTCCTGTAATGCAAATTTGTGTTTCACACATTCAGAAATGTTGAAATTTTCAACAAATTTTTTTTCTTCAAAGAACAGAAAAATTGTCAAAGAAAAATAGATAATCTTTAAAAAAATTCTGAAATATTACACTTTTCAAACATGGAAGCTTCAAAATGAAACAAGTATTCGACACTGCAATGTTGAACTTGTTATGGTACTATGGTTGGTAGTGCCGAAGCAGCATTTGTGTGTGTTTAATGTTCCTTTCCACAGCTACTGTTTCTTTTTGAGGTTCATTGTCGTTTGAGTAATTTAAGTAATCAGGAAAAAAAATAGTGACAAGCATTCACAACAACAAACAGCAATGTATTCGCAAATGCTTCTATTATATAAGTACAAAAATAAGGGAAAAAATGCTCTCTCCTACTGTTCCATAGGGACTATAACTTGAGTGAATAGCAAGTGATTTACAGTAATTATCAAATTACACAAACCTTAATTCATAAATGGAAAACATTGCTCATAACACAGTTATTCATAGAGTAGTCAAAATCGGGGACCAATTTTTAAAAAGGAGACTTTTTTTCCCCCACTAAATTGGTTCTCCCAAGAGTTTCCTCTCAGTTTTCTATTTGCCTTACCTTGCACCTGCAATGCTTGTATTTTCTTCATTGAATCAAATATTGCCAGAATCAAACCCTTCTGAAGTGATACCCAGTTTCAAAAAAAATTGCACAACTTCCACTCACTTACCCAGTTTCATTACCCAAATTCACTCACTTTCCGATTACACTCCAATTGAGGATGAAATAAGGTTTTGAGGATCAAACTAAGGATAACTTTTTATATCAACTACAAATAAATAAAAAGAGCTTTCTTTTGATTTTATTTCTTTTAAATGCCTCGTTTCTCTTTTCATCTGAAGACACCCTTTTAATCTCTTGCTTAATAATATCACCATTTTTTTAATGAGGCACAAAATATATGCAAATCCCTTCTAACATTCTATTCAAAAGACTCAAGTTAAGCCATAGTGTTGCAACTTGGTTTTTATTCTTCTTGATCAAAGCACATCTCCATGTTGGTGTAATCCAGGCTAAACTCTATCAGGGCGTACTGATGTACTGGATCTGCCAGAAATTTTCTTTAAGCATCAGATTTTACAAGGCACAACACAAAATTGTAAAGCCCGCTCCAAAGTCACAACAGCCAGCTCCAAGATCATAATGTCTGCTCTGCTGCCTGTGGAAAAACTGTGTTATAACATGTCCAAATACACTTAGAAATTTCTGGTGGATCTTTACTCGAAATCACAAAGACATTAAAGTTTAAAAGAGCATTCAGAACAGAACTGTTTACCCGGAAGGAAGAACCAAGAAATGCTCAGAATTTGCACACATTCCCATCTCTTAATTTACAACACCACAGGCAAAGCTCCCACAATAAAGTGAGAGGATTAAATACAGTATATACACCTTGCTGCAAACAGGGACTTCCTCAAATGGTCCGAGAATTATGAGCTTTGCAAGGTTTCCTGCATCACCAAATCCCGCACCCAAATATTCTAGCAACTGTTAGAAAGACTTATCAAACTTTTCTAAAACGTCCACACTCATCACAGAGATACCTGGATCTCCAGCACCCAAATATTATAGCAACTATTAGAAAAACTTATCAAACTTTTCTAAAATGTCCACACTCATCATAGAGATACCTAGACCTAACCTCCTACAATGGAATCTGTTCTATGTTATATTGTGTGCACAATATAGAATGTTAGCAAGGATGAATCAGAAGTAACTAAACATTCATCACAATATTTCAACAAAGCTTGGGCTCTAGTAAGTTTCAATTGAAAAGGACTCTTGGATGTTGGGAGAACTCTTCAGTGCATATGAACACTTCAGATTGCTCAAACTTCAAGGGACCTTCCTTGAGGCAGCTTTGCCTATACCTTTGTTTGGATTCTAGAGTACAGCATACAGTTGCATAAAACTTTGGCATGTAGAGGTTTATGCTTCACATAGATGATCTGTCTCTTGACATACCTTCATGTTGAACATTAGCTCATATCTACTCAGTGTCTTTGTGGTATCAAATCAAATGCAGGGCAAAAGTCAAGCTTTGGGCATTAGACCAGATGAAAAGCCAACCCTCCTGCATTGATGCAGCATCATTAGTTTCTCATCATTCCCTCAATTGTGGCCTCAATTGTGCAGGAAGAAAACCCACAACAGGTCCTCACAGACTAGACCGACAAGGAAAAGCCACAAACGAGGGAGCAACTATGCTGCAACCCACCTGGTAGATGCATGACACAAGCAAGTCTTGTTAAGTGCATGTCACATATTTTTAAAGTCTTGTGCTGCAATAGCAGTGTCTGTTACAACTGGATCCTGCAATTTCAAAAAAGTTGCAGAAACCTTAGAAACATGGCATAAGAAAAGTACACAGATAATACAATATCTATAAGATTGTGGAGAAAACTACACAACAAGACTTTGGAAGGTAGCATGACAATGAGTGAGAGATCATACCTCATGAGACTTGATCATGACATGTCAGACTCATCAACTTCATTGTGAATAGCAGTGATGAGCTCCCATGATTCCCCAACTGACTTCATCAGCTCCTGACAGAAGGTGTAAATAGGTGTATATTAGTCAACCCCAAATTCCAGGCAAACCATTCTACAAACATCTGCATCCTGAGTTTCTGTCAAGTTTCTGAAAGCAAGAGGAAGAATCAGCAATGATGCTGGCTAGCAGGCACCAGGCACTCAACCAAACAAGACCTAACAGCTCAAACAACACCTGGATTTATTGTAATGAATAACAACACTAACACCTAACAAGAAACGAATCAGAAAAGGCACCTTGTTCTGGTAGTCAGTTGCATGCCCAAATCACTTGAGCAACACCTTGATCTGGGCCTCTGACAAATATTAAGGCAATCCTCCAACAAAAACATGGTCAGGACCATCTCCAGCACCTCCAGCAGCACTCCAAAAACAAAAGACGAAAAATAATGACTTTATAGATGACACAAACATGCAGACATAGAAGAAAAGGATCACATAAGACAGACAGAAAATCAAAATTAGAGGACAAAGGCAGGCATAGGATTCCACTATGGACAATGTGAAGAGTCCTCTTTTCAATTTTCTGATTGAATCTCCATGCAAAACACATGAGACAAGAACAAACAAAATAAGTATTTGAGAATAAAGAATCATGTAATCTCAGACCAAGATCTGTTCTTTGGGGCTGAGTTTCCTCTTTTTCAATGAAACCATATCTATCCACAGATACTGCTGCCGGTGACACTGGAGTATTTCTCAGAAGAAAGTGGTTTGAGGAAGGAGGCTTATTGATCAAGCAACAATAATGACATAATACAGAGTTTTCATCCTAGACACATGATCCAAGCAAACTCTGAGTTGTACTTCCTGACTAAATTATAGTAAAGAAAACATACCTCAAATATGATTACCATCACAAGCATAGCTAGACTTGTCATCATTTCACATGTCCATAAATGCAAACTTCCTTTCTCGAAGCAGCACCACCTGAAGTACCCAGCAAGATCTAACACTCTCGAAAAAACCCTAAAAGTACTAGAACTTCCCTACACTTCCAATTTAGAGGTTAAGCTATCACAAGGTTCTAGAGGTTCCAAAACTGACAAGATATTAGCAAACTGGAAAAAGAGGAAACCCAAACCTAAAGAACGGAGAAAACCAAAAACAAAACTTAGGAGCAGTTGGGACAACAGCAACAACAGTTACACACATGTTCAGATACCTTCAGGATGTATGGTAGGGGTCAGCTCCCAGCAGTGAGTAGAGAGGTCAACATACCTTCAACAGCAACATGCATGGCAGAGATCAGCTCACAGCACTAGGTGGAATCATACAGTAACCAATGTACTGAGTTTGTCACAATAATGCCAGTAACAGGAAGGCTCAGTTATGACAGTAGCTAGCTCAACAGAACCTAAAAGAGAACAAGAAGACCAAGATCATGTTAATGACTGCATATTCTGGTTGAGAATGATTGTCAAAGACATCAACATTACCACCACCTTGCTCATTGGTAGCCATAAGAGAGAAATTACAGATAAGAGGGGTGCACTATGGCCCAAGATATACAGATTTCTTACAAAGTTGAAGCACCATCCATTAAACAGATAAGCATGCAATCTTCTGATCAGAAAAGATTCAAAAAATCACAACTGTTACAAACTGAACAGCTTAAACCTAAACCAAGACTCTCAATAAAATAACATACATAATGACACAATTTCCTAAGAAGATGAAGATGATCAAAGATCCGCATACACCAGGTAATCCCATCACTTTCATGTCAACAATTTCACACTCTTGCATGCACCTATGTGCTTTGTGGAAAGAGAGACACGTGTCTCGTCTGATGCCTTAACACCCACAAAGCATACAAAGACAACAAATGACAAACAAAATGAAAACAAGTTACACATGACAAACAGTCTTCTTCATTGTAAGTCCAAAGGTAGGACAGGGAACCTCACTGGAGTTTTCTACTTTCAAACCAGCACTAGCCATTGTGCATGTATAATCAAGAACACCCCTACCCACCTCCCCCCCCCCCCCACCCACCCCCCTTCTCTTTCTATCTTCCTTAGCAACAGCTAAAAATGCATAAGAAATCACAATCTGATGAGATTTGGATCCAAAAAGTTTGCAAAACAAAACAACATACACATGAGGGAAGACAAGAAAGAGGAGAGATAGGGATGTACAGATCAATTGTCCACCAAACATGACAACTAACCTGCATCTAAGCATGCTGCTATAAATTCCTATGAACATGAAGGCAAAAGGATGAGAAAAATACACTTCTCACAATTGTCTCAAACATCAGATTAGTAGAATAGATGGTCAAGTACATATACTCAAATTCCTTCCAGGTATTCCTTCTAGAGATAGATGTTTCACTATTGTTGGTGAATTTTGCACCAGCACACTGGTTACTGTGTACAACACCCCTATGACAAAAATGAACTAACTGCAATGATGGTTTGATACTGTCACCAGGTGGAGGGAAGGACAGACCTCGAATTGCAGCACCTGGCACAACAAGTTATTGAGTCCAGAGGACTGATGCACTAACAGCTTGAGCCATCACAATCTGCAGTAAGTTTTATAGTTGAACCAATTCAGGAAGAGATGCTATAGAAATTGCATCAAACATTCAAAGCAGATCTGAGGCTTCAAGCATTAGCCTGCTGGTTTAGACTCCTGGTTACCTTGAAAAGTGGTTGCAGGTTCAAAACCACCACACCACGAGCCAATGTTCTGTCAACAACAGCATTCATACATGCTTGATGGAAGAAACAAAGCTGCCTCCAAGAAGAAGAGCAAAATAGCTTTCAATTGAGGAAACAGTTGTTTGATGAAAAGTATATTACATGTGGCCAAACTTTGCACTAAGCCCCACCACCTTCCTTTTGTTCACAACCGGAAGAGTATCTGAACAATGTGTGGATCACATTGTAACAAACCATCTGGAAACTTATCAGAGACCTTAGAGAAATCGATGCAAACCTACTATGAAAGTACATGATCCCAGAAATTCAAGATTGGCAGCTTGAACTCCTGCAAACAGAGACTGTTCGAGGCAGAGGAACGTTTAATATCTAGAAGGATTTGACTGACTTAAGAAATGTGAAGAGAAATCATCAGCAACTCCCACTATAAAAGCTCAGAACCCTGGAAACACCATAAATCCTAAAACAATGTGAAGCCTTGTATCAATTCATTCACCTGCCTGAAAAACCACCAACACTTGTCCGACCTTTCAGGGTACATGATGAAGCTAATACAACCTAGTATTTAACTCATGTTCAGCCTCCGCTTTGGTCTCCAACTCAGAGATTGGTTCACTCTCTGTCTCTGGGATTGACTCCATTTCTGGCTCTGAAATCACTTCAATCTCTGTCTCTGGGATTGACTCAACATCTGTCTCTGAAATTGACTCTACATCTGTTTCTGCAACTGCTTGTAATGGCCCAATCTCAGACAGATATGAGTGGTTCCCATCAACCAGTCGGAGCTGTGGCTCTAGGGTGTTGATTTTCATCCAATCACTCTCTGATAGAGACCAGTTGAGAATGTCAAAGTTAGCCTTGATGTGGTCTGATCGCAGACTACGAGGCAACACACTTGTCCCACGTTGCACTCCCCACCGCAGTATAACCTGCATACCCATCATACCCTCTGATTACCACCACATTTGTTGGAAGTTTTCCATGAAGTCATGGATCACTTGCAACCCCAAACACATCACAGTACGAACACAAAGTTTACTCCATGATACAGATACCAAGATGTAGCCATTACATCGATGGAAATGAAAAATTGAATCACATATACACCTAAGGCAACCAACTAATGTTTGCATCTAACCTACAAACTACTGACCATAGATCAACACAAGGGAGTACAGTTTTAACTATGTGAATGCCACTTCAGCTATCTCCTGTAGCAAGCAAACATTTAAGTGAAAGACCTTATGGAAGTCTAGAAAGATAGCCTGTTACACCCTTGAAAAAGCCATTCAATACATATGAAAAACTATTTCAGGATGTGGAGACAAACCTGTAAGGTAACCAACTACTGCATCATCCAGCTTATAATCTAAACTAGACACAACAAGACAGAGTGCAACCTTAACTCTGTAACTATAGCCCACAAAGTACAAGACTTTCACATTCACATTGGATAGCAGGGACGAGATAGATTCACTCCCATCCACTTCAGTGATTTTACCTTACAGGCAACAAATTCCAAGGGAAGAATGTTCACCTGTGCAGGGGTTCGTCCAAGTCGTACAGCAATATCAGCAACAACAGAACTCTTCAGCATGGGGGCATGCACAGATCGGGACCTTGAATAGACTATAGATGCAGCAGGGGACTCCACCTCATCTTCAGAAGAAGAAGCATACCCAGAATCCCGCCCACCTGGAACACCAAGTGGTGTGTGTGCTGACAGGTGAATCCCTCTTGACTGACAAAACTGCACAACTTTATCTTGCCTCCAGAAAGGGTGGAGCTCAACCTGTTGCAGCAAGAATGCTGGACATCATCAGTTTCTTCTTTCCCAGATTGTGTCTCCCATCGCCATTCACATAATAATACACCAAGCTGAAATTCCTACACCATTTACATTTTGTGGTGGGTATGGACAGGCTCTTGCAGTCTTTAGTTGAAGTAAAGAAACAACAGACAACTACACTGAGTAACAGAAGACAACTGTAGGGCTAAAACAAGACTGCAGTAAACCCAAAGATTATACATCCACAACTGCAAAAAAAAACTATGAAATAACAGTTTGAAGGTAACTTTTGTGCAAGTTCCTGCCAAAACAAAACAAACAGGACAAGAACGAATGCAGACACAACCTTGTGAGTGTCCCTCACAAGGTATTAGACTTGATCATGAATGCAGCAACTAGCTGCCATTACTTCCCATGACTTCATCAGAACTCCCAATAACAATATGCTCAGAATTTCCCACAAACAAATGATACAAACATTGGCATCCTGAGTTTCTGCTGAATTTTTTGAAGCAAAGACAAGACATAGTCATGATGTTGGCTAGACTGAAGACATGCAGTGTAAAATACCTTCTGAAGAACAAGATGAGTTTAGGGTTCTTCACTAAACCCGTTCCTATTCTGACTGCAATTCAACAAATCCTCAAATAATATGTGGGGGTTGAAAAACTACAGTTACACACAACATTCTGAATTAATTGATGTGCTGAACATGATTTTCAATTCAATCATACAGCTGATCATGTAGGTCAAGAGATCAACATCCCAATGAAGGAATTGGAACCATAGGGCAGCATAAAGAGAGTCAATTGTGCATTTTGAATGTTCCTTGCCACAGCTTGTACCAATCCTCAAAACCAGAATGCCAAATGATTTTCTTCGTGATGCAGACCTACCTGATTCACAGCAGGCACAATTTTGGCATAACTGAGAATCTCCTCCATCTGGGCGATGTTAAAATTGCTGAGCCCTATGGCACGTACGAGCCCTTTCCGCACCAGTTCCTCCATGGCCCGCCACGTCGCTTCCATCCGTCGCGGGAGCGGCTTCATCAGCTCCTCACTGCGGTGCGAGGGAGGATCTGTCGCATCACCGAGAGGCGAAAACACAGGCCAGTGCATGAGGTACAGGTCCAGGTACTGCAACCCTAAATTCTTGAGCGAGATTTCGACCGCGCGCCCGATGCGCTTCGGAGTGTTGCTCGTGCACCACAACTTAGATGTCACGAAAACATCCTCGCGCTCCAACCCCGGCACACCACCATTGAGAGCTTCAGACAGAGCTTGGCCCACATCGGTCTCGTTGCCGTAAAGATGCGCACAGTCCAGGTGCCTGTACCCTACTTCCAGGGCCGTAGCCACGGCAGCCTGGCATGAAGCTCCGTCCGCTTGCCATGTCCCTAACCCTACAGCCGGTATCCTCGCCCCTGTATTCAAAGTAAAGCACTCCCGCTTGCCCTCCATTCAAATCGCCGACCTATTTTATTTTATTTTCCTCTCTCTCTCTCTCTCTCTCTCTCTCTCTCTCTCTCAGACAGACAGAGGCGCTCAAAGATACAAGACACGGAAAACAAGAGGATAAAACCACCAAACCCTAAACAACCCTCCCATACCGCAAACAAGCTGCTACTGTCGCCGCCGATCCTTCAAGCTTCATAACATGCACCTGAAGCAGTAGCTACGGTTTCCACATCTGGACGTGGCTCGTCAACTTCGTGCAAGCAACTTTATGCTCTACAGCAAGACATAGTAGGCAAAGCAGATGGATCATGATGGACGCTCGCTGATCCCTCTCCTCCTACCCAGCTATTGCTGCGTGTGTGTCGGTAGTAACGCGGATACTGGAAATGCAATCATTGGGCAAGTGTTACGCTACCAATATTATTGCAAAAAGCAAAACTTCTGGACTCTCAACCAATGTTGATGTTTGTCTCTTCAAATTTGTGAGGTAGGTAGGTTGGCGATCATCCGCAAAAGGACTTAGCAAAAGGACTTAGCAAACTTTGGCTTTCACGTAAGAGACGAAAGTAAAACAGTTTAGGACTCGTGCTATATTTTTGCGACTTGCAACTACGAGTACTCACTTCCTTTTTTTGTCATAATATGGCGAATTTGGGTCATTTTTCCCCCCCCCCAAAAAAAGAGCCTTTATATTTTTTAAGCATTTTAGCAAAATTTTGAAAAACTGCTCTCAAGCATTCTTGTCTTTCTTTCTTAAGGGTTTTGTGATGTACATAGCCAAGGTGGCGATCACCCAGAGAATAATTAGCCAAATCTGGCTACATACCAGATATGAAAGTTAAAAAAATATATATATATATATATATTTTTTCTTGGCTACATCCCGGACCTTATCATAAAACTTTGGCAAATTGGAATTTATTTAATCTTAGAAATCTAGTAAATTTGGATCATTTTTGGCACATAGGTAGGAGGAGGCAGAGGTGGATACCAATGTTGGGTGGGTATCAGATTTTTATTGATATTTGTCGGATCCAGTTTTCACAAAATAAATTAGGGTAAACTGGCCCACCACCAAACAGAGGCCAGTCACCGAGCACCCATGTAGTGTAGAAACTAACCTATGTTAAAACAAAAAATTGCTTATGGGCGTTGTCTTTTTAGCCCATTACCAAACGCTTGGTTGAGAAAAAAGTTGTTCTAGGTTTTTCATATTGGTGACCAACCATCAAATTTAAGTGTTTGGTATTAGGGGTTTAGGTGGGTTCATTTGTAAAAAAGTTGAATAATTTTACGAGGGATTAGTTTAGTGATGGGTCAAGAGTTGATTTTCGTTATGCAAGGGTGGAACATGAGGGGTACTTTTAATGTTTGGTGATGGGAAAAAAATGGTCGCATTTTATAGCAACCCCTTGGGGTGGGAACGAGTGTATGGTCATAGGCAATTGGATTACACATTAAAATGAGTATCACCAGTTTGATGATGGGGTGCAAAGGTGATGTTAAATAGCACACAAATAACCATAATCAAGGATTAGGGTTTACAAGAATCCAACGCAAGAATAGCAACTACACATTAATTAGAGAAGAACTTCCAATTTTCTCCCAAATTCAAGCACATCCCATTCCCAACAAAATTAACTTGCCCATATTCACAAGGTTGTAGTGCAAGGTTTGGATTCACAATCTATCTTTCAAATTCACAAACAAAACTTTTTTAGCATGTTAGACCTTCCAAATTCCGAGAAGGGTAGTCTAAAATCTTTCATCAACATTTTAAAAACACATGGGTTAAACTAGCAATGAAAGAATTTTATTTCAAAAACAAAAGTTATAGCATATTTTTCCAATTTATATTGTGTGATTCCAAAGTATACTTGTGGCAAAAAAATGTATGTCACATGTACTAAAAAATGCAAATATATTCAAAAAATGATTGAAATGATTTTTAATCTTTATGAAATTTGTAGTATTTATTAAACATTGTTATTCCATATGATTGGAATAAGTTTGTGAGCCATGTGAAAAGTTTGATAATTGTCATATCACAAATTGGTTTGTTTTTGGGGGCAATGACCATAAGTTTGTGGGAAATTAACATTTTGACAAACAATCACTTTCAAATGGAAGATGACAAGATCTGTGAGGTGGGTCATTTTTAAAATTTTCATTTCAAACATTTTTTGGCCGACTAATTCAAACCCGAACCTAGTGTAATCCAAAAACATAAATATGTTTTATTATACTACATATACCATAAATATACCCATTATTCCTTGAATTTAATCTTTTGTTCAAATAATATTGAAAATCATTAACTTTGTGAAAATCAAAATATCAAGCTTAAACACCAAAAGTGAAACCTATAATTAAATGCAACATATCTTGTAAAAATATATATTATATACATGTTGTGAAATTAGTGCCCAAAGTGGCCCCCCGTAGTGTGTTTTCACCCCCTAATTCACCTCCTTGTTGTTCTTTATCGCCATAATGAACATGGCTACCGTCCCACTATAATTGGTTTAATGATTTTTCAATTGTACCATCTAAAATATGACTCCTACACTTTGGACATATTGTCCATTCATTTTGATGGCAGACCAACCCTTCTTCCTTACTATACCATTTCATCTACTAAGATTTGGAAGAACATCTAAAAATGGAGAAGGCAAAGAAAGAAAGGCTCTTGGATAGATTGAGCAAATTAATTGATGAGGTCTGTACTTTTAGGCACCAAAAGGGTATCACCATGGCAAAGCAAGACCACAAAAAAGATGTTTTACTACAACATTTGCATATGTTATAGGAGACAGTAAGTAGCCTGTAAGTCCAAATTGATCTATCAACATGGACGATAGTGCCAAAGTTGCAAAACCAATTGCTCTAATGGAAGTGCAAGGCTTTGAAGGCAAGTGTGGCAAATGCTAGGTTTGAAAAATACAATGTGGGCTCTTTAAGGAACATATCCTCCTAAAGTTAAAAGTAATGGCTTGGCAACAAAAGATTGAAAAGAGGGAGGCTAAGTGTAATGAACTCAAGGGGGAGATCAATGCCATTATGGATGATGCACCCCTCACTACGCACGTAAACAAGGCAACCTATTATCAACAACTAACGGCCTACATGATAAATTTCCCCAACTTCAAGGCAACAATGTACATCCAATAGTTTTGACAATAGTAACATAAAAGGTATCCCCCAACATGAGCTTACCTTTATAAACATCAAGGGCAATGTTTGACCCTAACAACAACTATCAACTCTTAATAATGGAATTATTACCTCCCTTTCCAAGATGGTAGGCAGTAGCACATCTTCAAAATCTTTACCCACATAGGAAGGATTACGAAAACGTAATCCAAGGTAAAGGGGGATAATGTTAAAAGGTAAAAATCCTATTAATTAGTTAATTAGTTGCAGTAGACTTATCGTCCTTCATTAAAGGGATGAAGTTAATGGGATTAATTAGATCATGTTAATGAGTGGTTGTACTCAATCACCTAGGAGATTTTTAACAAGGATTAAAATAAGGACCTATTTTCATAGGGTCAATGTGGGCCTTGTGTGGTTTTGTGTATAAGGAGGATGAGAGGAAGACTTTGGAGGTTTTATTCCATTCAATGAAGTAATAGTTGTGAGTTTGGATTATGAGAGTTTTTTCTTGGAAAGAAGTTGTATGTGTGACATTAGAGAGGGGAAAGGAGCATGGAATTGTATTGTACTTGTGATTTCAATGGAAAACATTTGAAGGATCTTAATGTGTTTTGTGTGAGTTTATTGTAAATTAAAATATGAGGGAAGGAAATATATTCTAAATGTGCATAATGTTTTGCTACCTTTTTATAGTAGTTTTTGTTTCCTCTACATAAGTACTATGCATGTATGCTATGTTTTAGCCTTTGAAATAAGAAATCATTTGTTGCCACAAAAAAATAATAACTAGTATTTGGCAATAGGAAGGGATTAGACTTGAAGGTTGAAGTCTATAGGATAAATGGGAAATTTGAAGTGGCTATACACAATAGGAATTGTTGAAGAGGTTTTTTAGGGGATTGCAAATAATAGACAATGTCACTAGATGGTATGCAAGCATTGTAAAGGTTAATAACATCTATGGAAGGCCTATAGACCCACTAGACACCATTCTAATGCACTAAAGGTACTATAGAAACTTGCAAGGTAGTTTTTTTTAGTCCCTCTCATCTTGTTTTTTTGCTTTCTATATTTCCTTCTTCTCACACTATAATAAGGATGATAGGTTTATGCTTAAATGATAACATTCATATTTTTCTCTTTACATAGATATTTACTAACACTTGAGTAGTTTTAATAAAGTTAGTAAGTGATAATTTTTATTAAAAGTAAGAAGAATTTGTTCCTTCAACATTACTTTTTTGAAGACCCTAATGTTAAGGGATCACATTGACCCCTTTACATGGATGTTGCAAAAAATTGTTTTGATATTCATTAAAAAAATCCACATATGCATTTAAACACATTAAGGTGAAAGCACATTATGGGGGCGGCCAAAATTGTGGTCACATTATATTGTTTTAAGGGGTCCCATGTTTGAACTTCAACCATGTCATTATTATGAAGGAATTTCACAATGTTTTTGCATATCATGGTAGGTCAAAACACAAATAAGTAAAATTCAAAATAAACTACACTTTTTAATCTAATATGATGTGATGTTAAATTATATTTGTGCCAAAAACATATACATCACAATGTACTCAAAAATGTAAATATACTAAAAATTTATTGAAATGATTTTTAGTCTTTACGAAATTTGTAGTATCTATTAGACATTGTGATTCCATATGATTATAATAAGTTTGTGAACCATGTGAAAAGTTTGATAAGTATCGTATCACAAATGGGTGTTTTTGGGGGTGATGGCCATAAGTATGTGGTAAATTAACATTTTGACAAACTATCATTTTCAAATGGAAGATGATAAGATATGTGAGGTGGGTCATTTTATTAAACTTCATTGCAAACATTTTTTGACTAATGAATTAAAACCCAAACCTAGTGTAGTTCAAAAATAAAAACAAGTTCTATTATACTACATGTACCATAAATATACCATTTATTCCTTGAATTTAATATATTAATTTTTTTTCAAATAATACTAAATATCATTAGCTTTGTGAAAATCAAAATATCAAGCCCAAAGACCAAAAGTGAAACCCAAAATTAAATGCAACTTGTTTTGTAAATATATATATTACATACATGTCATGAAAGTGCCCAAAGTGCCCCCCCCCCCCCCCCCCCCCCCTAGTGTGCCTTCACCCATTAAAATTTGGCGACATTTGAAATACCCTAAATCAAAATAAAACAAAATTCATGTAAATATTGATATTTGTTCCAAAAATAATGAACCTTTTTCTAATAATATAATTGAAAACATTATAAAATAACATATCAAAAATATTTTAATAAACATATTATCATGTAATATAATTCATTAGAATATCAATGTGCAATTGAAAAGAGAACTTTTTTAAAATGATAAAAAGAAAAAAAAAACTTCATAAACTAATTTAATTTTAAAAATCAATGGTAAATAATCTTCATAAATTTGTTTTCTTTCCCATATAGTTATTTTCAAATATAAAAAAATCAAAGATGTTGCTAAACACATATATTATTGTTGTTAAAAGTTACATTTTAAATATCAAATTTATGTTGCATGAAAACCATATATTGAAAAAATCTATGATGATATAAAAAATGAGAAAAATATAAAACATGTACTAAAATGTAAATATTTTAAAGGAAATTTTGACTTAATTTTGCAAAATCATATCATAACTAATAAACTAAATATGAAATTTTTAATGTTAAAAAAATTTAGCATTTAATTGCACCACATATAGCATTTGCACAAATATTTCAATCACAAGGGTATGGATAATATGAAATACATGGAAGTACTGTCAATGTCCCAACAAATTTGAATATTATTCAAATGTTTTGACCTCATATGCCATATGAAAATTATTCAGTTTTTTAAAACCTAAAATTAGAAAAAATATATATGTTTGGTTATGTTCAAAATAACACAATCATGAAAGCATTATGAAAATTTTCTACAATACTTGTATATGTAGTTGCAAATGTTGCGATAAAACCAAATTAGCAAAGTTTAATAGAACTTGCAAATACAAGTGGAAAATAGTGATTTTGAAAATGACAATTGAACAAACTTTTGATTTGCATAGTTTAAAGACATTTGAAAATTGTAAAAAAAACTATGGAGAAACATTGGTACAAAACATATTGAATCATGAACAAATTATTGATGATGATTCAAAAATTCCAATAGTTGCTCCATGAGAACGTTTTCAATCACTTATATTATCCCATGATCCATATTTAGAATAATAAAATTTCTTATTGTTATTTTATAGGAATCCAAGACCATCTTTTACATGTTCATATCAAAAGATAATACAAATTAAATTAACAAATGTTAATAGAAAATTTGCATATTGTATAACAAATATATATTTCTAAACAATAAAAATTTGAATACATTTTTATATTATCTTTTGATTGGATTTGTATACAAAATATATATATATTTAGTCAAATCCTTAGCTAGTGATGTTTCAAGGAATGTAAATAGAATATTGAAATTTAATTGAGGTTATAAATAATTAGGCCGTATTAAAACATTTCTAGACTATTTAAAGTAACTTCAAAAAGATTTTTTGCAACGATTAGACAACTTGGACCTCCATTTTTTTGTGTAACATTTACAGCAAGTGTAAATAATTGGCCTATTCTTGTAAAGAAATTAATTTTTTTACATATTCAACATGTTCAAAATCTTAATACAAAAAATGAAAATTTACCAAACATAAAAGATCTTGTTAAAAATGACCCTTTCACTTATGTGCGCCATTATGAACATAGGATGAATAGTTTTCAAAGTTTTCTTTAAAATAATAATGTTTTATTTGCCAATATTTTTAATTTAAAATAATGGGATTCCATTCCATAAGTTTGGCCCATGATTTTTTCTAATTGAAGAAATTGAAAATTTTGTTGATAAATATTTAACAAGTAATCAAAGCATTTTCATAACATAAATTTGTAATAGTCAAATACATCAACACAATGAGCATGTTGAAGAAACAAAACAACCAATTTGTTGATTCCAATATCCAAAACCACTATGAAATGTACAAAAATATTATCATGTTTAAATGAAAATGATAATAATTCAAGTCTTCGTGAAATAGCTTTTCGAATTTAAAAGAAAAACTTGTTGATATGGGATTATGTGTAGAAATTTTGTTTGATGAATTTCTTTCATTTTTACAATTAATTGAATATACTTATCTACTTGCCTTATTACATACAATACGAAAATGAACATTGTTTTTGAAACATAAACCAAATGATGTACGAACAAATGTTTTTAATATGCATGCAAGATCTTTGTGGGAAGCAAATATAAATGCACAATTCATTTAAATCCATACACAACAACTTATTGCACTTCTTATTTAACAAAAATAAATAAATTTGTGACATGAGAAATGCAAATCATATTGGACAAATGTAAATGTGACAAAATTGAACCATTTGAACGAATTTAAAAACTAAGAAATGCATTTTAAAATGCACACCGAATGTCAATTCAACAAGAAGTACATATATATTTATCCATCCCATTATATCATTCAACAAGATCATTCCAATTCATAAATACTTGTGAAGAAGATGATAGAACATTTGTTTTATTGCCACAACAAATATTTTAAAATTTATCTCCAAATTCAACACACATCCATTGCCAATCATTAATTGAAAAAGATAAAATATGAAAATCAATCATTAAACCATATTTATTTAGCAAAATCTGTTGTTAACTACTATATAAATTGTCAAAAAAACATAAACATAATAAAATTATATGTTGGGTTTCAATTAATCTTCATAAAGATTTAGAGAATTATAATGAAAAAATATTTCATTTATTTAAACCTTTTCTTGGATTAAAAAGTCATTTGAAAAGTCAACATCTTTCATGGAAAGATGTTTATCTCATCTAAAAGAAGACATTGAAAAAAGAAAAAAGAAAATCATATATAATTTCAATATTTTAAATGATTATGGTAATGAATGGGATAATTTACATTCACAAGTACAAGAATACACCGAAAAACATTAAATAAAGGATGGGAAAATATCATTATTAATAAAATAAATTTTCATGCAAGTAACCAAAAAATAAACATGTTTACAAATACATATGATCAATATCCATATATATATATTTTTAATTATTTTTTAAAAAAAAACACCAATCATGATGTTTTTCAACGAATATGAAGAAACTTAATGGTGAACAAAAACTCATTATAGATGATATTATATATTTAAAAAAAATATCCTTCAAAACCTTACACATTTTCTTAATATGAAGTGTAGGAACAAGATTACAAATTAAATGTTAAATGTTACAAATAGGTTTTGACATGCTCCATAAACGAATGATGACATACATTTTATGTCCAAATTTTTTTTTAAGAGCACCACCAATGGATAACACATTACCACATTTATCTTATACAAACCTTAAAACCATTGCCCATAACAAAATTGTGTATTGCAAAACACCTGATGAAACATTCAAATTTCTTACAAAAGATGTTCATTTTGAAACATGTCCTTCTCATTTCAAATTATCAATGATACCATCTCACACATGTGGCCTCCATCATGAATTGTTACTTTAAAAAAATGTTAGTGGAATTGTGTGTTGACAATTATGCAACATTATATGTTTTTGTAAATGGTGTACATGGCACCTTTGAAGATATGCATAAAATAATCTAAAACCATTGATTTGAATATATTTCCATAATTTATAATTTGGAACAAATACACATATAAAACATTTTTACCTTTATAAGCAAACCCTTACAATAGTTAAAAATGGACACTGGTAACACAATAAATTTGCAAAAATACAAATTGGTAGTAATCCTTCTCATATCATCAAAAGAATTCAATTTCCCATCCAATTAGTTGTAGCACGCACTATTCATCAAACACAAGGTTTAACTTTCGATTCTTTTGCATTTGATCCAAGTGGCATAACTAACGATAACTTAACATACATTACATTATCTTGAGTCCGTTCCAAAGAACATTTATACTTATTTTTTCCATTGTCAAAAGTAAACACTTTAGTAAAAAAAGAAATGCATTGTTTGAAAACAACTACACAATATAAAATAAAAATTTCATGTTTAAAATTTTAATGTAATTTTGTTTATTGTCATACAATCTTTAAATATTTGTTCTTTAAAATTAAACTTTCAAGACATTCTTAATGATCCAGATTTATTTACATCACGTATTCTTTGTGTAAACGAAAAAAAATACAAATATTCAAACACATTAAGAAATTTATGATGTTATTTCAAATAAATTCAAAATTCTTTCATGTTATGACAAGCACAAAAAAATGATACTTTATGATACAAATATGTTATTATCACATACATTTGCAAAAACAAATTCATGTGTTGAATTTCTCATTGGTTTTTCCAATGAAAACACATGACAAGCTTTGTACATAATTGCAATTTACAAACCACCACAAATGAACACAATTTTTTTCATTTCCATTTTATAAAACATTGTTACAAAAATTCCTACAAACTATTTAACCATAATAATTGGAGATTCTAACATATACATGTTAACCAATAAAATTGAATAATGACATTACAATGTTATATGAATACCCATAATTTCCATATTATACCATAGAAAGCACGACACCTAATAATACACAAATCAACCATGTAGGGACTAATGCCCCAACACACCAATGCCATGTTGGGTCAAAACAAGCTTATTGGACAGATCATAACCATGTATATTTTGCATGTAAATTACTTGACTATATATATTCCTCAATTTATTATAAAATCCATTAATGAAAAAAAAGGACAAATAAATAGATTCCATTCTAAATGACATTACAAAAATATCTAAACAATAATAATGTTTTATTTGCAATGTTATAGTACAAAAAATACGCAAATTCTAAAGCTTCAAATATATGTATAACCTTTTTATTAAAAAAATCTCTATGATTTTTAATACTTCAATCATGTAAAGATATATGTGCATTTATTTTTAACAAACAACACATGAGACAAAATTAAAACCCCAAAATTTATGCAACACAAATATCACCTAATAAATTGTTGTTCATTGTCATTTAACATCCTACAATTGCAACTAAAAGGTTTAAATCATTTCATGCTAATTATAACACTAAATCACTAAAATAACCATATACATAATAAAATTATTTATGATGTTTCATTTATTCTTCACAAAGATTCAAAAATCGTTAAAAAACACCAAAAGACATTAAATGAATTGATGAAAGAATGTAATTATTAATTAAATAAGTCAAAATATTCTTCAATTTATTATCCCATCCATTGGGGAAATAATTGTCATCAAAAGGTTTCCAAACATATCAATTTTATTTTCCAGTATTTTAAAATCTTTGTATTGGCAAGGCTCACATGTCACTTGACACCTTGTTTTGGGTGCCAACTCTCATTTGTGGACTACGATCTTTATACTCCTACATTCACACATGGCTTCACAATGCACACCCACCCTTTTGAGTTGATTCTTCTTTGTTATAGGTACATATGGTCTTCACCCATCTTTTTCTCATTTATTTGTGCACTTAATGTCCAAAATTGTATTCAATTAAGAAAAACTAATCCAAAGCCATCCAAAAGGCTCTACCAAAATTTACCATGGCTAGCTTGTTGGAATATGATAAGGATTTAGTTAGCACAATAATGTAGACCAAGTACATTATTCCAAAAAAAAACATGATTTGTGTGTTTGGCGTCAAACAAAGCTTGGCAAAGCATTAAATGACATTGATTTGTTTTTCAAACTCCCTAGTATGCCTTTGGTTTTGTTTTGAATGTTGGCCCATTTGCTTTTGGTATTTGTTTCGGGGGCTTTGTGGGTGATGATCTTCAAGCCCCCACACTTGCATGTGGCTTCACACCCATCCTTTGTTTTGAATTTTATTCATTACTAGTATTGCACTTCACCCATTGCTTGATATTTTTGAAATTGTTAATATTTTGTGGCCACATGAAGAGAACATTATTTGTGTATTTGAACACTATGTTGCACATGCATTTGGGGTTTTTTGTTTTTTTGGTTGAAATTTCAGTCTATAGAATTTAGCAATTTTTATGTTTTTGATATTTTGAATTTATTCACAATTGTAGATGTAAGGTTGTCAATTCATCTTTTTGACAAATGTTGCATGAGATTCATGTAACATTTTACAAAGTAAGTTTTCACATCCCAAGTTACTTTAAAATTCAGATGTCCCATAATTTAGGAGTTAGCTTCACATCTAGTGGGCCAAGTCCTAAAGGTTGTAGGAGAGATGTTCATCAACAATTTATATTTACATTTTCAGCATTGTAAGGTTCTAGCCAATGAAATAGTCCTACTCCTATAAAGAATTCAAGTTCATAATTACACATTGTTTACATATGATTGCATATGTTTGTTGGCTTTACCCATAGGGAAAAGACTACACATTTGTGCAGGATTTGGACTCAAGGATAAAATTTTGGCTCACTCATTGGCAATGTGGAGATGACAAGTGTTCACATACTCAAAATTTTCACATGGATATAATTTTCCATGTTTGGGTGGATGTAGCCCTAAGTACATTAGGTTTTCAAGTAATTGACCATTGTAGGTTTAGGTAACCATCATAGAAGCTGAAAAGATTATTTTTTTTAACTAAGTTTTTTACTATTAGAATTATAGCTTTGGTTGGATTCATCATCCGAAGTGCTACTATTGTTACTCAAGATCCTTTATTATGTTTGGTTCTTTGGAACTATAAGTGTGTGCAATAGTTTAGAAGAACTTTTAGAGAATCTAGGTTGTGCATGCAATCTTCCTCGTCCTAAATTCAATCTGGACTAGAACCATAGCCCTAGCTACATGATCAACTACTTCCAAAGCCACTTTTGATGTTATTGTTGCTTTCATTGCAATATTGGCAACAACATTTTCTTATAAGGTTACAACCACATTCATTCTTGGTCATGTTTTTTGACACGATGGTTGCCTTATAAATGTTATTATGTAATTTTCTTCACAAATAGATACATCCAAGATTGAGGAAGTTGATCATGGATAATAAACATTGAGATAGGATGCCAATGTGTCAGAGGACATTTTCAAGCAATGGGCATATGTTGTTGAAAAACCATTGACATTAATAACATCTCTCTATTATTTGCCCTATTGGAAACATTAAACAAAATGATATGCTTAGATTGGATGTTACACATTTTTCAAGTTGAAAGTAATATGTGGCCTAAGAATTTCCCTTTGGTGTTTAGGGCAAAAGTAAATGCATTGTCAAGTTCTTTTTGGGTCTAGAAACAACAATTGGGGATTTTCCACTTACATTAGTGTGTGGAGTATAGTTTGTGTCCATGATCTTTTATTGGGAAGAGTGTGAATTTTGAAGTTACAATTACCTTCTTTTAAAAAATTTACGTGTACAGATTTGTTAAATGACAGAGCCATGCATGCATTTCTATTTATTGATCTTGTACCAAATAGTGGGGTTTACAAGTTTTACAATCATGAGGTGAGTAGAGAATCTACAATAGGTAACAACACCACTGAACAATTATTAGTTTGATTTTGAACTTGGACCAGGTCTATCAAAACCACAACCAACTAGGAGTTTAAGATATCAGAAAAGACAACCCACAAATACTTCATTTCAAGCATTTGTAGGTTGGTCAATGTCTTCAAGTGGCTTGGGGCCAAGCTAACACAAAGATCAAACCAAAGCTTTGAGTTTTTGAAAGAATATCATCTAGGGGCATCTAAACTTAATTTATATGGTAGTGGTATGTCAAGTCAATCCAAACCTACAAGTGTTGTAAATAGACATGAATTTTTTGGTTGTTTAAATGCAAGTGGAATCACTAGTAGAAATTAGCCAAAATGTAACCATTCTATTTATGACTACATGCAACTTGTAGTTGTTTGCGACTAGATTTGGAAATATTTGCAACTACAAGACCAAATTTCAACTATTTTGGTCATTTTCACATCTATGATGTAACTATTGAAAAACTTCATCCTATTGGCTAGATTGATTTTACGTTTATTTGCATCCATTAATAGGTTGATATGTTCCATTAGTTGTAATAGTCACCAAATTAGTTACATCTTGAAGGTATTCTATAATGACATTGGGTTGTATTTCAATGTATGTACTAAAATTATATATATATATATATATATATAAAATAAATATGCATATGTATGTATATTGTTCATATAATTAATTTAAAAATTAATATTTGAACTTTGAAATTTGTTATTCAAATCTGAAAATTGATATTTCAACTTTGAAAATCCTTATTTGAATCTAAAAGTTAATATTTTAATTCTAAAATAATTATTTCAATTTTTTTATTCTTTGAATTATAATATAAAATATAAAATCACCAAATTGATATTTCAATTCTGAATTTTAGAATTTTAAAAAAAATTTGATTTGAAAAAATATCTTTCAATTTTGAAACCCGTTATTATTATTATTTTTAAATATTTGAATTTGAAACTTGATATTTGAATTTGAAAATTGCGACTTCAATTGTTTAAAACATTATTGAAATTTGAAATTTGAATATGACATTTTATATTTAAATTCAAAAATCTTATTTGATCTAAAAGTTGATATTTGAATTCTAAATTATTATTTCAATTCAGAATTTTATTAATTGATTATAACAAAGGACATTTTAATTTTGAATATTTTAATTTGAATATGAAATTAATATTTCAACTCTAAAAAAAATTTATTTCAATTTTCAACAATCATTTGATTTGAACCTGAAATTTCAATTCTGAATTATTATTTTGGACTTTCAAAATTAATACTTCAACTCTGAAAATTATTAATTGAGTGTAAAAATGGACATTTCAATTTTGAATATTGTTATTTGAATTTGAAAACTAACATTCCAATTCTGAAATTTGATATTTAAATTCAAAAAACTTATTTGATCTAAAAATTGATATTTGAATTCTACTTTATTGTTTTTGAATCTAAAAAATTAGTATTTCAATCCAAAAAACTTAATTGTGTGTAAAAATTGACATTTTGATTTTACTATTTCTATTTGAACTTAAAATTTGATATTTTAATTCAAAATTTTTAAATTCAAATTTTTAGAAATTATTTAACTTGAAACTTGAAATTTTAATTCCAAATTATTATTTTGGATTTTCAAAATTAATCTTTCAAATTAATTGAGACATTTTACTCTTGAATATTATTATTTGAGTCTGAAAATTGACATTACAATTCCGAATTTTATATATTTAACTTCAAAAAAGTTATTTGATTTAAAAATTGATATTTGAATTCTGAATTACTATTTTGGAATCTTAAATTTTTATATCAATTCAAAAAATTATTGATCGACTTTTAAGGGTTTTTTTCTACTAGTGTTATCCATAATAAGTCACTTTCATAAATATATATAAACGATGATGTTTATTAATTATAACTGACATGAATTAATAATTATTATAACATAGATTTGTATATTATATAATTTATATTTTTATATTTAAAAAAATTATTTAATGTAATTAATGTTACGGTACTTTTAAACCATTATAATTACTTCAGATAACAATTAATCAACATGTGCACAATTATTTTCTAGTTGAACATAATTATTTGTAACCTGTAATTTATAACTTTAAACCTGAATTAAACTTTTGGTAAAACTATAGTGTAGTTAATATAATTATTTTAATGACTTAAGCTCACAAATTTATCATAAATGATATATGTAAATTATTTGATTAATCATTTATGATAAATATTTTATAATATTTTACACTAATTATGAAAACTAATGTCATGTTTAACAAATTATTTTATTTACAGTTAATAATTACCAATAAAAAAACATTACTTGACTTATAATAAATTTTACAACAGTAAATGTAATTATATAGTAAGTAATGTAATTAGTTGATTTATTTACTTTTAAATCGAGTAAAAATTCACTTTCTAATATAAATTTTTTATTCATTATTTATAAACTTATAATCATTATTTTTAATAAATAATTTAAAAATTATATTCATTGGGTTTACATTAATTATATTTTATATAATTTGATCAGATTCTAAAACATAATAAAATTTTAATAAATATTTTAGTTTTTTAATTATCGATGAATTATGTATCAATAACTTGTGAATAACTAGATTGTTAATTTGTTACATATTCAAAAGTTATTGCATATTTAAATAATTGATAATGAATAATGAATATTTGTAATGTATAATTCATAATTTAAATTTATGTAAATTTAATCATTATTAATTAAATGACTATTTAATTATCTAGTGAACCATGTATTTGAATTGTTTAGAATATAAAATTTAAAAAAATAAAGCATGAATAAAGTTTTGGAGTTATAATTTAATTTGTGAAAAGTTGGAATTTCAAAATTTATCCCTTATGTTTGTTCTCCATTCCTATTTTGAACATTATATAAACAATGGGTGTGGTCATCCAACCTCACATTAAAAAAATTGTGCACATGGGATGAGCAAATCAAAGGCACAACCCAAAACAAAAACCAGAATTTGCACAATTTTAAAGTACTTACTTCCCTAACCTACTTATCTACCTAACTAGGTAGGTACCTAGTTTGACCTACCCACCTTGATCGAACTATGTACCTACATACTTATACACCTACTTATATGAGTAGGTATTTAACCTAGGAAGGTAGAACCTACCTACCTACCTTTTCATTTAAGTAGGTAGGTAGGTATGTAGTTTTAAGTTTGTACGGACCTACTTATGTACTTACCTAGGTACTTAACAACAAAATATTAATATTTTTCATTAAAATATTTTTAAAAATGTCGCATTGCATATTTACATTGAGCCAAGTGTCATAATATAAAATCATCCAAACATTTTAGAATTTTTTTAAATAATAATAATAATAATAATATTTTAAATAATCAAATATTAGGGACATGTGACAACACATCCTTTGCTCTCAATTGTGACCAAAATAGTTACATTTTGGTTGCATGTAACAATACATATACATAGGAGTCAAAGATGAATTTGTATTTGTTGACTTTTTCTTTCGTCCAATACCTTTTGTCATTTGTGACTAATTTATCCCATGCGACTTGTTTTAGGTGACTAAGGAGATTTTAATTGCAAAATGTTGCTTGTGACTAAAATTTAGTCATAAAGATTAATCGAAAATACATGTTTTTCTTCTAATGAATCACATCAACTGATATTGTAGATGGCTTTTATAGCAATTCAAAATTTGTAGCAAGTAATTTTTATGGCACAACTGGGGTTTTTGGGCAATCACAACCCTAATCAAAGGGGTGGATCTTATAGGCAAGAGTTGGGGACAAATTCCAACATCTAAATCAATAATTGGAATTTCAGTTGAGTTCCTTCAAGTAAGGAAGATGTGTTTGGGGATATGTTAAAGGTGTTTTAGGATGATCATTTGCACCTTTAAAGCAACCAAACTCAACACCTTCAAGCCTACATAAATTGGGCAACTTGAAATCGTCACTCCTAAAAAATCTTATAGAGATTGCTAAGAAGACACTAGCTCCACCCATTGTTTCCTTAAGAGGATCATTTTTTTCGTACATAGTTATGTTTAATAACCCTCCACTTGCTAAACAAGCCTTTCCAAAACCTTTTTCTATGGGTGCAAAATTCTAATCAAAGGTATCCCCTTTGCATGTCTTTCATTCTCAAAGCCCAATTTTGGTCCTATTGGTGCCTCAAGTCCAAATATTGATTCGTTTGCCCTTTTTGTGGATCCATTTGTGTTTGCCAATAACTCACAAACTAAAACCCAACCACAATCATTTAGAGTTCCAAGTTCTATAATCATAGCCTCTTGGGAAGGTACACCTGGAAAGGTTGACCAGTTTTCAACATTGTTCATTTTTGGTAAATCTTTAGTGTCTAAAGCCCATGAGGATATTGAAGCAATGTTCCCAAGTTCTCAGGCACTTTCTATTGCACAATCCAGTGATCCAATCCATGGATGCGATGAAATATTTGGTGCTACTACAAACAACAATTCTTTTGAGAATGAAGGTGTCACAATAAAGTTGGAAAGTCTTAGTCCCCCTCTTGCAGGTGTGATTGGGAGTGCAACATACCATAAAGGCAACATACCTAAACAAAGAAGGGCAGTTCCCAACACATTCATTTTTGTGCTTGAATTCATAACGTGTACATAGAAAAGGGTATTTTTTGATTCACAGCATGGTTCCAACAGTAGTTAGGTACAATCTCACCACTACTATAGTTGAAATTGTTTCATGATCTGAGTTCGTTGATGGGTATTTGCAAATATTGATTCTGAGATTCACATAGATACGTGTGTGAAAGATATGATAGATCGATATATAAAAAGGGTTTTTTCTTGGTTCTTGTTGCGCCAACTATTTCTTTATGAGCTACATCTCACTCCAACATATATCCTTTACAAATATGTGCCTATTTTTTCTTGGGTTTAAAGAAAGAAAGAGATAATAATGCATCGGAAGAGGTTTTTTATGCATGCATTTAGTGTAAACTATTGCCAAATCAGAAATTTTGTTGTCATGTGTATTTTTTTGCACGTAATTTATTGCATTTCAAAACTCTTGTGTCGCAAAAAGGGCATTGTGGTGATGATAAATTTATTTTAAATGTGGAAGAAAAATAGTTTTGTTTGTTTTTTTGTTATGGGTGGTTCATAAAATAATCAACTTGTATAGTCTAAGGTGTTGTGGTTATCTCGTTGTTTAAAAGCTGATGAAGATAGTGGGGAAAGACTCATGGCAATAACCTTCATGGTGAAGGTGATACAAGCTAATGTTTTGTGAGTGATGCTCATAAGGTTATGACCATATCAAATTCTTGAAGGAATTGACACAATAGTTAGCTTCAACTTGTTTGTTGAATTTTCTTTGCAATTTCATATATATATATATGTTTTGTGTTTTTGTTTTCATTGGTTTTTGTGGGAAGAGGTTATTATTAACCATTAGTGATATCTGTGATGGGGTTTTGGAACTTAAAAACCTATTAGGTTGTGGGGGAGGGATGATTTATAGCTATGTGAACTCCTAAGACCTCAACTCTAAGTCAGACTGCCCACCTCTTTTTGATGGCACAACTAGGTGTGTGACCCTTTTGTTGCACATTTAGTCCATGCTTTGACTTGTGCTCTGTGCAGGTTATTGTCTCTAACAAATCTTATTATATATGTATTTATATCATCAACAATTCAACAGTGGTCCATGTATTGTCTTGATTTTTTGTTATTATATTCAAGATTCTCTAGGCCTTGTTTTTGTTTGTTGGTAATGATGAAACCATGTGGCCCAACTTGGATGTGGCAGAAATTGGTCAAACAATCATTTTTCTTTTGAAAATCTTGAATTTTTTAATATCTAGATATTGTAATCTATAATGACTTTAGCAAAATTTTGGTGTTAGAATTCACATAGCATGTCAACCTATATGTGCAGCAACCCATATCTGAATATATTCCAACTTTACTTTGGTTTTGAGGGTTCAAAACAAATAGTAACCTTGTGGGGATGTTTGTGTGAACAAACTATATTTTGGTGTTTTTTGCCCATATGCATAGCGTGTTTGCATTAGACATTTTTATTTTCAATTTTCAATATTTAGACATTTCATTTTTCAGTTTTCAAAATTTCAGATCCGTTCCATACATTTCACAAAGAGATTTCAAATTTCAATTTTCAGTTTTCAACTTTCAATATTCACACATCCAAATTCACACATTTCGATTTTCAAAATTTCAAATTCGAAACGTTTCACATAGAGATTTCAAATTTCAGTTTAACTTTAAGTATTCAAACATCCCAATTCAAACATTTCAGTTTTCAAAATTTTAGATTCTAAACATTCCATATACTACAGTACCTTGGCAAGTTTGGCACATGCCTCCCAAACAATTAATTTATTTTGAATATTCAATCTCTGAAAATAAAATATTCCTAAAGATTCATTATTTTCCTTCCTAAAGAGTTGGCCTTTGAAATAAAATATTGATCATGGTCATATAACATTGGGCAGTGGCATTACGCAATGAACTACTTGTTATTATTGTTGAAATTAATATATAAACACACATATGCCTTGAAGGCATCAATGTGAACATGTGATTATAAATCATAGTGTAATCACTAATGTGAATTTTTTTGTGGTCATTGTTTTGAAATGTTAATGTGACATAATTCATGTTTGGAATCTAATGAAAATAGCTAGCCTAATATCCTAGAGGAATGAGCTACTTGTATTCTTGAGAAAAAGAAATATGACCTGACTTGTTGGAGGAGATGAAAATATGGTTGGAGAGTAAATGTAGGCAATTGTGGACAACCTAAATGAATAATTTCCTAACTTACGAATTTTTAATGTTTCAAAGTTGGTCAATCCTAAGCAATCCAATGATGATGATGACCAACATCAAATGACAACCCAATGGCTAGAGAGGTTGATTACAAAATTCACGATTTGAGAGAACAATAGCGCTTTGTATAGGGTTAAATCGAATTTTCAGAAACTTTGAAACATGAATATGAAAACTAAGGCTTGATTGAATCATGGTACTTTTTGTGAGCATAATGATCGCTAACATAGCAATTGGCCAATTTTGATTAACCTATGGCGAAAGGTACTTCTTATTCCTATGAGCATATCCATATGCGAATGAAGATTTCCAAGCAAAATGTTATAAAGAGTCAGCTTTGATCATGTTCGACATTGGATACATTGTATGTTCTTATGCATGTGTCATTGTGTGGGATTGAAGTTGACAATATGGATTGGAGGACTATCTTTCATATTTGACATAACAAAAAAGATCACTGGATTGTTTTATTGATTTAAAGATTAACCTTGTGTTTTTTTATCATTATAAAGATAGTCCTTGTAATTTTAGCTCATAGATATATATTTACATTGTCAAAAACTAAATTTAACAAATTTTGATCTTGCATGTCTTGCACATGTTGTGGTCCATTATAGCCATGTGAATTGTCAATCTTTTTTGACCTAAGAACTAATTGATGTTTGCTCAAAATTTTGGGCAAATCATTATATAAATCTGCATCCTGAGTCTCTTGCATTTCTGGAAGCAATAGGAAGGCCCTCAGCTAGAAGAATTGAACATATTCATGCTTGTAATCAGACAATAAGCTTAACATTCACAATACAGGAATGTGTATCAGTACAAAGCAGTATATCAACAACAAACTGCATGCAAATGCATCACAATCATGTACTAACCTATGTTACAAAGGTATTATCTCTCTCCTGGTTATGACTAAGGAAACATATTACATTTTTGTTAGCATACATCCAGGGCTGATGTCATGTTCTAGGATCAGTGTCTAAGACACAAACAACATGACATCACTTCTACTATAATCTTCCTTAAACATGTAGTACCTTAAACTCTGCTTGCCATTGAACCATTGACATCCAGCACTCCTACCACAAAATACCACAGCACCTCAGCTCTCATATCTGACCTTACAACTCAGTAAAATCAGTTGAGAAGAACTGAAACATTGAGCAGTGAGTCATAAAATGCTTGCTTAACCTTGTCACCATCTTCAATGCGGCGTGGGGAAGTTGGAAGGGCACAAAATGCAGCAGGTTGCTGCTGTGTAATACAATGTACATTACCACCACCCAGCAATATCTCTCTTGCTGATGAAATCATCACCACCTGCAAATAGCAGGGGGCTAGAATGTCAGACATCTCCCTGTATTAGATGGCCACATGACCTTGGTACTCTGTAACCCCAACTAGGTCCCAACATTTAGAAACTACCTGAAGTTAGTGGATCCTTTCCTCATATCAGAGACTGCATCCACCAGAGGAAACATACAGTATGCCATGCCATAGCATGTCCCAGAAAGTATATATGGACAAACATCTAGATTGGCAATTCAGCTTCCTTAGAGCCTGCAGTTTGATGGCAATTACAGAAGTTTCCATCACATTGTCATGTTCTGTACATTGCAACATAATCAGAGAGCCCACAACATGTGCAGTGTGCCCAATAGCCTAGTGGTTAAGGCTCAATTATTGCAATCGATTGTCAGTTTAGACACCATTGATGCATGGCAGATGATATATAATAGTCCACCTCACTAGAATGTGGATCACTGGATCACTTTCACCCTAACTGAGAGAAGAAAAGGAAATAGTCATGTTTTTCTCTCTAGCTGCATAGATGCAACTTAGTGTTTGTTAATGAGAATGACAAGTGTTGAGACTGATATAAACTTTGGTTGAAGTAATGAGCTGATTGTGGAGGCTGATCACATAGTGAAACTGCAACCAGAAGAAATGGCCTACTTTCTTCAAGGATAAAAATTACCTCGCGGTCAGGGAATGCTGCTTGAAGAACCTTCTCAGCTGCGGAATCCCTTGGTATGTCACCAAATGCAGGTGCCACGATCCCACCATTTGCTATATAAAAGTTCACATATGTTGCTGCAAGTCGAGCATTTGCTACCCTTGGCTTTGCATCATGAGGCTGCCCAGGAAAAAGCCATAGCCAAATTGAGAAGATTGAATGGAATTAGACAGGCTATTTGTTCAGTCATATAGGAGACCATACAAGGAACTGGATGAATATCCTCACCTGCAGTGCTAGGTGAGCCATCTTTGTTGCAAAAAAGACAGCACCAAGGATGTCGATTTACTGAGGTCAGAGAAATCAAGCATGTATTTTGTTGTGGACAAGATATTTACATCATATCACCCTGGAGTATCCACTTGACTGCTGTCATTAGTATTCTTTGCCAAATCCACAATATCTTTATCACCTTTGTGAGTGCTCATTTCCTAATAGTCTTTATGAGACTTACCACAAGACCACCAACCTCCTCGACAGTTGAATAAAGGGGCCCTGGTGCATGCAATGGAATGACTTGCAGTGTACGCCCACTTGCATCAGTTGTCTTTGAAAGCACATTGAAAGCCTCCAGTGATCTCTCATA
Source organism: Sphagnum tenellum (assembly GCA_963921925.1). Taxonomy (NCBI): domain Eukaryota; kingdom Viridiplantae; phylum Streptophyta; class Sphagnopsida; order Sphagnales; family Sphagnaceae; genus Sphagnum; species Sphagnum tenellum. The sequence goes on from OY998142.1 coordinate 7,834,940, forward strand.
TTGTGGGTCACTCTCATCATCCACCCAATGCAATAATACTACTCCTGGTCTCACAAAGCAGCAAATATTATCCACATGACCATTTGTGTCACTGTCTCCTGCAAAAGCACAATTCTAGTCATCAAGTGCAGGACAAGAGCTTCCAACACTTGCATGAAGAACACTACAAATTGAATCTTCTCAATATGCAATTGGAAACTGCTTACGTAACAGGAAAGAATTTGGGGAGAGCAGGAAGCTCCAATCAACCATCTGCATGTGAAAGATGAGTTGGAAATTCAAAAGTGATGCTGTTAGGATTGTATCGTGGAGAAGAATGGGGCAAGGAATACCTACCATAAAGACCCCGAGGGAGCCAGATCACTTTCTCGACACCTAGATACTGCTTGAGTTCCTCCTCTATGTTGTCCTTGGTAAGGCCAGGATTTCGGTTTGGATGCAGCAAGCACTCCTCGGTTGTAATGCAAGTCCCTGAACAAAAGGACAAGCACACTCTCAGCCCAGCACAAATCTGCTAACAAATACTATTCCTCCCATGCAAGGTTACCATTTATGTCAATGGCATTGTGGTAATTGCTTCACCAGTAATTGGAAAAGGAACCTGAGCTCCATAAGACCAGAAACAAAATAACTTGAATGCAAAGTAACAAGACGTGTTTGACATTTCCCCTTGTCTTTTGCCCCTCATCTCTCCCCTCTTTCTCCCTCACCAGAAATAAGATCTCTGAACCCTAAACTGAAGCATGGGATGACTTGCAAACACTCTGTTTTACCCTATCTATATATTCAATAAAGCACAGGGCAAATGTACACACAAGCTAATACTATCCAGTGCAGCTAGGAAGTTCATTCAAAGTACTTGGAACTGCACCTTCTCCATCAACATGGATAGAACCACCCTCCAGTACCATAGTGTGTGAAAATTGGGGAACCCGTTCAGCATCCAGTATCTAACATACCCAACCTAGGGAACCCACTTAAAAGCTCATTCAGGTCAGCATCTTAACAACATCTACCATTAAATACCAGCTGTGCTTGTTGTTAAGACTATTACAACCTGAAGATATATAACAAGATTGCAAAGTAAGAAACATCCAGGTGGGGTAATGCTCATTATTTATAGATTTGAAAGCCCCTTTTATGCCATGCACTCTTCTCATTCCTTAACTCTCCTGGTTGGGACATCCATGGTGATCACATTTAGAAATCGCATAGTTAACCCCAATCCATGCATTGAAAGGAGCATTGTCCAAAAAACATTTTGCAAGTCTCAATTCCAAGGAATGTACTGACTTTTCTGGCAATGAGCTGGTCCATCCTCCAATCACTGAAGCAGCCCCCGTCCAGCCCTGCGACATATGCAATAATCCACTTTAAGAGCTGGAGTTCTTTCAAAATTAACCCCAACTTTTACACATCCCTTACACAAACCCCTTCAGTTTGACACAAGCCTACTTGATACATGCAACCCTGGCCAAACTCACAAATGCTTTTGGTGTAAAAGCTACTGCAAAGAAATGTGGGGTTTCATGAGGTGGTTGAATGTTAGCTGAACTTATCATTAGCATTTGACAATCTCTTCCCTCTTGAGTAGAAGGAAGGGATTGCAAACAATACTGATGCAAAATTATATTCACAAGTATAGAGAGAAAAACCAAACAGGTGTGCATCAATGCTTTTTTTCAACTTACCACCCCAGGAATTGAAGGTCCACCGGATGCCTGCAATCTCTCTGATATTTTCTGTTGAAGTCTGTAGCTTGTCTAGCACCACAAACTATGGACCAAGATATTAGTCAGACCAACAGGCAAACAGATAATTGCAATGATCACTGGTGTCAGACTAACATTGTACATATCACAGCAACTTATAATTGCAAGAGGACAATGACAAAAAAGACAAGAAGGTTTCACAAAGCATACAGTAGGACCGGTGTCACGGAACCAAGCATCATTTGAACTCATTTCCAAAACACGCACATTTGCAGGCAACTGATTGCGTGCATTCTCCCACTGAAAGCCACATCAAATTCCTGAATGTCAATCACAGATTGCACAAACACAATATTGAGAAAACGCATTCTAGTTCCATGATATTCATGGCCCAAGCCATGCCTATGAACTCCTACTGAAGTACAAAATTACAAAAGTCATGTGAGAAAGATTATATGTTTTCTGGGAAGAAGAGGCTAAATGACCTGATCTGAAGAGGCACACACAGTCACAGGCTCGAATTGCGAAATCGCTGCTGCCACTTCGACAAAAGCACGCTGCGCTGGCCTTGCTTTCTCCCGCCAGTTATCTTCACGCTCCTGTCCAACAAAAGAGCCACCACCAATGTAAATTTGAGATACATTCCGCCAACCGCGTTTGGAAATCGCAAATTCGGCATTCAAAAACAGGGAACAATAATCACATAATAACCACCTCGTCATATCTGCATGCAGCATAGAAATCCCCAGACTCTTCTTCCGTTTTTTCTTGCGACCATGCAGCACGCAAACAGAGATGTTGGTGGATGACGGAAGAAGATAAACATTGCCAAAACGTCTTTCCAAAAACAACCCCCCCCCAAAAAAATGATATGAAAGAAAATGCGTCTCTTACAGGCCATCCCATCCAAGTCTGAGCGTGCAGATTCCACTCAGCAGGCATGTAAAAATTGTGATGCGAGGGCGACCCTTTCATCTCCATCGCCACCTTCCTCTCTCCCGCCCTTCCGTTCTTCCTTCCTTCTGTCGCACGCAGCGCACAACTCACTCAGCCAACCTCCAAACCCTAATTTTGGTACCTATCGACTCTCCTCATCAACTCCCATTTTTACCCTCTGTTTTGTTTGTTTGATTTTTTTCTTCAATTTGCTATTATTTCCACTAGTGGGTGCCCGTGGCCTTCGGCCACTGTGAAGTCCCCCTCATCCTCCACAACATTTGCCAAAGCATATGGGATAAAAGTGAGGTGCTCATATGTAGAACATGTTGAGGAACGGATTGTGAAGTTGGGGAACATATTGGGAACCAATAGGAACTTAGAGGGAACAACGTGAGAACACATTGGGAAACAGGGAAAAATGAAAAAAAAATCCTTCCCGCCCCCCCCCCCCCCCCCCAAACTTAAAAGAAATAAAAGCAAGGCACCTTGGGCCTTCCCATTGGCCGAAATTCTACTATTTGTCCAGCTTCAGCGGACCTGCAGGACTCTCCTGTGCCCAGCCCGCCTGTGCTGGCCACCGTCACAGCCAGTCAGCCCCTCTCCCGTGCCCAGCATGCACAGGACCTGCAGGGACTCTCCTGTGCCCAGCCCGCCTGTGCTGGCCACCGTCACAGCCAGTCAGCCCCTCTCCCGTGCCCAGCATGCACAGGACCTGCAGGGTCTCTCCCATGCTCAGCCCGCCCCTGCTGGCCACCGTCACAGCCAGTCAGCCCCTCTCCCATTTTTGCCGGGCCGGGCCCGGTCAGCTGTCTGTGACGGACCCGAGCTCCGTCACAGACATACAGACGTAGTGAATTTATATATAAGATTTGGCTTCTTCCTGAAAGAGAACCTTTACAGAACTACATTCACAAAATTTGGTGTAAGGTAAAGCATGAGGTTGAGGGCATTATAGAAATAAGGGCCTGCACAACCACTTCACCCAGGCCCTTATTTTGGTAATGCCCTCTACCTAAGGCGTTTAACCCTACACCCCATGGGTAATTTGGGGTAGGGTAAAGGCCAAGATCAAGGGCATTATTGAGGGCCACTTTAAACAAGGATCCAGGGACCAAATTGAACCTTAAATTGAATCTTTCTTCACATTTAAAAAAAAAGAAAAATCTATGGTGCAATGAGTATGTCTAAAGGCTTGGGGTTCAATTTAAGGATTCAATATAAAAAATATGTGATTGACATGTAAAAGGATTAGATTAACTTTTGGTTTTTTTCCTTTTCTATGGTTTTTAAAATAAAAACTTAAACCCTTATTACACACAATGGATCTTGTTTCCAAATTTTTCATCTTCATGTTTCATCATAATTGTTTTTTTTTTTATGCTCTCTTGTTTGAAATGAGAATCGATTTAGGGATCTCCTTTTGAATTCAAATCCCCTTCCACTTGTGAAAATTGATGCTCCAACTTTTCACTTTCTAACTGCACCGTTCTGATTCAATCCCATTTCATACATTTGGAAAGGTTGAACATTCATTCATTTTAACAATCACCTTGTGAAGATTCACAAAATTAACCATGTCAATTCTAGAATTGATAAAAAAATGAGAAAGTTAATATGCTCTCAATAATGTTCTCAATCCATAGCATGTCTTCCATTTTCTCAAAATTTGAGCAACAAGATTATAATATAATAATAAAAAAAGAGTAACCTTCAACCTTAGCTTACACCTTGGTTCTCTAGACCATGAGCTTTCCTTTAAGTTTTTTTTTTTTTTTTTTTGGGTCTGGACCAATTGATTTTCTCTGAAAAATAATGCCATGTAAACTAAATCACAATTTGATTTGTCTTGGTTGGTTCTGAATCTTTGTCTAAAAGGCCTTGGGACCAATTTAAAGCTCTTGACCAATAGGAATGCTTGATTTCATTGGACCTTGCTCCTTGGATCCTTGTCAAAAGTGACCCTGAAATTTCCTGTTTCAGTAATACCCCTCACCCTCAGTCTTTAGATTGCAATTCGTGAGAAATTTCCTTTAACAGTAGGCAGGTTTCACAAGGCACAGCACCAAAATTGTAAATCTCACTCCAAACTTGTAAAGCTTGTTTTGCTGCTGGCAAAAAAATTACAAGTCATAATGCGTTGTCCAGATACACCAGGAAATTTCTGACAACTCTTTTTGTGTCATCATGATGTGTAGAGTAGCTTTTTTTTTGTTTTCGAAATTTCACCAAAATGTGAAAAAAATTTGGGGGTTAAAACCTCAACAAAAGCTTTCTTTAAATTTTTTGAAATAAATTGTCCAAAAGCAAGGTTTTGGAACTGGATTCGCCAGATTTAGGGCACCAGCTCTTACACGTCACCCCAAACAGCAGCAGCAGGACTACAACTAAAAACAATTGTCTCCTACCTGTCCTATAGCCAAATCTGGCTTGATGCTTCTATGCATGGTTGCTAGTGGTTACACCACAAAAGTGGGAAAAAAAACCCCGAGGGGGCTCGGACAAGGCAGAAGCCAAGTTCAGCCCCATGTTTTGGTAATGTCCCCCACACATGGGTTTTACCCATCATAAACGCAAAGCAAGAGGCAAACATTATCATGAACCTATACATATGTAGATCCCATTACAGGGTTCTTGCCCCTACTTCTTGAAGCCGAGAGGCCTCTAGGAGGGTATGGCTAACCTTCTACATTTTAGATGAATTTGTGTCATTTGTAAGTTGTGTATCTTTTGGGTGGAACTTAATTCAATTTCTCAATTCCCTTTTGACAGCTTGGAAATTCTGTCTTGTATAGGAGAAGAGCATACCTGTCTAAGCTTTTAGGATTTAAGGTACCTATCCTAAGGCCCATAGGCCGAGTTAAAGCGATAATTTTTTTCGAAAGACTCAAATGAAAGGCCTCATCTTCTCAATAACCTGTGAAATTCTGATGAAACCCTGGTCTGGGACCTTACAAAATGTGTAAGTGAGGCCCTGTCCAGTTTAGTAAGGACCCTATGCTATAAGCATTATTAATTGTCCTCGCTATGGATTTACATATCGTGAATGTTCTGGAATGAAGGGCAGTGAATACCTGTGCTGACGAGGCGAAAGAACAGAGTTCGCTGTTAGGCGTTTCGAAAAACGTACTTAAGTCCGTGACATGACAGCAGGACCTTTCCGATTGTGACAACGAAGGTGCTTCATCGCAACAGATGTCTCCAGGGTGTAATTCCCTGACATGACAACTAGAGCCTTCCCTAATGTAAGTACCAAGGAGCTCCATCATACCTGATATCCAGGGCGTACCTAATTCCCTGACATGATTGTAGGTCCTTCCCAGTCTAACAACCGACCAGCCCCCATGCCTGCACCAGTCCGTTTTAGATGGAGGGCAATTCATCCACCCAGGCCAACCACCTTCAACAGTTTCATTTGGGGCGGGTTTTTAAAAGAAATTTCCCCTTTTTTTTTCTAGGGTTGGCAACTCCATTGCGCCAGAGGGGTGCAACTTCATCTCCACCATGAGCAACTTCATCTTTTGATGCTTGTAATTTCGTCTCTAACACCATTGCTCACTCCAACATGAGCTCCCCTGCACCATCGCCTCCGTCTCCAACTTAATCTCCAAGTAAACTCTACACCCTACTCTCTTTTGTTATTTTATTTTATTTTTTTCGCATTGTGTTGTAGAAGATGATGACAAGCAATTGCTCATTTCTGTCTTTTTTTTTTTTTTACTATAGGAAATGATGAGCAACTACTTATCACAATCTTTTTTGTGCTGTTATACTATAGAAAACAATTGCATTCCCTTCATGTTGCCCTTGAAAAAAAACCACAACAATCAATTGCTTATCATTGTTTTCCTCGATGTTACAAACAACAATTCACAACTACAATGTTTATTTTTGTTTCCCTTTTCGTGTTGCCTTAGTGTAGAAGGACAAAAAATAGTTGCTTCGCATCATCTTCCTTTCGTGTTGCCCATATGTTGTAAACGATGATGAATAGTTATGACGCGTCTATTCATCATCACCTCCTCTTTTCATGTTGCCTTAGTGTAGTAGACAACAATCAACAACTATACTGCTCATCATCATTATCCTTTCATGTTGCCTTGATGTTGTAGACAACGACAAGCAACATAGATGTTTATCGTCATCTATTCCCCTTTGAGTTGCCCTAGCACTACAAACAATGACAAATACACAATTATCTATTGTTGTTTACTTTTCTTTTTTGTTACCTTGGTGTTGTAAACAACAACGAATAACTATATTATGCATCGTCTTTCTTCTTGTGTTGCACTACTCCAAAAGATAAGAAGAAGAATAAGAAAATGAATTAAAAAATAATCAATAATTTTTTTGGGTGTATTTCTTCATTTTGAAAGAATATTTGGTTTGTTTCAAGATGGTTCTTTGGAAAAAACATGCATGAAAGGTGCCAAAGGTGCCAAATACAATTGAAGAACACAATCCCCAATTCTCAAGGTATGTCATCAAATTATTGAATATGCATTTTCAATTTGCTTATGGTCCCAACACAACCCATCTTCACTCCATGCACAAGTCGAGGTGGGTTTTTTTTGGTCAATTTTGATTATATTAATACCCATACATTTCCAATACAATTTTTTCACATAATATAATACTAACATGGGGTTTTAATATGCAATGCCTTCGTCACATTAATATTGTGGTGGTTGACCTAGGTGTAATGCCCACATAATGCTTATGTTAAACATGATGGAATTTTTTTTTAGACTTAACTTCATATCCAAATCTTGTGCTTCAATAGGTTCTTCTTCTAATGCAAGATGAACATGGAGATGCAATGGAAGATGATGAATGAGATCATGAAGGCTCAAAATGGTGTTGCAAGGTGGATGCACGCATTAGTTTTTATGCAACTAAATGGTTGTTTCATAAACATTTAGACCAAACACATGGCCTTCGGATGCAACAAGGTAGATTTGGGCATTCATGTACTCATCCCAAACGTCCTAGGTGACAAAAACACACTTTTATGAATGCTCGTATTTTGAACAACTCGAATGCAAGGCAAAAACGAAATGAGAAAAAACATAACAAATGCAAAAGTTATTGTGGCCTTTGTTGGTACATTTAGCCTTCGACATGTTGTTAGGCATCAGTGGCATTATAGCATGGGGGGTTGGGTTTGTCCCACAAAATGCATGGACATGACTTGAAAAAGATGACAACCTTATTGAGGTAATTTAAAGAAGCAAAATTTCCTCTGCAAAGTCTCTCATGCATGGGATGCATGGAATTGAACATCAAAGTTCACCAAACATAATTCAACAAAAGAATTTGAGGCAATATCAAAATATCATAATTTGGAAATCATTCATGGATTGTATATTTGCATATTTATATTGCGAGGTTTTTTATGCTAAGCTAGGTTTTGATGCACAACAAAAAATGTTTTTGTGGACAATGCAATTTGATTTACATTTGAACATGATTAATCTTTCACTCATTGTCATGTGACAAAAGCCATAAAAATTTATTTTGTAATTGTGTAATTATGGGCATCACATCTTTATTCATCCTCCTTAGATGATTCATCATAAATATATCATAGTATCGACCATTGTAGCCTAGCTTGTGATGATCGTTTTTTGCATGTAACCATCATTTTATAATGTGGTCATTTGAACATTTTTATATCAATCCACCTTTTTTATTGTTTAAATCTAGTTTTCTTAATTATAAAATTTGGGCCTTCACCCCCTTATGCCATATTGCACACAATGCCCCCATACACCAAAAATGGATTACGTTAACAATAAAACATAATGAATAATACTTGCATCTAAAAGGGTGACCACATTCTATAGCCATGATAGAACATTTGAGCAATACTTTTATGAATGAAAATTGAAGGTCACTAATAACATGATGTAAACCTTAAAGGGCAAATTGATGCATAGCCAATTTGAGTATGTGGATATTGTAAAGTTTTAAAATTTTGTCGTTGATGGTTTAGGGTTAGTCATAGAACTCGTCAAATGCAATACCTACATCCTACGCCTAAAACATGTTAATATTACATTATCACCATTTATAAATGTACTTCCTCGTTATGGAGATGAATGCATTTTGCAAATATATATAATATTACATTTCAATGTGAGCATAATCCTTTTGGTAAATAAATATACAAGTATTGATCATCTACTAGTGATTTTTTAATTCTTTAACATGTATTTTTATTTTTCGGTTTGTGTGATCTATATAAAAAACATAAAGTATATAAATTGTTTAATATTATATGTTTCAGTTTGATTTTTAAATGATTTACAAACCTAACAAAATCATTTATTGCCCGATCATTTATTAGAAATTAGCCATGGACAATTGGGTGAAGGGGTAGAAGATCACCCATTCAATGTTTATTTATTCAATGTGAAAGTTGATTGGTATGGCTCAATCATACAATATTTAATAAAAAGGTCATTTTGATATTGACATGCCTGAAGAAGAAAGAAGCTACATTACCATAAAATTAAACCATGCACATTGTATGATGTTTTGTTTTATAGGTTAGGACCAAATGGTGTCCTACATCAATGTCTTTCACACCAAAAAAGGCTATTAAAGTGCTAGAAAAATTTCATGAAAGGCTAGTTGGAAAACATTTTGATAATAACATTACCTTCAATAAAGTATATACATTTGTCTATTGGTGGTTTATGATGAATAAAGATGTAGTTGACATGTGTTAAGCATGTGATGCATGTTAATGATTTGAACCCATGTGGCGAAGTGATAAAAGGCCACTCAAATTGATAATGGCTTTCAAACCTTTTATGAAATGGGGGCTTGATATTATGGGATTAATCAAACTAACAACAAGACATATGGGAATCAATACATCTAAGTTGTTATTGACTACACCACAAAGTGGGTAAAGGCTAAAGCACTTTGAAATAACATGGTTAAAGGTATTGCCAAATTCATGTGTGAATATATTACTACTAAATTTGGTTGCCCCGCCCATTTTATAAGTGACCATGGCAACCATTTCATCAATAAAACTATTGTCATGCTTGTGGAAGAATTTATGATTACACATCACAAATTAACATTAACATATGATCCACAAGGTAACAAGCATGCCAAATCAACCAATAAAACATTGGGAAAAAATTAGCCAAGTTGGTTAATGAAAATTGAACATTTTGGGACGTAATGTTAATTACTATTGTATGGACATATTGAACAACCTATAAGGTGACAAATCAATATACACCTTTGAGTTAGTATATGGTACCCAACATGCATGTCGGCCAAATTTATGGTACCTACCAAGATAATTTGAAATGTACCCCATGATGATATTGACAAAGTTGTTTGAGTGAGAATGGGAGACTTAATTAAGTTGGATGAAGATTGTTGGAAAGCTAAAGAAAACATATGCCTAAAGCTACAAAAATAAAGGGAGGTGAATTTAAGTGGCCTTGGAAAGGACCTTTGAAAATGCAAAATTTGTTTGATAACAACACTGTGGAGTTATCAACCATAAGTAATTATGATGCAAAAGGAATAAATATCAACAAGTTAAAAGGATATTGTCATAATCACATACCAATTGATGTAGTAATGATAACTCTTATAATAAACACTAAACCTAGTAACAAACCAAGAAAAAGGCATGAGAAAGGGGGTAGATCACCTAATCAATTACCTTGGTTAAAATCCAAACCAAAGAATTTACCTTGGACTAACTTTAAATCAAGAAATGAAATAACTATAAATAATATGAAATGGATTCAAAAAGAGGATTTATGAATTGATATATAAAAAACCCTTAACAAAAAATAAAAAGAAAATCAAGAAGTTTCAGCTATAAGGGGAAAAAAGATAAAATAATACCATTGTATCCTATAAAATATGTGGAAGTTGGTGAGAGCCATAAAGGGAAAGGAAGGTGTCAACTTTTAAATATAAGTTATGCCAAAAAAAAGGAAAAACAATATGACAAACAACATGCTCAACATGCCCACATGAATGAGTTGTGCCTTGTGTGGCCATTGGAACATTTGTTGTGCCCTTAAGAGATAGCTAAAAGAGGTGAAAGGGATTAGACATAGTTACCATCTATGGAAGGATTGTTTAGTAAAAGACAATGAACACATTGTTAAGTGGAACACTGGAAGAAAGGTGTGTGAAAGAAAAAATCAAAGCAAGAAGGCAATTGTTGAAAAAGAATGCTAGATGTTTTTTTGGTTCAAACCAATTATTGGAGAGTTTAGTAGGGAAATAATTATAGAAGAATATGCTTCAAAAAATGACATGCATTTCAAATCTGCAACTTTAAACAATCACAAATTGTGTATGAACATATAATCAACATGGTGCGAAAATTAGAAGAAAAACATCAACATATGAAAAAAATAGTTCAATAGTTACAACGACAATGAGTTTTGATTTTGAAAATGTTGGGAATTTTAACCATTCACATTTGAACATTAAAGATCGTAGAGAAAGTTGTGATGTGTGGAAGTGCCCATAACATGGAATAATTTTTAAGTTTACCAAAAGAGGATTAGAAAGATTGCGGTTACATTTGGGAAACAATCTTAGTGTGAATTTGGAAGTACTAGAAAGAAAAACAAAAAAAAGGTTTGTTCCATTCACTCCAAAGAAATAAGAACACTTAAAAGTTCAAGTCCTTCATTTAGGGTTCAATTACCACTTTGTAAGGATTCACAACGAACCTCCATAACCTCCATGTTTATAGTACATTACAATTTTTAAAAACCAAAAGTTCAACTTGTACAAAGAACAAAACATTGTGGCTAATGCAATGAAGCATGAATGGGAGAGTAGCAACGTCATGGCTAAACTACTATAAAGCGGTGTTAGATTAAAGAACTAAAGAAATTGCCCATCCTTGAAGAGTTGAGCAAGATTAATTTCCTTGGATGCACACATAGAAGTATATGCACTACTACAAAATGCATCCTAGTTCATTATAGGTTTCATTAGATTTTGAGTGAATTTGGACATTTTTACCGAGAGAAATTGTTTAACCCCCTAGTGAACGGGGACTGGTTGCTATGGACAATGAATTGTTTCACTAGTAATTAGTGAAACAAGGTTACTTTAAAGTGAATAAAATTTACCAAACCATTCGCTTGTTAGTTAATTAACTAACCAACATGAAAAATATTTAATTTTTAATTATTTAATATATAATATTATAAATAATTTCATGATTTTAAACCTATAATTTATTGACACGTGTCACTACTTAAGCTAGGTTAAAAACTTAACCTAGGTAGATAAGTAGGCCATTTAATCAACCTAAGCACTTATTATAGGAATTCGGTAGGTGAATATTTAGTCAACGTACCATTGTTGACCACACACAACACCACTCATGAAGTTTGATCCCTTAACCTTTGGAATGGAAACAAACACCCTTATCATCAAATCAGTCCACTTGTTGTGCTAATATGTTACATTACATTCGATTTATCAAATACTTCATTTTAAACATTACAAAAACATAAACTTTGAAAATTCATATCTTATTGAAATTGTTTAAATGAAATGATTTGAGTTTATTTTTCTTTTAAATTCAATAATGTACATAATTACATTTATATCCTTTTAAAAGTTTAAAATAATTTGAACCAAAAAAAAAGTTGAATATCATTATTCAATAAGATTTCAATGACCATTCTTTTGGGAAAAAAAAATTTAATAAATGAATTTTTTTCGTTAATATAAAACTACTACCTATGCTAAGCTACTTTCAATTATTATATGTCTATTTTCATTAATTGAAATTATTTCACCCTGCATTATTTATGATTATTTATGGATATTCTCAATTATTTTTGGTTATTTTTTGCTATTTCACCCAAGTTTATTTTTAGTTATTTTAACTTATTTCACTTTAGGCTATTTTCAGCTATTATAATTTTTTTGGCTATTCTATGTTATTTTTGGCTACTATAAATTATTTTAGTTTAAACTATTTGAAGTTATTATAAGTTACTTTTGACTATTGAAGGTTATTTCGTCTTATGTCATTATTGGCAATTATAGGTTATTATAGGTTATTTCATCGTAAATTTTTTTTGTTTATTATAAATTATTTCACCCTAGATTATTTTTGATAATCTTAAGCAATTTTGATAAATGGCTATTAATTATTTTTTTATTTGGGTTATTGGTGGTTATTAATGGTTATTGGTACCTATTATATTGGTGGCTATTTATGTTTATTAGTGGTTATTCCTATTAATAATTATTGATGGTAATTTGATTAATGGTCGTTAGTAGTTATTCTATTGTTGGCTATTATTGATTATTTTATTATTGGCTATTATATTGGTGGCTACTGGTGGCTATTTTATTAATAATTATTAGTAGTTATTTTATTAATGGCTATTGGTAGTTATCCTATTGATGATTATTAATAAATATTATATTGGTAGCTATTAATTGGTATTCTATTAATGACTATTGGTAGTTATCTTATTGATGGTTATTGGTGCTTATTCTATTAATGGTTACTGATGTTTATTCTATAAATGACTATTGATGATTATTGTTGGATATTAATTGATATTATTTTAGTGGTTATTGGTGACTATTATATTAATGGCTATCATGGATATTTTGTTATTAAATACTGATGGTTATTAATGGTTAATATATTAATGGCTATTAGTGAATATTTTATTGTGGATGTTGGTGGTTATTAATGACTATTATATTAATGGCTATTGGTGAATATTTTATTGTGGATGTTGGTGGTTATTAATGACTATTATATTAATGGCTATTGGTGAATATTTTATTGTGGATGTTGGTGGTTATTAATGACTATTATATTAATGGCTATTGGTGAATATTTTATTGTGGATGTTGGTGGTTATTAATGACTATTATATTAATGGCTATTGGTGAATATTTTATTGTGGATGTTGGTGGTTATTAATGACTATTATATTAATGGCTATTGATGAATATTCTATTATGAATGTTGGTGGTTATTAATGACTATTATATTAATGGCTATTGGTGAATATTCTATTATGAATGTTGGTGGTTATTAATGACTATTATATTAATGGATATTGATGAATCTTTTATTGCTGTATATTGGTGGTTATTAATGTTATTATATTAGTGGTTATTGATAGTTATTTTATTAATGGTTATTGTTGGTTATTCCATTGTAAGCCATTAATGGTTATTTTATTGGTGGTCATTGATGATTATTTTATTGATGGTTATTAATGATTATTGTATTATAAATTATTTTTGGTTATTATAAATCATATTATAACTACTGGTGATTACTGTATATAAATTATTGTTGGATATTCTATATTATAATATCATAGGCTATTGGTAGTTGTTATAGTAGGGTGTTTAAAATTATTTTTTATAGGTTATTATTCTCTATTATAAGTTATTTGTACGTTAAGTCATTATATTTTGTTTAAATTATTTTAAATTATTATATTTATGATGAAATAATTTATAATAACATAAAGTAGAATGACCTTGAATAACTTGAAATAACATACATTAATTTAAAATAAAATAACTTAAGGTATAACTTAAATTTACTTGAATAATTTAGTTTAGAGTAACTTTAAAACTTATAATAAACTAATTAAGATACTTTAAGGTAAAATAACATATAATAGTTTAGGGTACAATAATTATAATAACCTATAATAACATAAAATATAAATTAGATTAATTAAAATAATAAAATAATATAGGGTATATCATAAAATAGAATAGATAGAATATTTTTAAAAACATGTAAATAAACTTATTTATTATAATAAATTATAATAGTGAATTATGTTAACTAATAATGAAACATGATGTTTGCATAATGACATAACTTTCACTAAGGTGAAATCAGTAAAATGCAATGAAATTATTTCACTTTTAAGGTCCCATGGTGATTTATGCTAGTAAATTGCACCTCACTCTTGTAATAGTGATGGGTAGTGCCCAAGGAAGATGACAAGTGGGCTAAGAATACTAGGCTTGCACAATTGAAGAAGTTTGATGGATCACGATTGATGAACCATTGGTGAAGGAATTGATTTGCAACTTTTATTCATGACGATCATATCAAGAATCTTCAAGGATGTAAAATTGATTTGGGATAAACAATAATGGTTAGGGTTTTAAAACTTCCATGGGAAGGATTAGTTATAACAAAGAAGGAAGGTTACAATTCTATTGTTGCAACCTTCTTCTTAGGAACATAACATGAACATTATGTTCCACACTTTAAATACCTAATTTCCAAAATAAATGGGAAGAAAAAAAAACAAGGTTGGAGGCTCTAGCGGATTTGCACTAAGGGTGTTTATTCTAACAATGCAAATGGCAAAGAAGGAGGTAATGAAGTAAGCTTCCTAGTTTTCCCAAAAATGACAAAATGAAACCATTATTGTGCAATGTAAAACATGAAAGTCAAGTAATGCCTTGGTAGGACTTTCATTGATTATCATTGGACAGTTATTTTTGGAACATTAGGCTGAAAAACAAGGAGAACCGATAAAGATTAGAAAAAAAACTTGAAAGATGAAGGAGCAAGTCATTGATGTTAATGATGTTAATGATGTGATAATAATGGAGCATTAGAAGAGAAAAAGGCCTAAAAATCATTTGCCAATGATTTAAATCTTGGAGGAGTCAAAATATCTTTACCTCAAGAAGGGGATGTAAGGGAAATTGTGATAAATCAAGAAACCCCACCTATCCAAGTAGAAGAAAAAACCAAAAAATTGGTGAACCACACTATAGTTGATAATGAACTTAAAAAAGGACTACTAATCTTTGATAACATTATTGCTATGGATGAAGCAATATGGTGAAATACTATATCAAAATGTTGTAGTGACATGGTGAGAGAATGAATGACTGGTAGTGTATACCTAAGACACAACTATAATTGAACATATCAATGTTGTAGTGGTTGTACAAACCCAAGAGAAGGATGTTAATATGTTGTTAAACATTGGAAGAAAAGGAGTAATATTGATAATTGGCTTGGTAGTACATGATGCAAAAACACATCATTAGGAAGAACTTGGGAAAATAGAACTAGAAGATTTTTTAAAAAAGGAGACAACATTAGTTTAACAACAACAAGGAGTATTAGGGCTAGTTTACAAAAATGGGACAAAACAAATCACATGCACAATAAGTGAGAGGAATAACAATGTAGACAAAGGTGGAAATTTAGAGGTTACTGTTGAGTAACTAAAAGTAATGCCACAAAATATTATGGATAGAAACTTTGAGCAATTGGCACAAATTGAAAGACTATGTAAAGAGAATGAGAGTCTGGCAAAGCAATTGAGACAAACAAAAACCTATTGGAAACACAAGTATAGAAGATAACATTCAAATAACGTCATAGAAATTTGGAAAAGAATGTGTTTAAATTGATTATGTGGATTTAGACTTTGGAGGAAGAGAAATAATAAATAGATGGGGCATTAGCAAGTTTAAAGGGAAATGCGTTAATATTGAAGCAAATTTGGCAATAAATTGGCTAGCACAGAAGAAACATGAGTGTTGAAAGTTGTTGAAAAGAAGATGAAGGAATCATGACACCAAATTTTAGAGTTGGAACAACAATGTAAGACAACCCAAAAGGAGGCAAAGAATGCAAGTATTTCTACAAATTTAGAAAAGAAGGAATCACAAAAATGTCGTTAGGAAATCATTGCAAAGGCATATGTATAATTGAAGCAAAAGGACTGCATGGTTGAAGCATTAGGAACATGGAGAAATAGGTCTTGTGCCAAGAAATCAAACGAATTGAAGAAGTGTTACAATGATGGGAAAATGAGTTTATTGGTAAAAAGGAATGGCATAACAAGCCAAAAAAGCTTATGCAACAAATACCATGAATGGTTGAAGGGCATGTGAAAAAGATTTAAAGAAGGAGTCAAGGGATTTGTAAATCAAATTGCAAAAACTTATGTTGCAAACTACCATTGACTAGAAATTTTTTGCCATAGAAAACTAAGCCAAAAGGATTATTTAAGAATAGAAAGTTGAACAAATTCCAATGGAATTCAAAGAAGTGTTGGAGGAAGTTCATGCATAATTGAAGTTTGAACATACCATGGAATATGTTATTACCCTAGATGTAATTCATTTATGTATCCAACAACTAGGGGAGGAAAATTTTGATAAAATAGATATCATATTGTTAAAGTTCGAAGGTAAAAGTGGAGGAGTTGTTAATTACATATGATCAGAAAAGGGATTAAATTTTTTTTTGATTTCCAGAAAACCCATATATAATAATATCAAAAAGTGATGATGAAGAAGCACCCACTGGGAAATTGATATGAAAATAATAAATGGAGGAAAAAAAGTAACTAATGCAAAGGGAAATGTTATGATAAAAGAAAATGAAAAGTCTTTGATCAAAGAAAAGGACATAGCTACTGGCATGGATGGGAACCGATTGGAAACAAAAATGAGAAAACTAGTTTGTGGAATCATAGCACAAAGAATAGATCATCCCACAATAGTAGATCAAGTTGATATAAAACCTTATTCCCAAAATGACACATTATATTTAATGTTGGAACTAAAAAACATATGTTTGTTGATGCCAAACCTAAAGATGTATTATCTCATATATCATTTGCAAGTTTGTTTGAAGGTGGTATAACAATACCTATGTTGGGAGCACATATTATTGAAGAACATTTCTAGCTATGTGGGTAATCCAAGATTTGGAGTGGAGGGAGTTTCTTGCCTATAATATTGTCTATTATTACATCCAATATCACTAACCATGATGCATCAAACTTTATGCTCTCAAATACTAATATTTTATTGGAATACAATTATTAAGCCTATTATCATTGCCACCAAACTACCATTTCTAGCATGTTGACTTTCACCATGATTTGCATGGAAACAATATTTGACCATGTTACATGAGTAGAGCAAAGGATATAATCCAAAGTGGTGCAACAACTTATGGATTACTACCAAGAATTGGCATGTTTGAGTAATTTAGGGGACAAGGCAATGAATGTAATAACTTGGAGAATCAAATATGAATACACCATGTTCCAAGCAAGCAATGTGCATTTCAGTGGTGATTCATTCTACTTACAAGTTGCCATCTTGTGCACTACCATTTAGTGGACCAACAAGCAAAACGACCCCAAATCAATAAGATTGTTCATTACCACTAATGTTTGCCACACCATCTAAAGGTCAACAAAATGGATAAATGTATGAGAAGTGAATGCATAATGATAACTAAAATGGTACATAATCATCATAAAATGAAATTAACAACTATTTTATCCCTACCCAAGTCGTATACAATACCAAATTTCATAGTTATAAAAATTAGTATTTATTGTTGTGTGGGACACTATAGTAGATAAGAGGGGGACATTGTGAGGGAGAAGAATTTTAATATTAACAAAGGATAAGACAAATCAATAGAAGGACAAGTCAATATGTGTAATAAAATATAAATGATAAGGAAAAATATATAGTGAAGCATTTTGATATGATGTAGTTAAACAAGTTGATATGGTAGCATGTTGATATGACAAATTATTATAGTCGACATGCAAAATAATTAAGCAAATATAACTATTTTGTAGTAAGTATTAAAGGAATTTTGCTTGAATAGAAGGGGTTCCAGAGATTGTTCAAGAGACCATTTAGTAGATTTTTGGAAATTGTCTAAACTTAAAGGAAATGTTTTATAGAGGAAAAGGAGGAAAGAGGAAAAACGTTGCAAAGCTTCATGGTTTTATGGAATATGATGAACAAAATTTTCTTTAATATATATTTTTTCTTGCAATTACTTGTGGGATTTTAAAAACATTTCTCTAGGGTTAATGTGTATTGAATAGATGTTTTAATTCGTGTGTTTACATGGTATGCACCTTAGTGGAGTAAGACAAGAGCCCAACAATGATACAATTATTACTTGTAAAATGTATTGATAATAACCTCGCAAGGGTGAAGGAAATAATAGTTGTAAAGTTTGGTTCAACATTTTTTATTGTTGTGTTTGTAACCTTCATTTTGTGTGGTGGCCAAGGTAGCTTTATTGGACTCAAAGTGGAATCCAACATAAGAGTGGTTGCTAGGGGGTACGATGGTTTAAGGAAGTAAATGATGAAAAAGGTGTTGGAGCAAAAATAAAGAAAGTGTAATGGGGTACATCCGCAAAGTTCTTCGTGTGTTGAAAACACAAACTAACACATCATGAATGGGCTTTTCATGATTTGGGGAGTAATTAACCCCAACTTGGGACTGTGATAGGAGTTGATAAGCTTTAAAAGGATGTGTCGTCTAAACTTGACATCAACAAAATGTTGACATCTTTAAAGTGAGGGAAAATGACATGCCTTTTTGGTTGAGGCCTATGTGGATTCATTAGGTAGTTGGGGCCCATGTCATGACCATTAAGGGGTTGAATGGGTTTGCGACTAAGTGTTGGATTGGGTTTGACTCCCAATTTGACATGCCCATGTGGGACATAAGTGTATTTTGCAAACATGGTTGGAAGGTCACGGGGCAAGTGAAAATGCTCACCCCATTTGAATGTCTAGTTACATCGTGGTTGGATTGGTGGATGAGAGTTGGGAATCTTAGGTGAAAGAAATCTTGGACCATCAAGGAAGTCCATGGCAAATTAAGTCTCACATGTTGGGGTAGGAATTAGTTTAAGTGTGAGAGTTGGTCCACAAGTCAAATTGCAAGCAAAAATATTAACATGGGTGTGGTTTGGCGATGATTTGGACTTCCGAACAATGAGGGAGCATTGAAACAAGTCCAAGTACAATGAGGAGTTTAAGTAACTCAATGTGGGAGCAAACAAACATTCATGCAAGCCCTACAACTTTATGATGATAATGATGTAGACATATGTAGACATTGTTTGCCCTCTTTTGGACACTACCACATTAATTTTAAATGGGTAATTTTATTTGTCATCATAGTTCAACTATGGATGTTTTAAAAAATTTATGTTGCGTCCTCTGCCCATGCTCACTAATAGATAAAACACTCAATGTAAGTGATTTTAAAAATAATAATTTATTGCATTTACATGTTTAAATTCCATAGCTAAAATTTTCTATTCTAAGATGATGATATGTGTTATGGTATGTAAGGAAAAATATTATCTACAATTTATCATTGCATATTTGGTAATATTATAATAATTTTTTTAAATGTGCAAAACACAATTTTTTCACACTATTACTAGGACCAAGGGAAGTGTAAAAACTCAAATGGTGAATGGGGCTTCAATGAAAGGTGCAACACCCACGTGAAGGAACAACTTCTCTAAAATGAATGGTTCTTCAAGTAGAACTCAAAGTGTTCATTATATGCATTTCCTTGTCCAATGTTTTAAAATTTTCATTCATGTCATGTACTAACTTGCTCCACTAATTGTTTGATTTATTTGGATAATGAAGTATTTATAATGTTTAACAATTAAACAATGTTTTCAAAATACATATAAAGATTCTTTTATCTTTCTTGGACCAATTTGACATTGGTTGCACTAATACACAATAAATCCAAATCCACTAACCTAAATCATTATGGGGTTGTAAAAGTGAACCAAATTTACCATGCCCTAATTTCATTTCACCTTCAATGAAACTTCAACTATACATTCACTTGTAATCAAAATAATTTACTAATGTTGTTTTTGGCCTTCATTTCGTACAATGTAAAAACATTTTAAAAAAACAAAAAGATGAAAAATCCAATCTTAATCATATCTGTTTATATATATATATATTCAATATAAATAAAAAAAATTATGTTATAAATATTATATTTCAGTAATGTAATGTAATACAATATATAGATTAATCAACATATTCGATCTACATATAATTAAAATAAAAATTTATAATGAAATTTATTTTATTTTTGGTTTATATTAAATAATAATAATAATAAAGTAAATATTTTTATTCTATTAATTTTTATTATCAATTAACATACTATTTATAATAATACAATTTACCTAATTTCTTAATATTGAGAATTATTTTTAAGTAAATGCATTTCAATGTATTTATCATATCAATTAATGATATAACTTCTTGTTGGTTTATATACATTACCAGTCATAAATCCAAAAAATATATTACTGAAAAAATAAATTATTGTAATTCTGAAAAATAAGCCAGATTCTATTTTCTGCCTTTATTTAATAAAATGCTAAAAGATGCTTACAACAAAACAAAATCAAAATCCAATATTATTAAACATATGAATTTATAATGTAATATAATATAATATGTCATATGTTTATAAGAGATAAAACACATAACATGTAAAATTATGTACATACTACATATAAAGTTTTTAACTAAATAATGTTTTATTGTGGCCTTTAGTTGATAAAAATGGATAACATAATATTCATCCATGGACATATAACATTTTTGATCCAATATTTTTCTCATATAAAATCACATATATATAATATAAGAAAAATTTATTTATTATATATTATATTAATAAAAAAGAATTAAATGAATACAATATTAAATGTATTCATAATTTGTACTAAGAATTTCATTTAAGAAATATTTACGTTTTGAAATTATTTCACATTTTATAGTTATATAATCAAACTCATATTATAATATAAAATTTAATATGTATGTAGTTAATATACCATATTTAAATGTATTATATTTTCTAAATATACTAAACATGAAATGATTTTGATAATAACATTATTATATGTTAATACATCATATTGTATGAACTATTTGTATTAAATTTTATAACTAAAATGTATTACGTAATGCAAAACAAATTCAGATTTTTAAATTTTATTTAATTTGGACAAATTATGAGAAAGGTAATGATGGTTAAAGAAAGAAAAGGTCTTCAAGACATCATTGTTGAAATGTATCGAAATGCAAGATTTACATGCAATTTTCTTCAATTCAAGTATTTTAAGTAATTTTAATAATTCTTTTGTGTAGATTTTGGAAAGCCTTTCAAAATGAAGTTTAAATAATTTCATTTGAATATGCATCTATAATTTGATTAACTTTCAAAATGGATCTTTAGTGTCAATGATGATCAATCCATGGAAATTGATCACTATATGTCAACGAAAAATGGTCAAGACCTATGAAAACATAGACCTACATGAATTGGCATATTGAAGTTACAATAGATGAAAGGTAGATTTGTAACAAATTATGGAGCTTGAATAAATTGTTAAACCTTGAAGCATAAAAATTTGAACCATGCAAGTACCTAAATATAACAAATCTTTTGCCATTGTCAAACATGTGGTCCTTATGAGTTAATTCCATTCATTTTAAAAATTAAACAAGATCCAGAATATAACGTTACAATATTTTCATAAAATAGTGAGATCAATAAAATAGAAAATTGACATTAAAAAACTTGTGTAATGATTTTTCATGCACTCCATATAAAGTTCATTCAAACTCACATTGAGGTTTAAAAATTGTTATTGGACTTCAATGTACATTTTGTTTAAATATAGTCCTTTCAATGTTAGTGCGGGTTACATTTGTTTTATATAGGGATTACATTATGTGCTTATGTTGTCCACATAATTCCATTTAGGATTTTTTAACCAAGCTCAATTTTTTTGGTTAAGTTTATGATCAATTCATCTTTAAGTTGTGTGTACATCCAAACTCCATAATGTTTAAATTTGGAGTGAAAATGTGTTTGTAGTTTCAATAGAGAAAAAATATTTTTGTGCAATATAATTTGTTGATGTTTGGTGAAGTAATGTGGAACAATAGCCCCCATTGTTGTGTTGTACGTATGGATGATGGTACCCATGAATGGGACCTAATTTAATTATATCTAATCAAATTTCTATGTATATGCAATGTTTATGAAGCCCTTTTACTTTGGTTTTTTCTTTTGAATGCCCAATTATTTCAAATGGATTGTACCAAACATGCAAAACAAATTTACCTCAAAAAAATTCATCTTCCACCACTATAATTTTTGTAAATAATGCATGTATTCTTTCGATAATCACAAATATTCATGTCCATTTCCAAAGTCTAAGGGGTGGAAGCACATTACAATCACCCCCATTTGGTTTTTTTAATTTAACATTGTGATATGTACCTCCCAAAACACGGTGAATTTAATTTTGGACTTAAAGTTTGGTGTTTGGGCTTTAGGATTACGATTTTCATAAAGCCAACGTTATATAATTAGATTTGAAATAAATGCATAAATATAATCATTTAAATTCAAATAATCATGGATGTATTTATGGTATACACAATATAATACACTTCATTTGAAATTTCCAATTACCACATATTTATGGTCAACAAAAAACCACATTTGTGAAATGAAAATTATTAATGGCTGAAAGTACATGGAATCACATGTGAAATAAATATTACGAATTTCATAAATGTTAAACAACATTTCAATTATTTTTCAATGTATATTTACATTTTTAATATGCAATTATATGTATTATTTTCATACAAATATATTCCAATCCACCATGATATACATTAAAAAATGAGTTTATTTCCTATTTCATTGTTTAGGTTATGTTCTACCATAACATGGGTGAAAGCAAGCTTGAATGACCCAAAAATATTGTCCAAATAATGTTCCATTTGGATTGGAAATTAATGCTTGCTGTAAATTCATATCAATAAATTCAAAATAAATATGGGAATCTTGTATTCCAAAGTAGGCTCAACAAAATCATGCAAATATATTTTCATGAAATTAAAATTAAAAAATATTTGGTGGTATTCCATAATGCAAAAATATTTCTCCAATTATTACGCATTTGTGTTTTTAAAGCAAGATTGTTGAAATGGTTTATGGAGATATGAAAAAAGTGTTGGGATTGATAATTGATGACAAGATGCATCTCTAGAATATTTTATTGTTCGATTTACAATAACGATGAGTCCTTATGTTGTAATAAATACAAATAACATGTTGCAGTTTTTGTCCATTTCACCAAATACCCTTTCTTTTGGTGAACGGAGAGGGTTTGAAGTTCTGGGTTGGAGGAAACTTTCCAAGGGATTGGTTTTGTGCATGCTTTTTCAAAGCTTGTTAATATGTCACAATAGATGAAAAAGTTTGGAAAAGATTCAAATATGTGTTGATAAAGTTTACACGTGTAAATATATAAAAATGCATCACTTGGTTAAAAGATTTAACTTGGACATGAATGGAATGACATTTGTGTTATTATGGTCTACAAAATTGAAAAATCCAATGAAAGCAAGGTTGTTTTAAGAATTTTAATTAGTTTTTTTTTTCATCATTACTTTTTTCTTGTTTAAATAATGAAAATTAACATTTCAATTGGTTAAATGATGTTTTGTAGGTTTGATAGCAAAATGATAATGTTTTAAAAAAGTTTTACAATTTTAAGAAACTATTATTTTTTGTTACATTATACAAATTATAGTGAGAGTGATTATATGTGTGCCACTTCTTCTAACATGGCATAATTATGAAATTATTATAGATAATTTTTCTTTTGTTGTGATTCCTTGTGTTGAACCCATCTTGTGCTTGCATTCATAGTTATTTAACAATGTTTTGTGTGAAATTAAAGGAAGAAATTGAAAATTAACCTTCCATAAATGATGAAAAATGATTATGGAATTGTTATATAATTATTATTCCATAAAAAAAGAAGTAGGTGGTGTCTCAAATTGTTTCCTTTCATTCTTGAAAAAATATGAAAAGTGAAAAGCCCATAACATGTTATTTTTGGTGTTGGACCTTATATATAAAAACCTTCATTTAAATTTTTTTGTTTCATTGGTCAAGAACCAAATAAAACTAATGTTGAAAAGTATGATAAAAGGTTTTTGTGATTGATGTTGTTGAAATATGATCATGTATTGCATATTTTGACAAAATTCAATTTTTTGGCAATTCAACTAATTGATGAGGATTTTAGTTTAAATATTTACCAGATGAGTATTAACACAAGTGAATCAACTAAGTAACTTATTAACAATGAATTGTTGATGTTCAAGCAATACCAAGTGGATGTGAAGGACATTTTTTATCATTGGAAATTAATTTAAAATACAAAATACGTTTCTCACAATTGACACAAGCCACAATAATTCATATAACAATATCATGGTAGATTATTATAGTTCATGGAAAATTGATAATTAAAAAACATTGAAAAAAAATTGTTGATTTTTTTTTTGGTTTCATTTTGTCAATGTGGAAGCTAATCCTGACCTACAATAATGTTATGATCAAAATATCTGGGTTGCCCTTGTTGATGTAGTCTTCTCAAATCCGTCTCATAATTATAATTATGAGAGAAGGCATTGGGCAACGAGGAAACATTAGGTGTTCAAACTGAAGTGTGAATTAAAAAAAATGAAAATCCCCCGTTTAAATTACATATACGTATCCAAATACATCGTAGTACGTACGTATATTATATGGTCGGTATCATTTCGACGTTGACCCTTCTTCGCTGGTCCCTATGTACTTCGTCGTCGTCGTCGTGGTGCTGTGTTGAGGTGTTTTCGTTGGTTTTGCAGTAGCAGCAGCGTTGTTGGAATCATGAAGTTCCGCAAGCGAGATTACAAGCGCGATGAGCTGGAGTTCTCCTTGTCTAGGCACTCCGCGACGGCCTGGGAGCATCCTCTTAGAGCGGCTTCAAGCATCAGTGACAAAAAGAACAGGGACGGAGGAGATCCAAACATCGATATAGCTCCAACATCAAATGCAGGAGCTGCTGTAAGTGAAAACCCTAAGTTTGTTTGTGTGCATGTAGGTCTTGGTGGCTGATTTGGGAGCCAGATTGAATTGGCATGCCGATTTCATGCTGTCTGAGTTTTTATTCTAGCTTTGTGGTTTCACTCCATCTGATGTGAATTGACGGCAATTTCAAATCAGCATTTCTGCAGATTCCCCCAAAGCCCTAGGATGGTTTTTTGGAATGCTCACAGGTGTTTTAGTTGAAGTTTAGAGTGCTGGAGGATGGAGATATATTGACGGATTTCACTGATGCACAAGGCTGCAGGACAATGGAAGGGTGCAGGAGAATTTTTTTGCAATTGATGACCCTCTGAGGGCAGTATCAGTTCAAAGCCCACCTGAAGACTTATTGATGCCCAAAACTAGAGCTTCCCGGCATTCGACCAAAAAGACCAGCGAAGAGTTTGCTGATTCGGTGGCCTCAGAATGGGATCTGTACAAAGCTTCTATCATGCAACGATTTGCATCCACTGGTACCATCACTGTTTCCACTGTAAGAATCCTCTTTCTGATAACCCCCTGAACTCTCACTGAGTTCATTCTTATTAGCAGGATATTATTCTTTGTATAATTGCTGGTCATGAGTAGTTATTATGCATATTTGGTTCCTGATTGTTCACCAAAGAAATGACACAGAGATTGTCTCATTCTTTTGTTTTTTGTTTTGTGACGTATCTCAACCATCCATGATCTGTTTGTCCCATTCTGTTAAGAGTAATGCCATTCCATGATTCCTGAAACCATTTGCTAAATAGGTTGTTCGTTCTTCTTCTCTGTCCACTGTTGATGCAGCCATCAAAGTTGCATATTGTTTTATTATGCACTTGCAGGTGTTACAAGTTGTGTGTTCTACTAGGGTTTCTTGTGTAAGGAAGATTGTTCATCTGTATTTGCCAAGTGATGTCATGAGTTGGTCATAGAACACATCTCAGCTTTGAATTTGTGAATCAGCTGATCTTCTCCTTGTTGTATTTTCCACTCCTGCCATTTTAGCACATGCCACTGGCTTGCAATTTGAAAGGGTGTAAAGTTTGGAGCATGATCTTTCATAGCTTCTTGTTTGGTTTTTGTTTTGCAGACATTCGATATCATCTCCAAGGAGCCAAAAGGTTGTCCAATTTCTTCTATACTTTTGAACTTGCAGTTTTTGGAAAAAGTATGGTTGTTCTAGGTTGATGCTTTTAAAATGTTTGCATTCCAGAACCCTAAATCTGTTTGGTTCATGTAGTTTATGTTGAGGTGAATTTCTGTTATTGCAGTGTTTGATCTGTCAGCTCCCTAAGCTTCCAAGTGAATGTGGGTTGGTACCTCTCAATCAACTATGGATTACTCTTGTTGCAGTTCTGTTTTTCTCACTGTACACGATTGCTGTAGGCCAGAAGAAGTCAGTGATGGCTGCACACTTAGAGGAGCTTGAAGATCCAGAGAAAGAGGCTCGTGAAGAAACCAAGATAATATCACAGCAAGAGTATGTAACAAGGTTGCGTGAACTGAACAATGAGATTGCCCATGCGTGGCTTAACAATGAGCGTGTGTCAGCCCTGCGACTGTCAATCAAGGTAGTCAGACCCTCCAGTCTCTGGAAAGAACTTTGTTCATTGCAGGCAGAGAGCACTCATGTTAGTAGTGTCCTCAGCCATACTGGGGCTAACTGAAATTTTGTGGTTCTAAATTTCTGCCCTGGAGTCAACTGACTGAGACTTGCATAATGACTTGCTGACAGGTTGCCAGGCTTTTGATGGACACATCAGTTCCACAATTTTATCCTACTCTTTTTGTTCTGGTCACAGATGTCATGGATACAGTAGGCAACTTGGTGTGGATTCGAATCAAGAAGAAGGCTGAGATTGATGATGCTGGCAACTCGATAGCCATATTACCAGGTGCCACACTAGTTTGACTGGAGTGGGACTGAGTCTGGAATATAATCAATGCAAAGGAATGAAAAATAATTGGATAAGAATCATGTAGTCATCATTTGTATGTTGATTTGTGTCATGTAAGCCAGCTTTTGTTTTTCGAACAGGAACTGGTGTGACTTATTGACTGATATCCATTTTTAGGGAACTACAAAGCCTAGAAGTAGGGCATCTGACTACCTTCAAGTCCTTTTTGTGTGCAAACATGCAAGAACCATTGTTGGCATCCCAGTTCGAGGCATTCAGAGGTAGATTGGGCAAATGCTTAGCCCAACTTACAGGAATCCAAAACAGTCCACTTTAAAAAGGTGGCCACATTCATGCATTCATTTGCTATAGATTGCACATGCTTTCAGTACAAGATGTGAAGACCTTCATGCTTTTCAAACAAGTCTGACCTTGAGTTCTCAATTCTAGATTTCAGTGGTGTGAGGTCATAGTTTTTTTGGGTACTGTGTGCTGCAGTGGATTTCACATCAGATGATGTTCGGCAAGAGGCAAAGGACACATGCAACAACTGGTTTTACAAAATTGGCTGCATCCGTGAGCTCCTTCCTCGCATGTGAGTCACCTGGTGGTTACATTTCAATGAAGTATTGTGCAACATGTGCATTTTGTGATTACTAACTTGCTCTTAATTGGACATCACTCTTAGAAATTTTGATTGCTTTTATTCTGGGAGCTTTTCTTTGCCCTGGGGTCCATGGTCACATCTACAAGTACGGTGTTCCTTTTACATGGTCTGCTCTCCTGACAGGCCCACAGTGATTAGTTCAGTAGTTTTGGTCTTTCTTGTTTTTGTGCTTTCATTCATCCAAAAGCAAAGGATCTGACATCCAGCTCCAGTCCAGAAGCAGTTTCTGTACACCATAATGCCTGGATATACAGGTTTTGATACTCTGAAGCATGAGACTTCTTTTTTGTGCAGTTATCTGGAGATTGCAATATTGAGGTGCATGCATTTTTTGGAAAAGGACCCCCCTCTGGCCTCATTCCAACGGTTAACAATGATGATGCGGGGCTTGTCAGATCCATTGGCTTCTGCGTATGCACATCTCTATCTGGCTCGCCATGGCCAAGCTCTTCTTCCTTCAGATACAGGTTTTGCTGTCACTTTCTCAACCCCTGCCACTTGGTTCTGCACACAATGTACCACTGACACTATGGATTTTCACTCTTGAAATTCTTCTGAAATGTGTCCTCTTGTAGCAGCTTATTCCACATGGTACATTCCATCATTGAGTATACCAGATGTACAAAGCTTTTCCCCATTGTGCTCAAATTCTTGATTTTCCTATAACATCACTCCCTTGGATCTTTTGGGCCTCGTTTCCTGCTTGTGAAGGAAAGCCCAGAATTTGTGCCAATGCTGCTACTGCCAAATTCAACCAAAACATGTGGCCATGTGTCCAGGTTCATCTGATGCGCTTAAAAGTTATGGAGCACTCATAAGCTTTCTACAATTACCTGTACCTGCTTCAATCCCACAGAGCAGAGGTCGCAATTTTGCCCTTCAGGATGGAACCTACCTTGCTGAACAGTTTCACTATCTTTAGCTATCTTGCCAGTTCTACTAGTTGCTTCTGGGATAATTATTATTGAAGCATTTGTTTGAAATTATAGATGGGGAATTGTACTTTCATTAATGGAGAAATTTGGCTAGGCTTGAGATGCTGCATTGTTGAATTACCTAACTTTAGGTGTTACAGGTTACTTGATCAGTGGTTTGAATGACTTTCTGGTCCTATTTCGGCGCGTTCTTTCTGGGGAGTTTGACAAGCACATAACCTTATCTGGGGTGGATCGTCGTTTATATGTGTCATTGGTGGAGCCTGTTATTGAGTGGATTATGCAGTGCATTTTAAAGAATTCAAATCAGGTGCAGTAGCACACTCTTACAGGTGTGCATGCATAATTGTGTTGATATCTTATACAGCCCATCTGTGTCTCTTTTTTTGGAATAGTTGTGCCTGTTTTACATTGTTATCTGTTATGGGGGATGAATAGCCCACAATGTTTCTTCATCAACTTCTATGTGCCCACTGAGCTTACTCCATATAAGCATGCTTGCTCTCATACTTGAAATGTCTAATGTTTCCAGATTACACAGATTGTGAGTGACACTCATGTGACCACACTCATTCTTGTTGTGTTTGTTTTAGTTTGGCTGGAACTGACATAGTGGTTGCCTTCAAAGTGTTATTGTGGCTTTCTCCTTGCTCTCAGAGAAATGTGTAGTTTTCCAGAGTTAGATGTCTCTTGCAATATGCAAGCCTTCACTTTTGCTAGAACTCACTATGACTTTGATGTGAATGTGGCTGTTGGCCACTGATTCTGTAATATGGTTTGTGGTGGGCAGGAAGAAATGGCGTATGTGTGGCATGCTTTTGGAGAGCGCCAACCTGCCACTCTTAGACCAAGAGCTTTGAAGGGTGTGGAAGAAGGTTTAGATCCAGTTTCTGTTGTGGTGCACTATCTGCTGAAGCAGTTACCTGCGGCATATGTTGGAAACAATGCTTTAGATCTCTCACGGATGATCAAAAGCTCATATGACATCTCACTACCCCAAGTGAGACCTCATCATACGGAAGTTCTCTTTTGCATGTAATTAGCATATCTGAAGTCGTGCAGTGCATAGCTATGAGTTGCAGCAAGGCGCCAATGTTCTCATCCAATGAAGTCTTGCCACAGCTAGTGAAGTCTCAGTCCAGTATCAAAAGGAAAAATGTGACACTGCCACTGTTGTGCAACTCAAGGAGAGGAGAGGGAAGCTGATGTTTCTCTTGCTTATGTGGCAATGGCTCAGTTCCTAGGTTTGAGGTGCTGCAAATGTGGAGGCACAAGTGTCTGCTAATGGTGTCTGCTTCGTTTATTCATTCCCTTTCTCTGTGTGTTTATTATGTGGCAGCATCTGAACTATCGACTTTTAGGGGCAATCATCTGTGAGTGCAATCCACCACAAGAAATGCGGCTTGCAGTCCTCAATGATGTTTGGAAGGTGCACAGACCAGACCCAAATATTGAAAGTTCAATCAGTGTGTGGTTACAAATCTTGGAAGTATATTGTTATCTGAGCAGTTAATTTTGCAATGTAGAGCTAAAGGCAGCTTCATTTAAATGATGTCTAGTTAGGGATTTGAGGTGATGTCTGGATCATAGTCATGCACACTTTTGAGTATTATTGCTGGAGATGAAGTAAATGTCATTACAGTAGTACCTGTTTTGTTCTGGGAAGTAATGGAGGTTCAAATGTTCAATCTGTGTGGAAAAAACTCAGGAAATGCTATCTTTCTCACGTGAACTACTATCTCTTGGTTTTTCTTTCCTCAAAATTTTTTGTATTAGACATGTAACACCTGGACATGGTCTGCAGGTGGTTATGAAGTATGGGGATCTGGTTGAATACTTGGCAGTTGCTGATGTGTTTCTGGATTACATACTCCAAAACTGCTCAGTAAGTGTGGTTTCCTGTTACTTCATTGTAACAGATTCTAAAATTGACTGCAAATGTTTTTCTAGTTGGATGCATTTCGTCACAGGTACAATGCTTCAGTGATGGTGGTTTTTCTTCATATATTGGGCAAAAGTATTTGTGCTGGTTTCCTGTTTGAATGAAGGTCATGGGTGATAAAGAGGTTGAAGGGAGCAAGAGTGGTAATAGTGGTCCCAGAACATGGCAGTCCTGAAAATGTTCTTTTGGGGGTGGAGTTCTATGTTGAGCACAAGGGCATGTAGAATGCTTGTCCTTGGGGTTGGTTTTGTTAGCTGTCTGGAGGTGAGAGACAATAGGATGAACTTCACATCATCCATTGTGGACCTTTAGCTCAATGGAACCCATTGGAGTCCTGATGTACAAGTATATAAAGATGGTCTTATTGCTAAAAAATGAAGCAAAAGAGACTATGCATAATCACAGAAATGGTGAGTGAGGGAGGGAGCTTGACAATTGTCTAATCTGAAAGGTCGAAACTCACTTTTGCCTTCAATTGCAGGAAGTGGAAATGATTACAATGTTGGGAGACATTCTGCGGCATTTACACCAGGGTGATGTTACAGATTCTGTGCTGGCATCACTTGAAGCCATTGTGTCCAAGCTGCTTATGCATTATAAAGACCTCACTGAAGTGTTGAATGTGGTTAGTACCTTGCACTGCATTGCTGTGGTCCTTGCATGGTGTACTGATTGTCCTCCATCATTGTTGCCATGGTCTTGGCAGCAAGGCTGCTATAGCCTGTGACTAGACTAGATGCTTGCAGAAATGTGGTATGCTGCAGATTTTGTGCAAAGGGTTGCCCAAAATCTTGGGTGGGATGTTGTATACTTATCTACACCCATGGTTGTGAGCAAGTCATTGTGTATTGGTGGCATTTGTCACTCCTATTTGTGATGGTGCTGGTCTGACGCTTTGTGAGCAACTCTCATAAGGTTATGGCCGCATTAATTGTCATGCTACCTTCAACATGTCATTGTGAAAATTTCTCTGCAATCTCATAGATCTGTGACTGGAGCAAATGCCTTTTGGGTTACTGATAAACTCTCCTTTTTTGTCTGATGCCTACACATCATTGAGAACAGAAACATGTTGTCGAATTGCTGGACATATTTTATGGTGACACCCGCCTTTCAGTCTACAAGCAAATTTTAACATCCATCTCTAGGCAGGTGCTCTGATCATGTCATGCTCTGTCTAATCTTGTGTTTTCTTCATTCTTTGCATTTCTGCAACCTTATTTGAAGGGATGCATCTTCAATGTCATGTGTCAATATGCATGTATTGATTGTTTACAGTTATTTGTGTGAGTTCAGGACCAACCAGAAAGTACAAGATCCAGTGACTCGACACTTTCTCTTTGAGCAGGCACAAGTTCTGCATGACTCACTGGATAGCTTGAGCAGTGATGATGACTGCCGCCAAACCACTCTTCTCATTGCTCGATTTGTGCAGCTGGTATTTTATTAGAAGTATTTTATACAAAGATTTGTCATGTTTGACTGTACTGTACTGGATCTACAATTTTTGTTTGTAGTTCATGTGCTTGATTGTTAAAACTGTTCTGCTAAACTTGACTTGCTATTGCCTTTACTTATCTTTGTAGTCTTAGAAGTCTGCTTATTTGATGGTGTATCGGTTCAGATCAGATGGAGGGTCTTCAATTGTCAGTTTCACTTTCTACAAAGGTGGCTAGGTCAGCTTTTGAAGACAGTAGATGATTTTTATCATGAAAGGCTTAGTTGTTTCAAAATTGACTGATCTGCCCCTTCTTCAATTGGATGAATTTAGGAAAGAGGAGAGTAATTCTTGGCTAGTCATTCTCCATGGTCTATATCTATTCTGTAGCTTAGATTCTAAGATACATAAAGTATGGGGTATTAGGATTGATGATTGTGCATGTATGCCTTGTTATGCAGAAGCATATTTTTCTGTGTTTGTTGTGCTTAAGCTATATCTGCAGACAAGTTGTCCTTAACAACTCTATGGACATTGGGGTTTCTCTGGCATTCAGGTAGATTTTGGTCATGATTTGGAGCAGCATCTTGCATTCCTTGTGGATTGTCGGGCTGCTTTTGGCAACATGGACCTCATTTATGTATATTCTCTTGCTACCAATTGATTGCTATCATATTTTGGGATGGCTTATCAGTGAAAAGAGCAATATGGATTCTTCAGTGTTCTGTCTGCATCCTGAATGGTGGTATTAATGTGGCCATTGCCCTTATAAATGACCTTTGAACAGAAGTTATTGAAGCTGTCAGTTTGAACCCCTTAGCATAATTTTCAACGTGGTTGTGAATGGGGGGCTATGAAACAGGAAACAGTGGTTCATGCCAGCAATCGGTTGGCTATCACAGCCCTACAAATGGCGAAGGGCTCACACAGCAAGCGGACAAGGGAATTTGTGAAGGCATGCATAACATTCAATGAGATTTCAATCCCTTCCATCACCAGTGTGGTGCCCCGCATTCATCTCTTTCTGGAGACAGCTCAGGTAATGAACCTTGGCTTGAAAGAGTTATATTCTTCTGTATGGATTTTTAAACGACACAAAGAGTTGTGCAAATGCAAGTTTCAGGGCAAGAACTCATAGACTGCTAGCTGTAGCCTTCAGGGGCACAGTTTGGATGGAGAAAGAGAGAGGTAGAGAGGAAAAGAGGCAAGCTCCTTTTCCTTTAATATCTTTTTTCTTGTGTACGTGTTCTGCCTCGATTTAGCATTAAGGGAAAGGCTAAATACTAGCTGCTTGTTCCAGGACTGGAGTTACTTCATTTGAAGCATTGCATTATCACACTGGGTGAGGAATGGAGCAGGGTGACAAAGAAGCAGGATAGTTTGTCTAATGCCTTCTGAAACCTGGGTACAGTTCTTAGTAAGCTTGTCATTGTTCTCTGATATTGCAGGCAGCTCTCATGAATGCAATGTTGTCACACACAGAGGGGCTGCTAAAGGCTGCACTTACCTGCTTACAAGATGTTCCAAGCAGTAGGGGTATGCCTCTGTGTTTATGTCCCTGTTGTTTTCTTGAAGTCGAATGTATGTTTTATGATTTACCTTGGGTTGCATTCCCTGGCACTCTGACATAACCAGGGCAGGTCAATTCCTGTTTATAGAAATCCCAAATCATATTGTATGAATTATCACAAACATGACCACAATTTGAACTCTTTCTTGAAGGTCGTGCTCAAACTTCTATCCTCTGTTTGCAGATCTGAAAGCAAAGGAGTTTGAGGAGGGCATCTCCAGCTTCTTGCACGAACTATCATCATTTCTTGTAGTGGTTCCAGGTTGGTATATGATGTTCACTGGGTCTTGACACATTTTCTGTTGATGGGCATTCATAACCTTAATGGTAGTGATGTGGAGTCAAGTATGCCAGTTGATAGATGACTTTTATGTTGGCAGGCCACCCAGAGCTTGGTGCCTTCTACATCCTTAGGGGACTTCTTAATCTCATTGAATCTCAATCAAGGTATGTTTTTGGATTAAGTTAAAACATAATCTAAGCATTGTTACCAGTGTAGGATGTAGGATGCAGTTTGGATGTAGCAGAGAGCCAAGGTAGATCTCGCATTTCCTTCCAGAATTGAATAATGAGCTAACCTTCAGCTATATGAGTTTGCAACCATCACAATAGTGAGGTTCTATTACGTCTAACACATTGGGATCACTGCTAGATTGATATCTGGACGACGAAAAGTACGATTGCTGTGTGGAATTTTATGCCTCCTATGTGCAATTGGTCAAGAGCAGCTACCATTCCATGTTGGTAATCAACAGGTAATTTCTTTCCTTTTCTTTTCTGTTGTCACCTTTAGCTTTCAGCTTCGTTTCCTGGTCTTGGCTTTCTCTCTGCATTTTGGTAGTACAGAGCAGTCATTCTATTCCTGAGGGAATGTTTCTACATGTTAAACTATGTAATTTTGTGGGAGGACAAGGTGGACAGTGATGATACACTGTATTTTGGAGACACCTTATTCCACAAAGACCTGGCAGACATTACCACCATGGTAGTGAATATGCTCGTTACTTTACTGGATCAAGCTGCTGACAAGGTAAGGTCCCACACCAGACAAATGCGTGCTGTAATATGAGGTCAATCTGGAGAGGTACTTTCTATTCAACAAGCTGAAAGTTAAATGTTAACAAGAGTGAATATAATTTTCAAAGCCCTAACAAACTGTGAAGTTGTTGCAATATCACATGTTGTATTGCAACTTACAGTCCGGATTGCATCAGAACTGTTTTCATGGATGTTTTTTTGACTTCTTGTGGTGTGTGTTTGTGTAGGTCCAAGGTGCTTACCAAGCTCTTGATGTTTGCAATGCTTTTCTCACCACCTTCAATGTACACTATTTCTGTCCTAAAGTCCTGTCTCTTTTTTGACTTCATAGTGATGTCTGCTAAAATTGTTGTCTGATGTACATCACTTGAAACCTGTTCAATGGATGGCTAAGACCATGCATGGTCTTTAAGCTTTTTGGTTAGGAACAGAAACTTAGAAATGAGGCTGTTAATATTTTTCCTCTTTCGAAGTAAGACAGATTATGCAGAGGAGCACTCTTGTTTATGTGAATCTCTTGGGAGTGGTAAAATGTATGTGAAGGCTCTGGCAACTGTTGGAAAACTAGTTTGTCTGTTTTCTTTTTGTTATGGAGTTTTCACTGCAACCTTAATGATGTTTTCTTTTTACATGTTTATTGTACATCTGGTGGATTGTGTGAAGAGGGAGATGGAAAGAGAGAAAAGCTAGAAAGGTTATGTTGGGGATGATGTGAGGATCTCAGCATAATAGATTGTTGTGCAAACTCTGTTTCCACAGGTGGACGAGGAGTTGAACACTCTTTGTAGCAGACTTCTCCAACGGGCATTGACTTCTCTTGCAAAAAGTGATAGTTACTTGCAAGCAACTTTGCAATACTCTGAAGCTCGAGGATGTAATCAACTTATTTCCTAGAGAAGAATACAACATAGATTTCAGTAGATTCAGGCTTATTTTTTGTGTGTGGGGCTGTCTTCTGTTCACTTCAGTAAGAACTACTTGTGTCATGTTTGAATAAGGCATTATTAATTCCTTTGATGTCTGCAACTGTGAGATCATTGTGGTGCCTGATTCCTCAGATAATGAGATAGCAATCCACATTGCTGTACATAGCAAGAGAACAATGATAAAAATGATGGTGCAGACGGCTTTTGTCATACTTCACACCTGTGAGGTTTGTTATCTTCTCACCTCAGGTTTTCACAACGTGTTTTTGTTTACAGCATCCACACGAGTGTCTTTGTGTATATCTGATGCGAGTCCAGTTCACAAACTTGAAAGACTAGGTAGATGATGCTGTAAATATGTAAAGTTTTCCAATTGTATATGTATTAGGTGATAGACCAGTGTTGGTCTGGTATATTGGCAGGCACCTTAGTATCGATACTGGTAGCAAGGTAGGAGATATCAGCATTGTACCCCAAACTGATAGCCAAGTGTACTTAATCATTGGACAATTCCATTGTAACTCGAAACCTATAAACAAATAAACTTAATCAACAAACAATTCTGAACAAGCTTCTCACTGTGTTCACACTTCTCAAGGCTCTGCCCCTTATGACATGTTCATACCATCAAAAATTGAAAAAAGAAATATTACAGGAAGATCACAAGTACACTAACCAGTGTTGTTTTATTGATAAATTTTGTAGGTTGCCACAAATATGTTTTTGGAGTTTTACTCCTAGTGTAAATTCAACTAAATTTGTTAATTTAAGGGAAAAATCAACCAAATTTTTACAACAAAAAATTAGAAAAAAATCATCATATGAACACTTTAGGGGGTGGGTCATTCTTGGAGCGCTTCTTTCCACCTCACAGCGTGATCTTCTATGTTTTGGGCGTTTTCTTCCACTCTGGGAGACAGTTTTTGTTTGACCTGAAAATTTTGATTTTGGGTTTCTTATGAAAAAATGACCCAAATTCCCCAGTTTTTCATGATAAGTTCCAGTAGGTAGACAAGAATATAGAAGGATTCTGGTTCTTTTCTACTTTCATATCTAGTATGTAATGAAATCTGGCTAATTCGTCTCATGATGATTGTCACTTCAGCTACATCACAAAATTGAAAAAAAAACCCAGCTTGGACAGGTTCTTCCATTTTCAGAACCTTTGTCTCTTCATGTTGAAGATTTTCTTAACTCTTCATCTTAGAATTGTTGTTTATTTTTTATTTTTCATAATTTTATCATTTCTGATTTTCATTACAACATATTAGTTTTTTATTGTAGCATGGACTACATCAGCAAAATTTTCATGCAAGGAATATTTTATTACACAACTAAAAGTCACATAACAAACTCAGGGAATTTGCACAGTGCAAATTGGGGGTACTTTACAGAGTGCAATTTTCAGCTTCAGCTTGGAGTGGGCTTCAGCTTGCAGTGGGAATTGATTATGCAGGTGTAAGGCCCCACCTTGGTTTTCAAGGCATAATTTTGTACCCTTAGGGTGACTTTAGACGAGGGTCCAAGATACAGGGACCAATGAATCCAAGCAATCTTATTGGTCGAAAGCTTTAATTTGGTCCCAAGGCGTTTAGACGTGGCTCCAAGACCAAAAAGTGGCAAATTGAGGCCAAACCCACATGGCACCTGTTTTGGAGGGAAAATCAATTGGTTTGCACCAAAAAACAGTGCTGAAAGGAGAGCTCCTAATTTGGAGAACCAAGAATCAGGCCAGGGACCAACTCAAAAATTGAATTTGCTTAAAATCAGTCCAAATTGGTTCATAGGAAATTGGACCTTGGACCCTTGTCTAAAGTGGGTTCTTAGTTTGTTATGTAGGGGAATGCATTGTCGTCAGTGCCTTCAACCCCTGGACTTCAGACTCAACCCTACGTCCCCGGCTGGAAGGCACAGTGCCCTTCCCATTAACAAAACTTGAAAAGTCATAACAAATTAGGACGCTGAAACTGATTGAAGAAGCAATCAAAGATGTTGAAAGAGAAATTTACATCTTTGATTGCTAAGATTCTAAAAAAGACATTAGGTATGAATTAATTAACCCAGGTATCACCGGCTCACTTGGTGGTCTCTTCAAGATGGTTTCTCTTCTTCCGAAGCTGATCAAACAAAGCTCATTGCTTGCTCCATCAGTTCTTGCTGACTTTTGGAGGAGCAGCCTCTTTACTTTGGGTGGGGCCCTCGACGAGGGCATTACCAGAAGTGGGGCCTGCGCTTGGGTGGCCCCTACCACACAGGCGACTTCTTCTGGTGATGTCGTCATCCTCACCCTCGCGCAGACAGTGATCGTTACAGGGTGTGCAGCATCGTGCGTCGTCCTCGGGCCTTACCCTACTCCTACAAGCAGAGCCCATAAAAAACTGTGTCATGCCGAGCATTAAGATGAAAAATAAAACAAAATAAAATGCGAATTGCTCGTGAGTCACGACAATACCAGACACAGTGATATGGATGCTGAACCTCGTCCTAAATCCTAATTTGAACAGCCACGATCCTCTGCGAGGC
The DNA here is from genome assembly GCA_963921925.1 of Sphagnum tenellum. Classification (NCBI taxonomy): domain Eukaryota; kingdom Viridiplantae; phylum Streptophyta; class Sphagnopsida; order Sphagnales; family Sphagnaceae; genus Sphagnum; species Sphagnum tenellum. The sequence goes on from OY998142.1 coordinate 7,873,337, forward strand.
CTAAACCCTAAGCCCCAGGGCGGGCTTCGTCTCTCCTCCTCTAGCTCTTACATTTCCGGCATGGTGCTAATAGCTTCTTTGTTTCTGGTTTGTTGGGTGGGTTAAATCGGCTTGTCGGTGAGAAACATCAAGATCGTAAGACGTCATGGCAGCTGCAGCGCGGCCTCTAGTGACAGTGCAAGGAGGGGAAGGAGAATATGCAGCATCAGCAACTCTGCCCGCGGTGTTTCTGGCACCCATTCGACCAGATGTTGTGCAGTCTGTGCACACGTCTCTTGCGAAGAACAAGAGGCAACCCTATGCCGTGAGTACGAAAGCGGGACACCAGACATCTGCGGAGTCATGGGGTACCGGGAGAGCTGTATCGCGTATTCCTAGGGTTCCAGGAGGTGGTACGCACCGTGCAGGTCAGGGAGCGTTCGGGAATATGTGCCGAGGAGGTCGGATGTTCGCTCCGACCAAGATCTGGCGGAGATGGCACCGGAAGGTGTGTCTGAACCAGAAAAGGTACGCTATTGCGTCTGCATTGGCAGCCTCTGCTATTCCTTCCTTGGTTCTCGCTAGAGGCCACCGCATCGAAAAGGTTCCAGAGATACCTCTGGTTCTTGAAGACTCTGTGGAGGCCATTGAGAAGACGTCTGCTGCAGTCAAGCTGCTGAAGAGAATTGGAGCTTACGACGATGTCGAGAAGGTTAGGGCCAGTCACAATATCCGTGCCGGTAAGGGAAAAATGAGGAATAGGCGGTATGTTTCTCGCCGAGGCCCTCTCGTTGTGTATGATTCCGAGGGTGCGAAGCTTATTAAGTCTTTCAGGAATGTCCCCGGTGTGGAGATCGTTTCCGTGCACCGCTTGAATCTGCTTCAGCTGGCTCCTGGTGAGTTTTTCTCTCGTCTTGAATGTGTTGAAAGGGCATTTCTTAGGAATGCTCTGCTGCTGGGTGTGGCAAGCCCTAAAGGAAAGATTGTTTGCAAATTTTTCTCACTAGCCCTGCTTTTCTTCATAAAGTATCTGGGACTTCCAGATGAACACTGGAACATCTTGACCTAACCAGGCATTGCTAGAAGATTATCATTACCAGAGCCTTTGTAGGCAGGAGAGAACTTTGCAGATAAAGCACAGCTAAAAAATTGGAATCATCAGTTTGTGGGGGGTTCAAAAGTCATACTCTTTTTTTCCCCTCAGAAGTGAAAAGAAGTATTTTTTTAGTGATTGGCAGAATGTTAGGAAGTAACTTTTTGGAGCTTCTTACACCTTGGTTGGAGGCTAGAGAACTTGCTTGTGGATGCCTCAAGCTGTTTCTTGCAAACTTTTGAGGTGGTTCACCTGTTTTCTTATTGATCCTCCTTGTAGCACCATCAGGTTAGACTTTGATGGAAGGGATTGGTCTACCACATTGCAGCTTTGATACTCATGTTTGGATGATGTCTTTGTGGTCTCTTCCAGGAGGTCATCTTGGTCGATTTATTGTTTGGACAAAGTCTGCCTTTGAGCAGTTGGATGCTATCTTTGGCACCCATGAGAAGAGGTCAATTGTGAAGAAGAATTATGTGCTTCCCCGACCCATCATGGGCAACCCTGATCTGGCTAGAATTATCAATTCAGATGAGATCCAGAGTGTTGTCCAACCCAAAAAGGTGGAGATCAAGAGATGGGCATTGAAAAAGAACCCATTGAAGAATCTGGGAGCTCTTCTAAAACTTAACCCATATGCAAAGACTGCAAGGAGGATGGAGCTTTTGGCCCAGGAACAGCGGGCAAAGGCAAAGGCTGAAAAGCTTGATATCAAGAGAAAGACTGCTAAGGTAAAAAATTTCAATCTTTATCCCTCACCATTTCAGAGATGGTTACTCCCTGGACAAGCCTTGTTACTCTTCTTGTTAGTTTTCACCAAATGTGTCAGAATTTTCATGGTCACATCTGGCATGTCAGTACTTTCCATATGTAAATCAGGTGTTGGAAAAAGTAGGACCTGGATAGTGGCTACAGATAGCAATGGGTGCTGGTATTTGAAGAAGTTGACTGGAGGTTTCTTCAAAAGATTGTGCTTCTAAGTCAGAGACTGCCAAACTCAGTGCTTTGTCAGGGTTTAACATATGTGCATATAGGGTACATATGTAGTTATGAAAAAAATTCATTTTGAAAGATGATGATTGCACTTTTGGCAAAGTTTAGTGCATATCTGTCATAGGCAAATTATGAAAACTACAGGGCATGGTAGGGCACTGTAGTTTGTAGCATTGTTCTTGTTACTCAAGGTCACCTATTAAAGTGACTTGATTCAAGTCCATAATAAGATGTGTCAGAAGATGACAATCCTATTTGAGTCACTTCTCACACAGTGAGAGCCTAGGTGCTAGTGGATTTGCCCCATCGGACATGATCACATTCAATTAAAGATCTATTTTGCCCATATAGGTCAACCTAGATTTGATGGGCAATGCACATGTCCAAACTACATATGAAGCAGGGTAATAAGTAGAGAATAGCAAGTTCTTTTCTTGTGTAGAATGTTCTCTGTTCGGTCTCACTCATACTGTGTATGGACAGTTATGGATGATCTCGGGGGATCATCCATATCCTCTCAATGCTTGAAAATCGGGAAATCTGTTGCTTGTTATCTGGCCTGTCATGCATAGACAATCCCTTTGCATCTGATAGCTTCATCATGCAAAGTAGAGTGGGCCTATTGGTTTTCCCAGTTTGCTACAACCCCACACTTTGCATGGACTGCATGGGTCTAAAGATTTGAAGGTATACGGAGACCAGTATAAAAAGACTTAGAGACTAGACCCATTATTAGAACTGCCTTGATGCAAATGCAATTATGGTGGAGGGGCTGTGAGTGAGCTGCTTACCATCTCAAGGCTTGAAAGATTAAATCTGTGTATGACTATCTGATGTATCAAAGACAGTTGTGTTTTTTTCCTGACATTGACTTTATTTCTGTGGTTTTACAGCCAGAGGACAAGGAACTGGCAAAGAAGGCAGGGTCTGCCTGGTACAAGACTATGGTTTCAGACAGTGAATACACAGAGTTTGAGAATTTTACAAAATGGTTGGGTGTCTCACAGTAAACCGGCTCATTTTTTTGGCCTTCAAATACTTGTTGAGAACTAGATGTTTGGACTGTGATTTTGTTCATGATTTGATGTGCCACAGGTATCTTCACTTCAATGCAATTGTTAGAAAGGTTGGTGCTATCTGCCCTGAGTCCATCAGTAAGGTATTGTGATTCAATTTTATGTTATGCTTTTAGCTTTTTCACAAGAGAACTGTGCCACCATTAGAAGGCGTGGCTGCATTTTTCCAGTGTTCTTCAGGGTTACTTTTATTTGACTGCTTGGGCTGGCTCCTGGTGCCAGCATCCAAGATGTCCAAAACAGAGTTAATTCTCCAGTATATTATGAGTTCAGAAAGGGACTGATCTTTCATAAATGGACTGCTCTGCTGTCTATGGGTTTTGCTGTGTACTCCAGTATATCATGAGTTCACGAAGGACTAGCTTGTTCTATAGTCTCTGTGCTGGAAAATGCTTCTGTTAATGTTCCCTTGCTGCTCTGTTTATGAGAATTACTGGTATTCTCAAGGTTTGGGAACAGTTTCAGGACTTAGCATAACTCAATGTTTTTTTGCAACTTCAGTCATCCCACATATGTGGATTGATACCCTTTCACTTATGAGTAACGACCTTATGTTCAACCCTGTAATCAATAGCAAGTAATAGTTTTATAACATGGGTTTTCTTCTCATGTTTCTCAATTTCCAATCAACCAACAACAGTATATTATGTGTAGAGAAGTGCTTAAAACACATAATATGTTTTTTGCTATCTTCTTAAGATCTTGTTGATAAAGTTGTTGAAGAGCTCTTTTAAACATGTTGGCAGTTAATATACAAAGCAGTGAAGTTGCATAAGCAGCTTCCAGTATGTAAGTTCCTCTTCCATAGTAGTTAGATTATATAACTAGGTAGAGGGAGGTTGGTTTTTTCTAGTGTAACTATTGGAATAGAGGATAGAACTGCCCATTAAATCACACAGCTTAGCTTCCCTCTTATATTCAATCCTCTTGGGCTGTCGTCTAATGTGCACATGATTCCCTAGAATTCCAAGCAAAAAACTTAGACAAATCCTTGGTCTCTTAAAATTTCAGCAAATGACTTGGAAATAGCAAGCTGACAATTTCTGGAGCATTTAGCTTTTGAAGACACTGCTGGAGCATGGCAACAAACTCCAACCTCTTTGTGTTAGATCATGCTGGAATTGGGGTGAAGATATGGCAAGCAGATTCTTTCTTAGATGATGCTGAAACTCTGGTGGAGATATGGGAAGCAGATTTGAGATCTGGTTAGATATGGCAAGAAGATTCTTTTATAGATCATGCTGAAATTATGTTGTAGATGTGAAGGTTACATGAGGACTTTATTCTTCTCTACAAATGTCGGCAGTACTGTTGATGCTGATGCACAGATGCGGGTAGCTCCTTGCATCAGGGGGAAGCTAGAGCTACTTCAAGTCATTCTGGCGATGGAGATCTTGCTGGTAATGTGCCAATCTGGAAGACTCTGGCTCCTCACTGTAACCTCCCTCTGGGTTGTAATCTCTAGCACCTCCATAGACAGGATCAGCAAAAACACTTGAATAGGTTTCACGGGCTACTTCAGAGCTGATGGGTGCAGGTGGCACCTCCTCCTCCTCAAAGCTTGACGGTCTGATTGGTGCATACTCGGCAGGGTTCTGACCTCTGCCATAACTTCTTCCAGAAGGGTCTTCTGCAGAAGCTAACTGGCTACCACCACCACCACCCCTGCCTCTTCCAAGACCCCCTGAGGAGAAGCCATCCTGGGCTCTGCCATACCCTCTTCCATAAGGATCTTCTGCAGGAGCTAACTGGCTACCACTACCACCACCACCCCTGCCTCTTCCAAGACCTCCTGAAGAGAACCCATCCTGGGCTCTGCCATAACCTCGTCCATAAGGATCTTCTGCAGGAGCTAACTGGCTACCACTACCACCACCACCCCTGCCTTGTCCAAGACTTCCTGAGGAGAAGCTGTCCTTGTTAGGATGTTGAATCCCATATGGTGGATATGCCTGTGGAAGTTGAGGTTTACCACCACCACGGCCTGCTTCTTGATTCTCGTATGGGGGTGGCTGTAACCCTCTCCCTCCACTGTACCCAAGCTCAGGATTCACCTGTCCAAGTTCAGGTTCTTGGATTCCATATGGCAGATAAGGCTTTAGAGGGTGTGATTCTCCACCATATCCTGATTGGGGTTCAGCTGACTCATGTCCAGCTGAGTCTGGAAGAGTTACATACGGCAGAGGAGGCTGAAGTCCTGAGCCACCACCATATGGTGGAGGTGGCTTTGGAGCTCCTCCATAACTTGGTGTTGATTGAGAATCACCACCTTGTATTCCATAGCTTGGTCTCAGTTGTCCAAAGCTACCTTTGCCATGAGCAGATCTGCCATAGCTTCGACCAGTGTCCTGACCATAATCAGACTCATTTTGTACAGGACGAGCTCCACCAAAAGGCACAGTCTCCCCATCAACATTGTGGGAAGGTGGATACAATGTTCTACCACCTAAATTACTAGTGGCTGCAGCTGGTCCATACAGAGGAGGTTGAGTGGATCCCTTTTGATATGGTGAAGGGTCATAAGCATTGTCATTGTACCTGTCTCCCATTAAGATTGCTTCTTCCGGTTACTTGATGCAGCAGTCCAGAAGTAGGAATCACAAAAATCTTGCTGGATGGATGGAAAAGTGTTTCCTTCTGCAGGCAGAAAGGTACTGAGGTGTTGTTTGTTGTCTGCAGTGACACAGAAGAAAAACCCTCAAAGAATTGTGTTTTGTATGACTACAAAGACAAAAATACACCATATCTACCTAAAGCATCATGAAGTTCTGTTCATGACCCTTGATGTTCTACTGCCTCCAGCTTCTCGGAGGTGGAGAATGCAATAAGCTTCTAACAAAGCGGGAAAAAATACCCATACCTTGTGTGCGAAAACGTTAGAATTTACTGGTCGAAGTCCCCTGCAAAAATCAGCGTCTGGTTTTTAGACACGAAATTCGTTCGCGCCCGTGTGCGTTTTCTTGAAACCTGGGTAAGTGACAAATAGACGGCGAGTGCATCTTTACTCTCAGAAATCAAACGAACCCGCCTCTCCCCACAAAGAAAAAAGAAAAGAAAAAACAAACAAACAAAACGCTCTCAGAAGTCAAAGGGAGAACTCAAAAAAGCAAAAAGAAAAACGAACAATTGCCTAACAAAAGATTGTAACATATAATCTCCAGCTGCGCGAACTTCACAGACACCCCGACGGAAACTACTTCAGTTGATCTTTCGTTCGAAAACTAGAGCAGCAATTGAAAACGACCCATGCAGCGAGCACGACCATGCGGCGACCCACTCCCCCAAAAAATCTCAAGCAAAAAAATTACGAAGCTCACAGATTCGACCAGACGAGCACAATATCGTTTACATGATAACTAATAAAATCGCAAGTTAATTATTCTGGCGCATGCAACTGAGAGCAACAAGAGAGATCGCATACCAGATGACAATGAGCACAAGGGATCTCGATCCTGGTAGTGCGAAAACAAACCAACCCAAACAAAAAGTCCGATTTTCTTTCAAGTGCTCACGTGACACCACCTGCATGAAGGGAATTGCGATGCGATTTTTCAGCAGCTGCTAAACAAAAAATTTAATCAAGTGTGAGCGCTGATGATCAAACCACACTCTCGATGATCAATCATACTGTGTAAATAGACAGCTGAAGGGAGATTCCGCGTTGAAGAGTGGTTGGAGTGTGTGCGCTTTCGAAAGGAGAAAAAAACACGCAAAACACGGGAATCGCAGTTGGAGTCTCCAACGATGAGACTGCCACGCGCCAGATACCCAGGTCGATCTTCGATGACACGTGTCATGTATCCGTGTGAATAGGTACGTACTTTAACCAAGGATGGATATAAACTCTTTAAGAAAATAAAACTCCTGCCATAAGGTACATAAGTTGGATGTGTCAATAACCGTCTAGATGGTGCATCCACTTTTTCTACATCTTCCTATGGATGATTGCCACCTGCAAAGAAAAATTGGTAGAAACAATATTGTACTCACCTGTAAACTGCTCATCCATGACGATTTCCCCTTTTCTGACAGCCTCAAAAAAAATCATGGAAAAGATTGAACCATGTAACATGGTGACATGCCTTTAGCATGGAGGTAAAGATGATATGCGCCTGATTTTTAAGTAGCATAAATTTTGCAAGGAAGTTGTAGTATAAATTAGAGTCAATTTGTTTGCAAGCATATGTGAAATATTGAAGGTTGCTGGAGGTTTCTTTGCACACACAAAGGAATGCACACATGCACAATATAATAGTAATGAGAATATTCTTATATATATATATACATATATAAAAAGTAGGGCTTTGTTTTTGAACTACTAAAAATGAACAAGAAATACAACTTTTGCTGCTTATCACAATCACTTTGTTAGAGAGATAATTTAAGCCAATGATTTTTTGGTGTTGAATTTTTGCTATTTTACATAATTTTTTTAAAAGAAAACACTGATTTAAACCTTTACTCTACTCCAACTAGAATTGTTTATAGGTTTATTATCCTGGTCAATTTAGAGTGCTTCAAATTGGACAGGAGAGTGCGCTCTTGAATATGAATTGCAAAATTCCATAGTACTAGGGACAAGTGGGCAGATGCTCTAGCTCCTAAACTTAACTTATAAGTTATACCTTATTTCTCCATATGGTAGAATATCAACGTAAATGTCAATTAAGGCAACTGTTGTTGGGGGAAGGATAATATCATTTGACCTGGGATATGCCATGATGACGACGAGGAGCACGATGATGGTTAAATCTCTGCAAGAATCAGGTTGAGGTCGGCGTTTCTTCAACTCAGTCCACATATGCTCTCATCACCTTTGTCTAGATCTTGTATCCTGTGATGGACCCACTTCCGGGCTGATACGACGCAGTGTATTTTTCCATAAAGTCGCCTTGTCTTTCGCCCCTAGTTTGATCCTCGAAAACCCTCTTTTATCTTCAATTTTAATGTATCCATTAAGTGAGCTAACTCAGGTATCTGCAGGACTTTATTCTGACAAGGCTTGATGTAATTCAATAAGCAGCAGTTAAGGCGCAGGTGAGGGAAATTTAAAACTAAGGGTGAAAGTCTACCGAAGACCAATTTGGGTGAGAAAACTAGCTTGGACCCTTGATTTTCATGCGTATACTGTTTTCATCGTGACTTCTCATTTTGTCAGCAGTTTTGGCAAAGCCAGGAGCCGCTACCCCCAGTTTGGGTCACTTTAAGGATAACTTTAATATCACCGAATTAATTTCATAGAATAGGTTGAGCACCTGTATAACACGAGCGGGTTTAGGACCGAAGTTATGAAAGTTTATTACATAACTATGGAATCTATGTTCTTGGTTGTAAAATTATATTTCCATCCCTTCTATTGGTTATGCAAACCTCACCATTCTCCTACCATGAACTACACGCCAACAACACCAAAACTATTCACAACCAAAAGTTTTTCAAAATCTTAAACTTCCATTCACAAACTTTCTATTCATATCATAATTTTGTACAAAAATGAAAGGTGTGTTTCAAGGTCACAAACACCACCTTAAATACTATCCAAAAGGAAATTAATTAAGAAACTTCCTAAATCACATGGTTCCCCATGTGATTCCATAATTAATGACAAGAAAACATCACATGGTTCCCCATGTGATTCCACAATTAATCACGAAGGAACAAAATCACATGGTTCCTCATATGATTCCACAATTAGTCACAAAGCAACAAAATCACATGGTTCCCCATGTGATTCCACATTTAATTACAAGGAATGACATCACATGATTCCCCATGTGATTTCACCTTTAATTACAAGGAATGACATCACATGGTGCACATGCACCATGACCATTCAACTTATCCCTTTTTACGATCAAGTAATTAAATAATTACATCAAATTACACCCTAAGTTACACACCCACCCAGAATCTGCAAAGATGGAGAACAAGCCTCCTCATTCGCCAAACTTGCCATAGAATGTAACAGCAATGTTACATTGTTTTGTGCATTTAAGGAAAGACACTGAATGCCCGCTAAATTGACGAGCTCTTCGCAAACGACAGCGAGATGCCTCGAGCAGTTCTGCAACAGGGTTTGACTAGGCTACCCTAATGTTCTAAAAATTAAATAAAAATCAAATTAGGACCCCGCTTTTCGTAAGTGGCTGAAAGTAGGCTATTCGTTGGTTGGTCCTACCTCTTTGAAGTTGTGGGATTCAAACCTGTCCAGGTCAATCCTCCACTTATAACAAGTTGTACATGTGTCCAGGCATGTGTTTTTGGCCAACAATTGACCGTAGAGTTGCACAATTGGGGCTAAGGCCAATGTGGCAATATCCTATAAGAAAACACGATATGGACTCTGGAGATGTCATGATAATGCAACTACGCCGTTAAGCTCCAGATCTGACCACATTACATACAGATAATGAAGAAATCTATTTTTACACCTGGGATGTATGGGTCCATGCTAGTGTTGGTTGTTCTTTACTTTTATGAAGACCCTGGGCTCAGTTTCCAAAAAATAAATTAGAACTGTCTTGGTTTCAATTCTAGCTCCATACATGAATCGAACTGATATTGTGATTTTGGGTGTGGTTCTTAATAAGAAATTGTTCAGTTCTGGTTCCAATTGTCGTCCGGTTGTTACTAACTCTCAGATGAGAACCAGTGGTCAACGGTCACTGAACCTCTTGTTAACGCCAGTGTCACATTTTCTTTTTCAAAAATCTTGGTTCTAGTTCCACACATAAATAGAACTGAAACCTTGTTTTAGGTCTAATTCTTTAT